>PDGT01000008.1:983887-1043495 GCA_003671415.1 Megathymus violae | reverse complement strand
ACGTCTCCATACCGTACGCGATAGCTCGACTCCTCCACCGTCAGACATTAATCATTATTTCGACAAAAGAAAATCGTTTCCTACACGAATGTACAATGACGAGATGCAGTGTACATTCGTGAAGAAATTTGCTGTTGTAATGGATTCTCACGATGGACGTATTTTATACCCTATATTTAATCCATGGATATGCGTTGAACACTGCGGATAATAGCCGCCAATAGTGAGTTTTACGTACGAAATGCGTAACGTTTGCGATGCGATCATTTGGAATTAGTGGCGACAACATTTTTGTATTCTTTTGAATATATTTTAATCGCTAAAAGACTTACGGTTTCAAGGGAGATAAGAGGGTCACAAAACAGGTGAAATGTTATGGATTACAATTAATTGCTACCAATATATCTTTATATATTTAATATCGATGCGATGGAATGTGCCACGGTAAAAGTGATGCTGGAGTTTGGAACCTTCAACTATTCAGTGTTAATAGTGGATTTGGCAGTAGTTGGGGGAGACATCATTTAGCGCTGTAACACGCGGGCAAACAGCGAAGGCGCCACAATAAAACAATGTGCATCTTATAATGACACCGCATTACGACGCGGACAAGATGCGTACGCGTTCTGATTACCGACAGAACGGTACAAAACCTTGATCCGCCTGACCGCGCACCGCGGCGTCAAGCGATGAGTCCGCTTAAGATCTTAAACTGTCGTGTGACAAATTATACACAACAGAAGTATTAAAATGCTAATTGCCAAGGATAATTATTCCCTATTGACAACATTCTTTACATCGCACACAAAATTTTACCAACCACATACCGTAATATTTACCTATAAATTAGATAATAATTTTGTTACATTAAAAATGCACTATTTTGTTTTTACTTATATAGGATTGTTTCAAAGTGTTATGTTTAAACGTATGGAGATGTATCCTCGGTGGGCTCGGCAGTTACTTGTCCTCTCGGCGAGATCAGCAACACAAAAACTGAATTGTATTAGACAATATAATCCATAAATATTTTGCTATGTAACGGTAGTATATAGCTAGTTTTAGTGCACCAAAAATTTCACACTTCACTTATAATTACGTGGGTAGGCCCATCTTAGGCGCCGGATTTTTGTCTTGAGTTATATCTAAATACAGTTGATAACTTACCGTAATTCTAACTCATTGTATTTGTGTTATCGTGTAATGTTTGTCTTGGTTTATGATTGGTGTTTGAATTATAAATATAAAATACGGTATGAAAATTAAATCCGGCGTTCCTGATCGGCCTATAGATTTTGAAATATTTATGGGTTTAGGATTAACGCGACTGGCCCGAGCCAAATTGACTATTTTTGTTCGAGATGTGTACTCCATAAGCCAAGTGTCCCGTGCTCGGGCGCCAAGGCTCGCGATACTGAATGTATACTAAAGCAATTTTCTTTTGTTTCATCCTCTTTGGATTGGATCGTTGGATGTGCTTGGCTGGACGTGTGAGTCGGGGTCAGGATGCCAAGGGATGGACGGGCTCAGTAGGACTGTGGGATGGAACGCGTAGGACTTGGGATCGTACCGAAGGATCTACGGACCGGGGAGGATCTCGTACTATGTTTTTAACGTTTCGGATCGGATCGGACCGGATCGGACGCGCGGATCTCTGGATCACTCCGAGGATCTTTGGGTATGATTTTGAAATTATTGCCAAAGTAACGTTCTTTAAGTTCAATGCACGCGTGCGGCGGCAGACTGGTCGTTAGTTTGAACATCCTTACTTAACTCACACTCGCTTCTCGTCTGCGTTCTACACGTAGATGACGTCACAAGCGAGGCTGGCTTTGCTCATTAGTGTGTTAGACCTAACAGATCTGTCATATCGCAGGGTGTTGTCTGACGGAGCGTGGACCGCAGACCCAGATTATAAACACCATCTGTACTTGTATTGTTTACCATCTAAAAAATAAATTATTAATAACATCCGTGTCTTAGTAATATGACTAGGTTCCCTGAAGCTTGATTTTCATTACACAGTACAGATTGTGCAATATAACTATGGGGGTAACAGGTCGGTTCTGTTAGTGAACACTCTATATAATACTTAGCATGCTTACTGAGCTTTCAACCCGTGCCAAGGGCTAGCGCGCGAGCGAGATGGATGCACGAAGATTGTTCGAGAGTTTACCCCCTGTTAAGTTAAACGGCTACATGGGATGGGCTACGCCTAAAATCCCTCCCCTCGCATCTGTGTAACTCGTGTAAGATGCAGATGTAATTTGACGATCGATTTGCTCAGTCCATCTATTAGACGCTAACTTTTACTGTATTAAGAGAATTTTCACTAAATATCTCTATATTATATGAATGTACAATATTTAAGTAAAACGATATAAATTGTATAATATTTTGAATTGTATTAAATTTGTCTGATCGTGTTTTTGACTATATCATAGTTGTAATGTGTGAAATGTAATTTAGGTACTGGATCTGCATTCCAAACGCCACAGTTTGATGGACTTAATAAATTCCTCTTAAATATAACCGTATTTAATTTTTTATTTTACACCAATCTATGTACACTTATTACATATGCATCAAAAACCATTATATTTTAAAACCCGAATGAATGGCGACGACTCCAAATGTGAGATTTTCGTAGGTCACCTGTCTAAAACCAGCATCTTCTATCATGGATTTGAATTTGTCCTGTGAAAGTAAAAAGTCTTAACAATTAACACATCATCTGTTCGAAAAAACCTTTTGATTCTTATATGAATATTCATCATTACGAGTAGTAATTTTTCTATAATAGACTTGTGAGCTTCTGAAGTTAAATGATATATCATTAGGAAATGTAATTAATTGACACTAGATGGGCATACGTAATTTTACTATAATTGTCCTAACTGCCACTGCAAAATCAGGAATAGCCTAGGGGTTTGAACATAGGTCACATACATGGATTAAGAGTTATATATGTATTGAAAATTAACAATCACTTGCATCTATGAAGGAAACTTGCATGCCCAAGATATCTATATATATTCTAAGTGAGAATCTGCACTCTTGGTCAGCATGATGGATAAATGATTGATAAATCATAATTAAGGACATAAACTACAACCACATACTATACATACATACAAGTAGTGTATTGTAATATACCACCCACTACAGCAATATATTCAAGGTATACCAGGCTGCATGTCCCCAGTTAAGCTAAGAAGTACTACAAACCTGATCAGGAAACTGTCTGATGCTTTCCACAAGATACTTGTAAGGCTTCCATTGGCCAGCTATGAGTTGACCCATCACTGGGATCACCTGGAACGAGTACTGGTCGTAGATCCTGTCACCAAAGGGGTTGTCATAAACAACAAATTGTATTTTACACCATTGTTATTTAGGTTAATATTTGTTTGTTACATTAATTTTACAGGCATGGAAATTAATAGCAAATATGCAAGTGTAGCATTTAACTATAAGGTTTGTCGCCTGGAAACCAAACTACTTAAATCAACCATAAAATATTCAGTTAATGAAACTCGGTTAGCAAATGAGGTCTACTTTGTCATTGGCGTCACAGGTGATAAGGACGGGGAGTTCATGAGGCGGCGGTTGCCATCTACAAATTTTATGGCCTTGTTTACTAGGTATTATATTTAAAAGAGTTTAAGGTTAGTTAAAATAATTAATAACGTCCTGATTTTATGCCATTACTTTATTCCAAGGGAAATTTGTCACTAGATAAACTTACCATTGTAATGCGCTGTTTGGCAGCTGACTGAACTCGAGACACATAAAACGGCCTCCAGGCGTCAGCACCCTATATGCCTCTTCCAATACCTGAAACGAACATTAAATTTACTCAAAGTGTACGTTACGGTAGGTATAAAATTGTCAGAGTTAACCCTTTGAGCTGTAGCAACACCCACATTAACGTTTTGCGTTAATAACACTCGGCATATTATGTAGAGCATTGGTAATATAAAAAAACCATATGAACAGATCAAATAAGCTCACCTTTTCTACATGCGTACAATTTCTGATTCCAAACGCTATGGTATAAGCGTTGTAGCTATCGTCGGGTAAATCTAGTTTTTCGGCGTCGCCGCATAGCCAGTCGATATTCACGGGGCTGTCTTTGGTGTAACCTTGCCTATAAATACACATCAATGTTTGTTTAGAAAACATAACAAAAAGTTATTTTGAAACCATTCTTTAGGAATCCAATGCCAAATTTTATATGTAAATATAGCTGACAACAAACTAAGGTAACTGTTCACCAAAACAATCACGTACTGCCATAGGAGATGGAAGAAGGGGACGCGTTATTATTGGCCCTCCAACAGTGCAACCGAAATACGTTAAACTGTTCACAGTTGATACTAGAAAGACTATAATAATATAAGAATATAATATAAGAAGCTAGGCAGATATATGAAACCTATTACAAGTATGTTTGGATTATACTGGAGGGTATGGAGTCAAACAACCTCTAACAGGAGAGAGCATTGGCCAAAGCTTGACAATAATGTAGTTCACTGCTTTATAAGAGTCAGCTGTACTATGGCAACAGATCTCTAGAACCTCTTCCCAATGACATTAAAATAACAATCATTTGAAACTTACTTCTCTGCTCTTAGTTTTCCTACATCAAGCATGGACTGGTTGATATCACATATAGTGACACTGCTCCGGACTCCCTCAGGTGGAGGACCGAGATTCTTGATATAATTTATGTACCTAAATGAAATGTCACCTACAACATGTAGCAACATTACTTATCTTAATGATAAATTTTACTGCGCAGCTTGTCACAGCTTAAAGTATCTGACACAATTTGACTCACATTCATAACATAAAAGGACCTTATCCCTTTTAGTGCCAAACATATTTTACCAATATATGATAAAAATGCCAGTAAAAAAGTGCATTTGTATAGATAATTTATATGAGCAAGAAAAATATTCACAATTTCTGTTATAATACACCAAAATTCATAATTTTTTCAACATTCTCTTCATAAGATTTTATACTATAATAATAAAAACACAAATAGTGAATACTACATAAAAATAATAATCACAATGTTTATATAAAAAATATGTGATAAAAAAATTATAATCAATAAAAAAAGAATCATAATATTTATATAAAAAAATATGTGATCGAAGATAGTTAGAATGCAATATAATGAATAAAAATACAAATACAATAACATGTCCGTCGTCTGCACGCGCCAAAAGTGATCTGTCAAAAGGTGCGCTATCGCAACGCTGGCATTTTTCACAACTAGCGATTACAGCACGACGGCGCTCCTTGGCACAAAAAGGGTTAAACATGATTCCAGGATCAAAACAACTTAATATTCACCACCTTGATCAGCAAGGTCATTTGACACTTTAAAAATACTTCTACGTCTAGTTGATCAGCATCTATCATAACTTACATGAACTTCTAACATGCTCAACTCATCCCTACTAAGATGAACATAGTTTAAAACACAATTATGCATCTCCAGAAATTAATGCATCAGATGTTTGTCACAGAAAAAAATGTTTTTTGTTGTTTATACTATTAGTTACTATGTTGAAATTATGTATTTCCTACATTTTGTGGGTGTGTGAGTGGGTGATTTATATAGATAACTCACCGGTGCCCCCAGCTACATCTAATAATTTGGTGCCATGAGGTGGAGCAAGCCTACTCATCAGAATATCCTTCCATACTCTGTGAATGCCAAATGACATTGCATCGTTCATAACATCATATTTGTCAGCTACCGTTTCAAATACCTTGTGAACTGTAAATAACAAAATTCCTCTAGGTTGAAGTATGTGGTTACAAGGTATACATTCTGCAGCAATTGGGAAAAAATAACTTCGTTTTGATTAAAGTGGAAATATTTTTATTCAGCGCTGAATGGTTAATGGCTCGTTTTATAAATTGAGAAAATGAGTCTTGTACGTCCTGCGATGTTTAATATCATAATATAAGGATCGATCGATAAGAATTAATTAACGTAAAAAAACTATTTTTCAACGATTTATCCGTGTAGTCGTTGACCGAACCACAGGCTAAAATTACCGCAAGACGATGTGGGTGTTGAGAACTAGAGTCAATAGATGAAAATTGTAACCTAAGCGATTGATTGTAAATAAAATTTTAACCTTTTTTCCACTTTTCATCTTCACTTACTGTATCGAAACCAAAATGAGTTTTCCTATTCTCACTGTCATTTTCTTTTGGCGCAACGACACTTTTATTCCGAAGTCCGCAAAGCACTCGCCAAGTTTTGCGCGTCTGAGATAGATCCATAATTCCATTTCTAAAAGCCATTATTTTTTCAAAAAAATCAAAAATGTACCCACAATGTTTTGAACGCTAGAAATCAAGTAAAGCTAGACCAAAAACCTATGACAACTAGCATATTGACAATATCATTCTGTCAGCAGTTGAATATCAGTGTCACATTTCTTCAGACTACTAACTTAGTCTATGATATACAATGCAGATCAACCAACGTATGCACGTAGTCTGTCCAACGAATGTAAACGAGTGTTGAGTGTTAACAAATTAGGTCTTAATTTATATGCAAATTTTCAATTTAATTATTTGATTTGAACAATAAGTAATAAAATGGACAAAAATGAATTACGTTGGTTATTATTTTAAAAACCATAGCAGATATTGCTACTCGCTGCGTTTTAGATGTTAGAAGTCTAATAACAATGCGCTAAAGTCAATTAAACATAATTTCATGTAAATTGATAAAAACAAATAACACTATAAACAATCCCCACACTTAATGCAATTTTTGATGCTTACATGTGAAATAAGTTTTTTTTATAAATTTTAGTCATTAAAAAAAAATTATGTATTGTGAAGGACTTTGCCATGTTTGTCAGTAAAGCAAGAACGTTTCTGTTTATGTTATCAATTCTAATGGAGATTTCTTTTTTGTTACAATAAAGTTTGAATTTTCAACTGTCAGGGTTCTCCAAATGAAACAATATTTTAATAGTTCACCCAGCATGCAGTGAACTAATTCAATCAAAAATATTCATGTTTTAAACCTAATAAAAAAAAAATTATTCTATAATCATCAAATAATGCTCATCACGCGAGACACACAATAACAATTTTTTTCTCCAACTTCTAAATTCTATACATTGTAATAGATTGCAGAACCTATAATATTAGAGTCTTTGCATATTCCTCTTTGCACAGTCTCATTGTTGATTCATATTTTAAAAAAATATGCTTACATGACAATTTTGTAATAAATATTACCGTTCTTACATATTACTTACAGTAAAAAAATATAATATGAAAATATAAATTTATTAGAAAACCCAAATAGTTTCGGTTGACACTCCATCATAACTTATTATTTTACTTAAAATAATCTTGTTTAAACACTAAAAATAAAAAGAAAATAAAGATGTTGTCCAGCGGAATTAATTTTAAACCACCATAGAAATTGAATGATTCTGTTTGGTCAATATGGCCGTTTCAGACTTTATTATATTAATCGGGGACTTCCCGTATTTATTAGAAAACGTTTCATTTATGCATAAAATTCTAATGAATATTGCCGTATTTGCAAGTAACGTAACAAGCAAACAAATAAAGTAGTAACAGTGTCATTCTGTAAAAGTAGTGTTACTGCATTCAAAAAAGTAGAAATCGGCATTTGATGTAATTCAAAACTTTGCCGCTTTTGTTATTAGACCCCTGTTAACATGTATCAATTTTTTTTAATTACTGATTGTTAAAATCCACAGAGTACATTTGTATAACTGTTAAAGCTTTGATAACAGTTAAATGGAAATTTATCGTCCTTACGTAAAGAACAAATATTGATTGTAATGATTCACGATTCACGATCATCACTATAAAAACATGTTTAAATACTCTTATTTACCTTATCTTATTATTCTTATTTACCTTTAGACCTCTGTCTGCTACGTGAAACATAATTATTTAAAAAACAACATAATATGGAAACGGATCCAGAACGAAACAGTAAGTTTATATCATGCTCATATTCAGTAAGTTATGAGGTAGTGCACTTATGATTATATATAGGCAATATTCTACTGAGACAACACGTAAATTGCATGGATGTCCAAAACTCTAGAAGTGCAGTGGTAACACTGTGAATCTGGTACTCCGGAGGCATGGCTATTATTATCAAAAACATTATACTTTCTTGTACCTGTACAAGTACCTTCATTATTATTCTATATATTTGCAGATACCATTCAATTCCGAGGGCATAGAGTACAGCATTTTACACAGCGTTACAACTGGGATTGTGGATTCTCCTGTGTACTAATGCTGGTGTCACTCAAGTACAGGGATGAGATATTAAAGAACTTTTCCCAGATATGTCAGGAAGAAGGCTTTGGCCAGTCCACTTGGACTATCGACCTCTGTTATTTGTTGAAGAGGTGAATATGTTTTCAAGTTCTATGTAATCATCACACATTATATGGTGTAAAGACTAAGTGATCATTCTTGTTTTTTATATAACTGACAAATCTGTAGCCTGCGCAGTAAAATCAATGTCTCAATACCTGTCACTACCCATACTCACCTATTTGTTTTAAGAAGTATTAATCATAATGTAAATAATAAATAAATAAATGTCTTCATCATGACCTTGCCATCTCTGTGACATAATTGGAGTTATGGTTCCTGTATGTACAGTAAAAAAAACTTTTAAAATTGTATATTTGCTAGGATTTTAAGATATACAATCTTAAAACTTTTGTATGCTCCAATAATGTAACACTTTCTAACACATGATTTGAATGTTTGTTTCTCCATATGTATAGCCATTAAGGCCAATATTCAAAAGCTATTTCATGGCAAATGTTGATACCCTGGTTGTATATATTTAGTCAAACTATGTAGAGATTGTACTTATTAAGGCTTTATCCATTAAACAAGGATTTTTACTTTCAGGTACAACATTAAACATTGCATGTATACCACAAGAATAGGAGTTAATGAACAACATAGAAAGCATGGCTACTATAACAGAATTATGGACATGGTATGTTTGTATATTTCATGACTTGGTGACAGGTTTAAACACAAGTTTACATTTAATGGTGGTAAGATAATATTCATAATATGTGCACCAAAATATCACAGGCCATTAATAATACTTGTAATAGTAAATGCATGATCACGCTATTATTTTGAATTAAATTTTTTTGTAGGTTTGTCATATTTTCAGTACTTCAGGTAGATAATGTTATAGTAATACCTGTAGGTCATAGTTAATTATTACTAACTAATTAACACTAGAAATAATATTTTTAGTACTTTTTATTTGCTTGCTTAACTATATTATTTTAATCCAGGATGCAGAGAGGGTGCGCCGAAGATTTGCCCAAGCAGAGCATGAAGCAATCAAAGTAGTGGAGTATCCGATTTCAGATAAGGAAATTTTAGACCATGTTCTGAACAAAGGTCCTGCAATATTACTGGTAGATTCGGGGCTATTAGCATGTGATCTATGCAAGCACAATAAGCTGAAGGCTGACTTCAGGTATAATTTTAATGTCTACAGAGCTAGGTAGCTATATTATAACACTTATACTACTATATATATATATATATATATTAATAGGATATATACTATATTATATTAATAGGGGTACTATTGATATTCTCTCCTTATGATATGGAGTGAGACAATCCCAGATTTCTAACACTATTCAGGAAAGAGGTTGTTGTAAACTTACAATAGGATTCTCATGGTAATTAAACAATTTTGTTATAATATTATTTTGTATTGCGTGTTTTTCTTTTTTTTTTAGATGAGATATTAAGATAAGTTAATTCCTAACAATGAATTTAAATTGAAAGAGTTCAGTACAATACATTTGATGTACATATGGGTGTTAATATAAATTGTGTGATGAATAATGAGTTCTTTAAAAATTGTTATAGCTAACTTTTAATTTGTTCCACAGACGAGTTTTCGGCGGATCTTACCGCGGACACTACATCCTTCTAGTCGGGCGTGGTCCTACCGGCAAATGGGTATACCACGATCCGGGGCTCTCGGCGCGACTTTGTGCCGCGTCTCCAGCGCGCCTTCGGGATGCACACATTGCCACTGGCACTGACCGAGACGTCATATTAATTAATAATGATTATAGGTGAGAAAAATGAACTCGCCCTGTTAACGTGATAAATCACTTATTTTAATTTAAACATCCTCCCGCTATAAATGCTGGAATTTAAATTCAAAACTTGTTATGCTATTTTAAGGTTCAAAATAAAGCTATTATTAGACTGTATATTAACGTTTTTTATTACTATTTACTTATAACTTTTCATTCACAAGCAACAGAAGGTTCTGTAATTTTAATACAAAGATCCCAAAATCCTTAACTTATATTTTAATTATTAATGAAATTATAATCTAACAATAAATAAATATTGGGCATCTTGATTTGACATTTCTGTACATTTTGAAAAGAAAATGCATGTACTGCATCTATAAAAAGAATATGTTCAATTTTTAAGTGCTGAGAAAGTCAATGGGTTTAGTCTTTACTACACAACAACAATCTACTAATTATTTATAAAGAAAAATAAACATACATACATTTACGTTTTTGTTTTACGTTTTTGACATTTACGTTTTTGACAATTAAATTATATTATAACAGCTGTTATTAAATAGGTACGTGGCAAATTTACAGAACATCAACACAATATTAACGATAATAGCAAAAAAAAAACATGAGTTGATACATGCATAGGAACAAGATGATAACAATATAGTACTCACAATACTTATGACTCGGCTATTAATCATGCATGTCAAAGATTGGGCATGATTTATTAAAAAAAAAACCATTTTATTCAAACACTGCTTTGCTTATCGAGATCAGTGCAATCGATTTGTCAAAACGGATAATTATGTTCAGAATCGACGAAACGAAATATACCAGGATTACACATCCAATTTCATATCTTTGTTATTATAAATAATGCAATTGCTTCAGTCCAAAGTTGATTTGTTAGGTATGAGCATGTAACATATTGAAAGATTGCAGTAAAAACCAATTACACAGTTCATTTTTGTTATATCGTTAATTCATTTTAAATATTGGAACTACAAGATATTAAGAATAAACATCGCATCTAAAACATGAGATTATTTATAATAAGCAATGTAATTCATTGTTAGCTATGTTAACGAGTTATAATAAACAGAAAATTGGATACGAAGGTTATGTTTAGGATCATTTACTATGAACTTACTAATGAACACATTTGCTGAAAAATGTTGATATAGAATTAAGATCTACCATATCTCACGTACCTATTTGCTAGGTACATACATAAATATCACAATAAATCTCCAAGATATAAACTACGTAATTGGCGCATTCCAGTTGATTTTCTTTTGGTAACTTAATATTGCATTATTGCAGTTTCTAGCTCCTGGTCATTATTAATACTTTGCCTTGTAAATTCATACCTGTTTAATGTGTCACGTCCAGTGCTGCAAATAAAAAAATCTCGATTCCCCGCGTCACTTCAGTGAATTCCCCGAAATTCCCCGCTTTTTGATTCATTCCCCACAAACTGCCTGAAATACTTTTGAAAAAAAAAAACACTGTTTTATAAAAAAATAGTTTAATATACTTCTTAAACTATTATCAAATACTGTACCTTATAAAAAAATTAAGTATCACATCTATAGACTACATAATCGCACCTTTAGAATGAAAGTGACGTAACTCGAAATTCCTGAAATTACAGATTTTACTATAAATTTACTTAAAAAAGCCTACTCTAAAACCCCATGGTAAAAAAGAGCCCGAATTATAACTGAGAAAGGAAAAAAGGGAAAACCTCATACATCAGCCTCTTTAAATTTACTCAAGACCATACATTTTTGAAAACTTTCTTCGTCATTTCCCATAAATTGCAATTTTTAAGTTAAGTCCCTTTCATTCTAAGGGTGTGATATATACTATTCAAAACAAATATGTGGCACGTAGGTGCAAAAAATATAATTTTTTATTTAAGTCTTTAGTCGCCCTTATTTTATTTGGAATAGTATATTATTTTTGCCATATTTTCGTAGTAATTTTATAAGACAATTTATTGAGGAAATACATATACAATACTAATACATATTTACTATATTGTACAAAATTAAAATTAGTAACTTTAATTATATACCTTTTTTCCATGCATCAAGGAATTAGATACATTTGTTTTATTATCTGTTTGTTTATATATGCTTGAATCTCTTTAACAACACGTAAGTTAGGTAAGTAGATTTTTATATTGAATTAGATTAAAAATAAGTTTAATAGTCATATTTTAATGCTGAACCTGCATCTCACCCGTTTTTTAACAGTAACTGCACTTTTTAACCACTTTTACATAATATCATTGAAAATTTAGACCGTAAGCATCAATTTATGAAATCGACAACCATGAATGAATTAATGATGATGTAGAAACGGATGCGTTCAGAAATACAAAATCATATTTAAATAACAGGTGAGCAGGCATTTGAGTGGTATTGCCATTCATAATTATGTTAATAGTGTCGACCTGTATCTGTCCAGTCGGAACGTGGTATTTTAGTTGTAAGTATTACCCGAGATAAAATAGTCCAACGAAAAAGTTAGTTTGGATTCCCCGAAATTCCCCGATTTGTCATTCCCCGCGCTCTCCCCACACTAACTCACAATTCCCCGCACATCGGGGATTTCCCCGCGATTGACAGCACTGGGTCACGTCTGTTTGTCAAACCTATGTACTGATTAACAGATCCAGTTTCTGTCTCGCTTACTCCTTGTGCTGTTTATATCTTATGCATATCATACATGATCTATGACAAAATCTATGACCTGCGAAATTTACTCGTATCTCAGTATTTCAGAAGAAGTGGAGTAAACATTAAAAAATAATGAAAAAACATTTGCTTGATTTTTTTATAATATCTTACGCGTTTTGATATTGAGCGGCTGTTCAACAGCTAACGTCTCTGGTCCGAATAGTCGTACATAAATCTGTACAGAATTGAGTAATATTATTTGTTTTTGTACAATATATATCATGTGAATATAAATTGAATCGGTCACAATCACTAATTAATGTAATAACGGTTCTATAATGTGATAAATATTTTGTAATAATCTAAGATACGCTGTGAAAATTGTCTATGATTGGGGAAGTACCCAGCCCTAGTCATAGTAGTCATACATACATACATACGTATGTATAATTATTGTATAAAATATTACGTAATAGAATAATGGACAGTTTAAAATAGTCTTCACTTCTATCAACAATATTGATTTTTCTTTAAATTATTAGATGTTCGTTTACCTTAATATACAAAGTAAGCACCTTGGTATCGTATTTATTTTTGTGAGATTTTTTAAGAAAATACGTACCTATATTTTTAACATTTCGTTTTTACATTAAATTTAATATTGTAAACAATAAAAAAGAAATACAAATGCATATACAAATGTAAAGGTGTTTTAACTGTTATATTTTATAGAATTTGTTTTAGCCACATTGTTAAGTTTTTGTTTTGATCTATGTTGCTTATCGCCATGGCTATCGATGACTCATCGACGATGAGTCGTTAATTTATTGTTCTGGATTGAATTCTAAAATGATGTAAATATTAGTTAAAATGATCCTTGTATGCTGTTTGAGGTATCAAGTATAGCCATAGGTAATAAATCTATACTACTACTATATAAATCTGTTGAGATTTTCTTGTATATCTCGAGATAACCCAAAAACGGTTTGACCGATCTTAATGATAATTAGTATATAGTAATAACACGTGATTGCACAGATGATAGGCTATATAAAATCTATCTATTTATATAAATCTGCCTTGTCTCTCTCTCTCTGTCATTTTTGTAAAATTTCATGATAAATACTCGTAATATATAAATCGGGACTCAGAAGTCACACTTCTGATAAGGTTGATGATTTTGGGTGAAATAAATTATTACCTCACTTATTCTTTTCTGTGACAACGAAGTGCTTCTGCGTACTGACCTGTTACAAAATTGAAAAACATTTCTGCCGCGCGATTTCCCGCTGGAAGGTAAGTGTTCCTAAAATTAAAAATAATAAATTTATGGTGCACGATACATTTAGTGGAAGTTATTTTAAACAATATATGGCCCAATGTATTTTGAAAATATCAATTATTAACATTAATATCTGATAATGGTATACCATATTTGGTATAATAAATGATAATGATAATTATATCAAAGGAACCTTTAAAATTTGGATGTACGATATACTTATGAGCATTCATGACTTGTTTAAATGGTTAACATAATCACTTATTTTTGTATCACCTATCACTATATCTTATGAAAGCAGATAAGGGGAAGGTATGAAGACTACGAAGAACATAGTTTTTTAATAGTGGTCATGCGATGTTTCTCTTAAAACCTAATTTAGAAACAGCATAGCACAAAAATTCACTTCATTCGTTCCAAACATGGCGTTTATTTAGGTCAGTCGAGCGGAGTGCAGTACATTCTAGAAATTGTAACAAATTTTTATAAATATAAAACCAGAATTGAAAGCAAAAATAATATGTCCTATATATTAAAAATAACAGTAGAGGTAGATTGTATCCTTGCAAACAATAAAACATACATACAACTCCTGTAATAGATATCTAGACGAGGTTAGGTTTTCTTGTGATATCGAAGGTTACTGAAGGCTACTAAAGAATACTGTAAGTTCTTAGGTTGTGGTGACTGTTAAGGGCCCTTTCAATAGAGATTATTATCTAAGGCTGGTTTTCGTGATTGATTACTCCGAAACAAAACCGTTCTCCAATTTATTCGCCACAGACAACTACGAACCTATGTTGCGTGTCGCTCTGAATTTATTCATTCTTATGAAAACAGTCGCTGCTAAGTTGTGCTTCGCTTTACACCAGAATAGGCTTAAATTAAGTAAGTACCTAATTGTTTCAAAATCGGTGGGGTGTTAACAGGTTTGAATATACATTTAATTATATGTATCGCTGTATCTTTCAACATAAAACAGGATAATTGTGTATTTGAAGTAGTTTCGGGGCGCTATAAAATCGAAAGCTACGGACACTGTGGTAAGTGTGATTTTAAAGTCAAATTAATTTAATGAACTTCAATGAATATTTTTCTTATTTTTAATTATCAGTTTAATTAAATTTAAAATTCAATACTAATAAACGGGTGAATTAAGTGTTTAATTAGAAGTGTTACTTTAATGAACAATCATTCAGTTATTTAATATTCTGTAAATTCGAGAAAATAAAATCATTATAGGATCCTTCGATATCCGCTTGTCTGCAATACGCTTTTTTGCTTTGAATCTACTGGACGCAAATGCTAATCGAAAATCCCGTGTATAAATAAATTCCGATTTTCTGGGGTAATTTTTGTTTCATTTAGAAACTTCAAAATTTTTTTGAGTTGCATTCTATGAATCGATAGGGCCGATTTCAATAACCTACGTATATCTTATTCCTTTAACCTTGACGACCCCTTTCTTTATCTGAAGTTACATATCCCTTCTTTTTTAAGAAACATTTGTTTGTATTATTGTATGTTACTCAATTGTTCTAAAATGAATGAACCGATGTAATTAAATTTATCATTCGGGCATAATCCACATTCCTTTTTACGACAAAATTAATATACACAGAAATTCTAAATTTCTACACACACACACACACACACACATGGATATGAGTTTGTACACATTATTGGAAGCCTAAAGAGACACGATTGCATTTCTTTGCATTGCATTTAATAAGATATAAAAGATTTTGGTCTTTAGTTGATTCGATTCATATGAACATTATATTAACAACGGCGGCACTAGCATCCGTAATAATAATAATTTGGTAGACAATTGAGGATTGGAGGAGTAGAATTAATAACAATACCGAACGTAACAAACAGAAAAGTAGTGGAGAGATTTCCACCTTGATGTATGGCAGCACAAAGATTAACTATTCAAAAATATCATCTTCGACAAATACAAAGAATAACATAATAATTTTAGGACACAAATTTGAATTAAAATATTTATTGAAGTCTTCTGTCCAGGTTACATTGACAACAAGATGGTTTCGTTAAATAATTCCATTAAACTGGTCAAGGTTCAGAAAGTTATTGAAATTAATTCTGATTGTCGCGATTTTTTACGAAACTAGCCGAGGCAGCTCTCTCAGTTTCACAATTAAGTGGTTTTAGCAATAGAACAGAGTCGCTACTAGATATTACTTAATAGTCTAACTTTTAATGGTTTGAAAAACAGCCTCAAAGAAGACGTATACGTTTATGGTTTATGGTCATTATTACCTCTAAGAATTACAAACCCCATTGACTATCATTTTAGAGTAGCAATCGTGACAATAAATATGGTAGACATCCTTATTTTAGATCGCACTCAGATGCTTAGTTTGATATTGTGTATTCAAAACTACGAAGAAATACCTATCTTGGCTGCTATTGTTATAGGTACGAGGAATTGGGTATATACTATATTGTAATTTAA
Source organism: Megathymus violae (assembly GCA_003671415.1). Lineage (NCBI taxonomy): Eukaryota > Metazoa > Arthropoda > Insecta > Lepidoptera > Hesperiidae > Megathymus > Megathymus violae. The sequence goes on along the minus strand of PDGT01000008.1, from coordinate 1,026,908 downwards.
TAGGAATATTAGTTTGATAACAAGACTTTGACACAAGAATAACTAAGTTATCCACGTTGTAAGTAAGTAAAAGATGTACGAGATGATCCCTCGAGTAGGACTAAAGCAACAAATGAATTTCCTATCGTTTAACGCCTTTCTATTTCCTTTAACATGAATATTTTAAACTGCAAACATTCTCTGGCAAACGACTCATCTTGTATACTATTATCCAATGTATAATGAAAATTAAAAACAATTTTATCTATATTTTTGGGAACGTAATGTTTACATATGAGTTGCTAAAGACGTAATTAGCAGACACGTTTATGGCTGTTTTACTATTTCCGGGAACTCCCCTAAGTTTCCAGAGTTTGAATTACTTAGTTATTTACCCATATCAAAAATACCTAGGGATCAACCGTTTTTTGTATGAAACGCTGCAAATGAGTTTCTTAAGTAAATTGTTCAATTATTACAAAAGTAATATTTGAATGATTTTATTTTGACTTTTATAATTAAAAAAGGAACCGTTTCTAAACTTCAAAGTGATATAAGCATGTATTGAATGATGGAATAGCACCTTAATCTAATATTTACCTAATATAACAGATATGGGTGGCGATAGCCCGATGAACTTACATATATTGAGCAAGCCGACGCGGCGATGGGTGCGTTGAGTATTAGTTGCTTATATACGTAATTAAAAGTGTTATTTTTATCTGACTTCAATATCAAGATTAACTAAGGTCCAAATCCCACATTTAGTAAAAAGTTTTTTTTTATTACTTAAGAAAACATTTTATGTAATCAATTTTGCATACACAATATATAAAGCAACCATAAATAAAAAAAGTCATAAAGAGATAAACCCAGTCCTAAAACAATGCAGGTGCTATTTTTAAGCGTAAACCATAGTTTTTCTGGAGCGAAGCGAAGGCAGTTTGCTAGTCTATACTAATAAATAAAATTGGAGTGTCTGTTTGTAATATTAAAATAACCGCTTTTTACTACCTGCATATGAATGTATATACGGTATATATACCAAAATAATTTTTTTTTCAATTTTTGTCTGTCTGTCTGTTTGATCCTAATCTAATCTCTGAAAAGGCTGGACTGATTTTGACGGGACTTTCACTGGCATGTAGCTAATGTAATAAGGAGTAACTTAGGCTACTTTTATTTCTACTAAATAACTGTTTTGTAAATTCCACGCGGACGAAGTCGCGAGCACAGCTAGTTATAAATAAAATTCGAGCCCATTCCGGAAGGGTGTAAAAATTTAATGCCCTATTTCTTACCCTTATATATTTTTTCTTGATATTTAAATCAGGCCAAACGGGAATTCTACCTTCGCAAGCATAAAAAGGAATTTTCCAATCGAAACATAAAAAGCATAAAAATTCTACCCTCGCAAGCATAAAAAGGAATTCGAAGTTCTACCCAAAATTTCCGAACTTTCTCCTTTAGTGAAGTCGGTTAAAAATGTAAAAATGAGGAATTGTGCGACCATCACTCGTTTCATGGAAGGCTTGTACAAATTACTGGAAATATGCGCTCCACCCGCGGTGTGAACAGGGCTTAACAAATGGTTGTGGTGCAGCGTACCACAATTTGAATGTTGGCTGAACTGTCAAATCAGATGTTGATTGGTGATAAGCTAACAACTACGGTCAACTGTCAGTATGTCGACTGGGTGGCTGCGGTTCAGATAAACACGATACAGATCGTCACAACATTTTGTGTAGGTGGGTATTATCGCGTAATTTAAATAATTGTCTTTATAAGTGGCAAAACGTTAATGTGTTTTAAAATATGTTGATATCTTTAATTTCTGGTAGGTACCTATACACATATTATCAGTGATTTTCATATACTGTATTAAATAATGAATATATTAAAAAATATTTGGAATCAGTTCGATATAATCAGTATTTTTAATCTTTATGATTCGTTAATTATTGTTCTGATCACAACTTGTTATAATATTGAATTAAATAGTTGTTCTATTGATAGTTTGGTATGCTGTTGTAAAAATATTAAAATATTTTTTTATATTTGAAATGTGAAATTCAAAAATTGTTAAAAATGTTCAAATATAAGAAAATAACGCTTTGTAAAATATATGTGCTTCTTTACCGTTATAACTGTAAACAATAAAGCCCAATGGGTTATTTCGTAGAGTTACATTTATTTCGATAAGATCTAGGTACCTACCATAGTTCCATTAAAATATTTTTGTTCATCCAAATTTGATCTTAGATTTGAGACATCAATATTCATTTAGTAGATGCAGCTAAATTTATTCAAACTATGAAAATTATTTCTTATGTCCACTTTTGTCATCGTTTTTGCGCTAATTAAATGGTTTAATCACATGACTAAGAGCCTACCTCATGGAATAATTTAGTCTCTTATCATTATTTCATTTTCATAATAGAAGTTAAAAAGTTTAGCTAAAGCAATCGTAGTAAAATAAACCATCACGGGCATGACGTAAACATCTATTTATTTACATTTATGTATGACTTTAACAATGTTTACATACTTATATAAATATGTCTGTAGTGTTGGAGTATTTATCGTATCTGTATATTTGCAGCACGACCTTGCTTCGCATCCAAATATTCTAGAGTGGAATTTGAACGAGTGGCAAAGGGATTAAAAATTAATACTTATATCGTGCTTCTAAGCATTTTCTATAAGTGAACGCTGATGTTTACCAAAATGTACAGAGTTGAATGTTGCTTAAAACTACTCTTAAAATTACTTACTTAAATATACAAAATTAATAAATGTACTTATTACATAACAAACATAAATAATTATTAGCATTAACAACGATTGCATGTAACGTAATTTAGGAACTTTACGATCATTGGCCACGCCTTGATAAGGGGATTGGATGATCGATTAATAATGACTGATATCGCCGTTCCTGTTGTTTATTGAGTAACGTTTAAATTTCATTGATACAATAGGATATTAAGGGAACCAAGTATATGCTATTACATTCAATTAATAACAATGGCCCTTTTAAAATTCCCAAGTACCTACGGAAAATAACTGTTTAAACTCAAATTATGGAATACCTCAATATGTTTTAACTGTTTGTCTATAATATACAATTACTTAAAATGAACTTGACTTGCAATAGTTCATCATGCAAAGAAGATTAATAAAAATTGGATTTTATGTACAACAAGTTGACTCCCGAATCTAAATGTTCAAAAACATTGCAGATGTTGCTGTGAGATTATTTTCATCTTAATGATTGTAATTAATTGAATTCGGCACTCTAGTTACTTTCACTATAATAATAATAATTGATATTTAGATTGATCCTACAATTCGATCTGAAAGATCAACACGTTTTTGATTTTGCTGCTGTCACGTAAAGATCTCACAGACCAACTCATAAATGATTCTGTGATAATTTGTTATGGGTTAAATACACAACTCACAGCGGACCTGGCTATGCGATTACAGAATTACCGTGCAGGTGGACTTTCAGGTGATTTGCACTGCTACATATCTTACTTCGTCATATTAGTTACATGTTACATTTACAGTGTAAAGCGGATTGCGTAATTAAGCATGTCAAAGGTGATTAAGCGCGACCACTTACAAATTGCCTGCTTTACGAAAAACCATCAGATATCACAAATTCCCAAGAATCGGGAATTGACAAACATATTCATATAAATGTATTATTGTGTGCCCCGGCCGCGAATAGAACCTAGGACCTCTTGTTCGGCATGTAGATTTAATACCAACTAGGCTACAATGTAAATAATAAAACACCGCAAAAATGTCGATGTACGAAACCTTTATATGACTCATAATGTTATTGCTGTTAAGTATAAGTTACTCATACGCCATTTATTAACGCGTTCTCTTGTTTGTTTGCATACTCACATAATATAACATTTTTTTTTTAGTATCGTATGTTGTTTTTTCATTTTTATCTGGTTTCGGTAAAAGATTAAGATGATACTAGACATATCAACAAATTATTACGGAGCAAGATCAATACTTAGAATTTATATCAAAAATTATTATTTTAAGAGGTACATGAATATTTTTTAAATATTTTTTGTAATTATTTATTTATTTGTATTTGTATTTATATTTATAACACAAAAACCGACAACTAAAACGATAAAATGTAGAAAACAGGATGATTAGAACGATTGATAAAAATGAACAATGTATGTTTTCAAATGCAGCTGCAATTTGTAAGTATTAGCTTCCCCAAAAAAATTAATGGTCACTTAGATTTACTATGAAACACATTACGAGGATTATTACTTGTAGTTCTGTTTTGTATCCATCCATAGATGATATGTAAAGACACGAAGGGTTCGAACGTGGAACATCGTTAAAAATCTCAAAACTCCTGGTATCATCCTCACAAAACTTCACTGATCATACTGTGTGTACGTGGTAACATTATTATATTCACAATGAAGTTGTAACTTGTTTAGATTTACCATGACAATAACCACAGATCATATTTAAACCATAATTCACAAAATTATAATGCTCATGAGTCATTTGCGAGCCTGATTTGTGACGCAGTACTTATTAGTAGCAAAGGTGACGTTTATAATTGTATCACTACAGATTTATCAAATCCCGCGTAGACACATTGTTTGACTAATTTATTTGTTTAGTTTATCGCTCTACCTCATAACATTCAGTACCTCTTTAAAGGTTCGAGTGTTCTACGATGTTCGCAAAGTTTACCCATTGTAATATTTGCGACACCCAATTTTAACAGGATTTCAGTAGCTCGCGTCTAAATTATCACAATTCCAGCCTGGGGTCATGACGAAGCGTACGGTACTGAACGAGGACTACAAGGGCCTGGTGGAGAATTTTTCTATACCCGCGGAGATCCACAAGCGCGATGGTGTACCCTACGCCAGCTTCGGTACCATTGTGCCCATCCACTGCTGCTCGCCAGAACAGGTAGACGGAAAGAGAATACATTTATAGAAGGGAGATATTGGATAATGACCTGGGTCTTACGATTATGTAAAATTAAAATGACTGGGTCATGTGATATAATCGTTAAAACAATTCTAAATGAAGGTTCGCTATGTCAATAATTTACTATTATAAGAATTTGACTAACAATAGATAATAAACGTTTATTCTCTCAGGCTTATTATGAAGATGGTCGAATGGCTCTTACAATTGAACGTAGAACCATCGATAAATTGTTTAGAAGAGTTAGCAGCAGATCAGCTGATAGTAGTATATAGTTTATTGGTTGAAATGTATTTATGTTGGCTTTATCACAATTATTTGGTACTGAGACAGCGTAGCGGATACTATAAGCAATTGGGTGGTTGAGTGGCAAACATTTGGTGAGCGTTCAAGAAATTCCATGGGTACGATGGTCGCATCCGAGATAACGCCATTATATTAACTATACTCGCGCCTACAATCTTGAAGGTTATGGCTTTGACATGTAATAAGACGTTCTGATGAGTATTCGGAAACGAGGGCTGGCGAACAGTAAAACAAACATTAGTAGTCCGCTCAGATAGTTTCTATTAGTAGTCATTCAACTATATCGAAAGTTTTCGGGTGTTATTAAAACTGCCGACATTCGAATTGCGCAATAACGTCAACACCGAAACGCTCAGGAGAATCTTAATGGATTACTTTCCAGATCTTGCCATTCACGAGAGAACACCCAGTTCTGCTAATGTGTTGAAGTTAAATGGTACTAATAACTTATTCTGTATTCCAGGTAAAAGAACGGGCAGCCACAACCCATCACTACTGCGACGTGTTCACTGAACAAGTACTAGCGCCTCTCGGGGAGCTAGCCTTTGTGCGGCTAGATGAAAATATGGCAGAGAAGGTAACGACAGTACGATGTCAAAAATCGACAAACGACCCAAGGACCACTTGATGGTCAGTGATCATCGCCATGTATGCATGTCCGTACCAACAAGGGCATCTTCGACGCGTTGACGACCAAGATGAAGTCGCGAGCGCGCTTGTTACTAGGTCTATGACAAATATGATATGATACAATCTAAACGTGAAAATAATTACAGGTTCATGGTAGAAGATTGACAGCGAGCTAAACAGACAAGAACCCTACCACCAAGAACAGATACTGTCAGGATTAAACATAGTTGTTTGAATTCTCTATTCTGACCTTAAAAAGTCTGCACCGCGATCTCCAACAGGCAAAGATCGTTCACCATAACCTTGTACTGTTCAGCATGGATTACCAAAAATAAAGGATAGTTGGTTAGGACTCAACAACGTGGAGCCCTTAACACCCCTAAATCTAATAATTATATCAATTACATGTATTGAGATTATATGTATCTCTTCTTATATGCATTTTATTCTGGGAGTAAGGAGTGAGGATGCGAATGCGGCTTAATCACGGGTGAGGCCAGACTGCCCAAAGCGTTTAAATGCCTTCGCCTCAAAACATATATATTGTGTAACTCGGTGAAGTCATTCAAACTTCACCCGGTTTCCTCGGTATCCCGGTCCGATCAACTATTATACGATCAACTATATACAAAGGTTGGTTGTTGATTCGCAGGTATTTCTGAACCGCGCCAAACGCATCCTGCTCATCTCTAGCGATGGCCGGCTGGCGCAGTGGCGCTGTGCCCCTACCTTCGAGTCCGCCAACCAGTACCTGGCAGGCACCCCCATCGTCAACAAGGACGGCGCCCTGGTCTCTGTGGTCACGGCCAAACGCGGGAATAATTACGCTGTTTCTACTTTTGAGGTGGGTTTCAGGAGTGCCTTAAGGTAATTGGTCACCGCAGCCCATTAACAACAATGCAAGGAAACTGCTTATTAAGTGGCTCTCCAACACTTCAATCAAACCACGCATAAAAAATTACATCGAAATCGGTCCAGCAGTGTAGTAATACTTCCGTGACAGTGCAGAAGAATTTTATATATGTATAAAAATTATTAAGTTTCTGTTATTTAATAATACTACACTTGGTATAATAAGTACATAATATTTCGCACTGAAACTGCAATTTTGTCATGCTCGTGATAATTTATACTTCTATTCCCAATTTCCTCCAATTCAGGGCGAAGGGGGGTACTTCGAGACCTCCAGCCCATGGGAGATCACGGACATACCTGATGGGGTCTTGAGCTATGCAGACAAGTATTTCTCTACGCGGGAGAAACTCTTAGAGTACATCGCAAGTCTCCCACCGGTGCAGGTGTCCCCTGCGGAGCCCTCACGACCATTGCTGCTGCGCGGACGCAATCCTAGAATCGCCCTGGTAACTAAGGATGGAAGACAGCTAAGCCATCAATATCTTGCTGGAGTTTTAACTTCTGATGTGAACTACTTGTAGTTTGATTACATATACGCCAATTCTACGATCCTACGATAACGAAAAACGGGTTTAGTAAATATAAAATATGATTTTTAACGTACTATTTCTTTGTATATATTTTACTATGATAAAAGTACTCACGATAAGTGGTCGGGATCACGAGCGTCATCAGGTTAACGTTTCAATGTCCATTCATGTGTTCATGTGTCGAAAAATCGACTTACAATATAACTTATTGTATTTTTATCATTCTTATCTTTTATTAATTTAATAATTATAGTATTAGTAGAAGAAATGTTCAACAAATATTTTCACAGTAGGTACCGTATAACGTTTACGTCGGCAACTCTTCAATCAAAATATTTAAAGGTACTTCTCCACCAGGTCGACCGGGATGGATCATAAATAGATGATAATTTTGTGTATTAACAACTAGATCGATCAAGCATTCGAAAAGGCTTATTCGTTTACTCTCTTCTAACGAACGGCTTCTTTGTAATTCGTCCGGCACGCCTTTAAGTTTGGATCGACAGTGATCCCTCGATAATTAACCATTAAATAAACCTCGTGTGCTCTGTCCGAAGCTCATTCTGATTATAAGTGTATATGCATATTAGTATATCCCGTGCATTTGTATAAGATCTGCATATTTCAAAGGTATTTGTGCAATTCTGTAATATATATGTATTATATTACATACTACTTAGTAAGTGAACGCTCCATTCGTTTATCGGGATCAAATTTTCAGCCGCAGTACTGCCGGAAGAAACAACTTTAAAAATGAACACTGCCTTTGTAGATTAAAAGGATCCTTAAGGTTACATTTTGAAAAACTGTATGTACATTATAATTAATTGATAAATAAAAATATTCAAATGTCAACTTTTTTGTCAGTGTTGCCAACTTTTAGAATAAATATGTATGAGATGGGATGTAAAAAATACTTGTAAAAAAAAATCCGATAGTCCTTTTTACGACTGCTGCTTATTGCATGGGTAATAACTATTGTATATTTTTTTAATATTGTTACATTATTGTCGAAAGAAATAAAATAATGTATAAAATGATAGTTTTTATTTTTAACAAATTATACCCTGTAATACCTACCTAATATTTGTCTGAAACTTTGTCTGCGTGGAAGGTGATTATTAAAAAAAACATTTAAAACAATTATGTTACAATAGTCATCTATTATAAACCTTTGAAATCTAATTTTATATTTTCCTTCAATATTTTTTCCATTGAGGTGTAGTCCGCGAAATTTAGTTTTTTTTAATATTTTTTACGATTGTATTTTAAGTCTTATGTTGATCAAATACACCTTTACAACTACAATACAGATATTTATACCGTTACAAACATTACAATCATCAACTTCCGATAATTTTATTTTTTTATGAAACCAACATTATCTCTTGGAAAAACTGAGAATTAAGTTACAATTTCAAATAAACGAACCCAAAATTTCGATTTCAATGAATATGATGGAATACATTGAAGGCATGGAAGCAATCCATATTTAATTTACAAATATATAAATCATGCGTATATTATAAATATATTTTTGTACCATATTTTTTTTATATATTAATAGCCGACAAACGAGCAGGCGAGCCACCTGATGGTAAGTGGTCACCGTCGCTCATGGACATCAGCAAGACCAAGGGTATCACTGATGCGTTGTCGGCCAGGTTATGAGGAGAAAGTTAGAAAGAACGTACTGGCTCTCGAGCTCCCAGCCGGAACACGACGAGTCGTTCGGCGGCTGACTCAAGCAGGAGGGTGGTAGCTAGCCAGGCAAGCTTCACGAAAAGATAATAATACCAGTAATAATATTAATGACTTATTAATAATAAATCGCACCTAATTCTAATAGTAATGTATTTACATGATTACCACAGCCCAAGGTCGATAATAGAAATAAATTATACGTACGAATTAGTCCAACATGTTTTATAACAAAAAAATATTCCGTACCAATAACCATTATAATAATGTATTTACATTCATGGTCTCCCTGTAGGTATATTTTTCGTATACATTAATTATTATTTATTAATTACCTCAGATTGACCTTGCCATATGTGGTCGTTAGTATAAAATATATCTGCATTCATTTCTCTTAAATATATATTTTTTACCGAATTTATCATAACATTTCTTTACTTACATGGAAACACTTATTTTTGCTTGTTTAGTTTTGTTCGTAGCTTAGCGAGCGGGAAAGGCAACTCTCGTGAAACGAACTTATAAGCGAATTACTGAATACGAAACGAATGAATGTATGAATACCCGCCGTAAATAGTATTAAAAAATACAAATGTATTTCGTTTATATTACTTTTTCGTAATTACGCATGCATAATTATGTACTCCTACAAACTTTTTCATCTTCTAGATCTTCACCTGCCAATTTATTGCACATCCTACATCCGATGTAGGAAACATTCGAGCATCTTTTTTTTGCTTACTTAAAGCAAGGATTACATTGAATATTAAAGCTCAAATCGTAACGTAGTTTTATTGTGCATTGTTATTATACAAAGGTCGAATGTTTCCCAAATACCCTTAAAGAATACCTTTAATCCAACACAACCCATATCTTAATAGCTTATTTCACGACGTACTTAATCCTTTTAATAAATACGGAATATAGTATTTCCTTTCACTCATACACATGTCACACTTGCTTAGGAGTGAGACAACTGTATTATGTTTGACTGTGTCCGCACTGTTCTGACGAGCGAAGTCCGTCACTTGGATTTCTGTTAATAATATCCAAGTCAAGGCTTGGATATTACAGATTACAGTAATGTAATTACATCTGAACGTATAGCCGTACAAGCGACGGCTCGGCTGCCGGCAGCTGCGTCACTGGACACTTCCCCGTCTCACGCAACTGTCGTGAAATGCATCCATAGCAAAATACGTACCTAAAGAAAAATGTTTTTTTTTCATTAATTAATCTATACAAATCTACGTTTACGACTGATACAGGCTGTACTTTATGTGCAATAATTTTATTTAGAACAGCAATGTACTGTAATGTTTTTAACACCTAAATCGGGTTGTCTTGTTTTTGCGGTTCAAATGCTTGATACATAAATTGTATTTTCAATAAACAGGACACGTTGGTCCTAAAAATATTCTATTACCCGGGACTATATGTCAGGCGACACAAAAAGTTTTGCGATATACAATTTTTCATTGGCCAGTTATAATTTACTTAAAATTAAAAAATATGAATGTAGATGCTAGTAAAGATTTCCTTAAAATATTAAACAATAAAAACATAACTAATAAAACTTGAGTTTTAATTCCGCCTAACTTTCAGAAATCCCACGCATGTATGTATAAATATTATAATTTACCCAGATACTGGCAACACCGTGGGCACCTTCCATGACTGCAGACACACCGGACACTTGTTCATATACCGTGACGCTTTCGCGTCTCTCTGCAAATTGATATGTTCAACCTATTAATATATATATTAAAACACGTAAAACAACGTAAACGACGTCATTAAGTGTTGTGATGATTTTCTATGCCAATTTGCAACCACAATACAACAATAAAAATAGTTTTGTTACTCATACCGTTTTGCATAATACAAAAACACAATTTACACACACCCAATAACAATCTATTACGCCTACTAATATTATAAAGAGAGAGAGAGCTAATTTTGAGAATTTGTACATATGCGGAGGGTAACTTTAGAATCACACCAATTTGAACAAGTCGGAGCGGACCGATAGTAGGTAATAAATAACAGGTTTTAAACATTCAATAAAGATTGACGTACCTCTGGAGGAGTGGGTACAGGCAAGGCGCTAGTGGCCAACGGCGCGCGCGCATCCCACCATCGCAGAAACTGAACCGCGAAAGCGCCGTACTCCACCGAGCGGGCCATGACGCTCCACACCATTGGGAACGTAATCACAGCATTGCTGGTGACCAAATATTAAAACTGAGATGGCGAATTGCAAAACTGAGAAACTAACGGTCCTAACAAATATTGACCGATATCTAACTATGGATCTGAGCCTCACCAATTGAAAGTTTGTTAATACAGAGATGCCCTGCACTAGTAACGCTGTGTAGTGGCTTAGAATAGAAATTCAATTGTTTTCTACTTAACTTTTCGCTTTCCTCCATGCTTTCAATACGTCAGTGTTACAGATATGAAATATATAAGTGTAAATAACCAATAAACAAGCAGACAGACGAACCTGATGGTACGGTATGGATCATATAAATATAATTATATATGCCTGATATATCAAAGACTTAATTTGATAGCCAGTGCTTTGCCACTTTTTCTCTAATTAACATATTACTCTAATCACAATTAAAGAACACCTGAATTGGCCGGTGATAATACTCCTGACAAGGTCACTCCAAGTATTTTCCTCGGGTTCCGGAGGTGGCGCGTCCTTCAGCGTAAGCCCTAGAAGACTCAGTTGCAGGGTTGGAGACTTGCTCCTGCCTACCAGGTAGCGAGCCAGAATCAGCAGCTTCCATGCCTCTGTAGTAAAATGCACAACTGAATATACCCGAATTGCTGCTTTCCGAGCCTCGTCTGACATGTTCTGGAAATTGGGAACAGAATTATTGCAAAGATGAGTGAAAAATTGTGTTTTCAATCGTCTCTGAGATCGACATCGGAGTATATTTACAGTAGTGGCAGACATAGACTTTATTTTTCAGCAAGCATTAAGTTTAGACACCAGTGCTCTACAGTTAATTGCTATACATATTATGAATGTTTATAGGGGCTATACCACGAATATCTGTTATATCAAAAGAATGCTATGGAAATATGCATATCTATACATATAATAAAATTCTAACTGAACCCTATTGTTGTATCATACGCTTATAATAATAGTTGTTCTTATATTTTGAAGGAGATATAAGAAAAACTATTATTAGGGGGCTTTATTAGGTGTTAGAATTTTTGTCTGCGCGTTTGTGCATGCTAATCTTAGAAATGGCTTAACCGATTTCACTTTCTCCAATATTTGTTGCTTATTGGTTTATCTTGACAGACCATCTCTAGTATTATAGGTCGCGTCATGTACAAAAAGTGCTGGCGAAATCCCTGCGCAGTGAGCGATTTATCGGTTCAATTGGTTGTATGAGGTGAGTTAAGTTGAGGTGGTTTGTTACAGTCCGTCAGTCGACTCTAGCTTCCCGCGCTTAGTTGATGTTTCGTTTGTGCTCAAAAATACAATCGCGTATAATAATTGTTTGTATCATGGGTTAACATAGAAAAAAAAGGAAAATTATTTATGATGTAAAGTATGCGAGATAATCGTTTTTCTTACGACTCGATCCCAAGACATCGATTTTTCTCTACAATTTATAAATTAGATTAAAATTTATGAATCATAATAAATTAACATTAAAATTAATACACATACATATAAACCTCTCGGAAGAAATTTTATAAATGAAAGCGAAAACCTCATCAAATTTCGTTGGGTAGTTAAGAAGAACCAAGCGAACAAACAAGACAGAATGACACGAATAGCGACTTTGTTTTATACTATTTAGAGACACAACAACCTCGTACTTTTGTGCGCGATTTTACCCATGCGCAGAAGGGTCCTCACTACTGTTGCTCAGCGCTCTTTTCTTACGACGGGAACTATACTCAGTAAGTACTAATGTAAAACTATAATATTTTTATCAAGGAAATAGATGTAAAAAGAAATAAATGAAGAAGTGCAGTATTGTAATTTTATCATATTCATAATTATTTTTTTCTGATCTTCAAGAAAACAATGAGTTCAGAATTAATGTAAAATGAACATTGTAATCCAAACATGAAATGGAATATCAATAAAAAAATATTAATTTAATTCACCTTTCCAAGCCTCCCATCTTCATTATCCTCCCTCCATTTCTCCACCAACTTCTCAAGCTTATCCCTTACATATGGTACTAGGACCAAGAAAACTAACGAGCCTTTCTCCAATAGGTCTGGTAGTCTGGGTCCAGAACTGAACTCACTGCGTTCCTCCAAAGTTACTCGTAGAAGGCCATAGAAACATTCAGAGAATGATCCAGCTGTGAACAATCTATGATATTATACCAATTATGTATATAACATTATCATTGAATATTAATAATAATTGTATGTCTGAGTGGGTGTAAAGGGTCAATTTATTCTTAAGTCCAAGCTAATCTCCTTTGCTTTTGATGCACCTTGTTAAACAATAAACAAGGCAATGGTGTTAGACTCCTTCTTTTGGAGGTTACTAAATTTTCTACCTTCCAGCTCAATCTTGACAACTGTCACTCATAGTGTTTTTTTAACTCAATAGCTTGGCATATTTTACTATGAATAAGACAGGTATATACTTACCATAATGCTTTAGATAGTGATACTGCAGGCAACAATCAAATATCAGATACAGTTCATCATACCAATGCTCACACCAGCCACACTTCCTTGGATATACTGCAGCAAGATACTGAAAAGAAAGGGTTACCAATTTTGTTTACATTTAATTTTCTTTTATTTGTGTATGATTAATTATTGTCACTTGTCATTTCTTTATTAAACTCTGACAATATTGGTACTTACAAGGTCCATAGCCCTACATTATGTTATATAAATGGTAAAAAAAACTTAAATCTCATAACGGGGGCATCCCATGGAATTATATCCAATGGAAGTTGATCGCTATTAAATATTTTCATCGTATTTAGAGACCTCTTTACCATTTAAACCTTATCAACACGCACAAAGTCTTGGTTCCGTACTTACCTCTATTAGTTTCCTGAGCGCCGGTTTTACGGTAGATCCAAGAGCTTCTTGCGCTGTTATTTGAAATATTGAGGGCGTACCCTGTAGTGTACGCGTTAAATGGGCCGCATACACTGCCATGTTTAAAAATTTGTATTAAACTAATAGTGGCTTAGTTTTTAAAGTTATTTTCTCCTTTATAAAATAATTTTTTCTTACAATAAATTTTACGGTTCAATTATGTTATCATAGAGTAATTGAAAAACCTTCGAGAATCAGAAATACTAAAACTATTATAAAAAGTACTGAGTTTTCACAATTTCCATTGAATTAGTGTATATCATTAAAATCATTTTTCTAAATAAAGTAGACTATTCATTTCATTACAGTATGTAGTGATATAACTATACAAATGTCAAACGGTCAATCATTTTAATCAGCTGTTACACCACAGGCTAATTAATAGTTTAGTGTTATATAGACTCAGTCGATGTGGGTCGATAGTCGATGTAGGTGCCTCATGGTAAGGCTATACATAACTAACACATGTCATCAGAAGGGGAAAAGAATATTACTGTTCTTCTCCTGAAAGAAGATTAGAATGTTTATTTATTCACTCATTTCCTTCCATCGCTTGGCAAGGGGTGCGTATAGCAACGGGATTTTTTGTTCCTTCTTGATGTGTCTTCCGCGATCTGTAAATACTCTTGGTGTTTCAATATAAACTATAGTTAATTCGTACGTAACAGCTTTTGCCGTAGAGTCAAATACTGCAGGATCTTTTCGCATCACCTGAACCTTTACCTACCGAGTGAATCACGATGTTGGGAAGCCCAGCAGCAGCTGATTAGCGGTTGGATGATAACTTATGAAGTCTTAGTGGCAACGGCTTACCGGCCTTAGTCTTAGCTTTCTCACGCAACTAATAGGTCGCGTAGGAAAGCCCTGTCAACGGGTGTATGAACGTTGAATGGCGCCAGGACCCGTAGGTACTGAAAACGCGACGCCACGACACGCTCGAATATGGCGCGTGCCACGATTGTTTATCCGTAAAAAATAATCACTATTTATAATAAAAAGTGTAAATAGTTCAACCAACAAAAGAGATTATTTTAAAATAACATAAAATCATGTCTCGACGTGTAGTACATAAATATAACTATCTCAAGAATATATATAAATATTTCGTGTTTTAATTAAACAAAAGCTACAGAATTGAAATTTTAATTATATAGAATAGATTTTGAACAATAGACTTACTGACCCGGCAAACGTTGTTTTGCCATATAAATTATTAATTATATATATCGCTAATTATAAGACTTTTACTAAAAGCAATATCAATCCCTTAACGAAAAGAGTACAATATTTTTAGCTACCACAAACTAACTGGATGGTTTGCCCAGTCGAGAGTATGCGACGTTTAATTGTCCGTGTGAAAAATATGGTGTGATAGGAATTAATGATAAATTTATTTGAAAATAACACTGAAATAGTAAAATGATAATTGTAAACGTCACTATTACCATTGATGCACAAACAATAATAATAATGGTCGAAAACTGTAGGCAGTGAGAAAAGAGATCTCATCCCTACTCCGTGTTGTACCGTGTCTACCGGTGTCACTACTGGGTCAGAAGTGACACCGGTAGACGTCTGGCGGGATAACTGATTAAATGATAATTAAACAGTTATCGACCTAAGTTGAAAATTATTGAATTACTAATATCGCAATTAAAAAATAAGGCGTTGATGGTAGAAGGGTGAAAATTCAGGGTTGCATGTATTGTTTAATGCCACATTTCCAAAAAATAAAAATAAAAAATTTGGGGTGGACCACCCTTATGGACTACCCTTATCACTTTATGGTATAAAAAATAGATAATAACCTATTATCAGACCTACTGAATATACATATAAAATTTCATCAAAATTGGTCAAGCCGTTTCGGAGGAGTATGGTAACTAAAACTGTGACACGAGAATTTTATGTATTAGATATAATAAACAGAGAATGAGAATTTTGTAAGTTTGTGTGTATAATATAGGGAGGATATATCTTCTAAAATTGAAACCATGACACTTATTACCATGGCACTTTTATGGTACCCTTATGGACTACCCTTATCACTTTGGGGTATAAAAAATAGATAATAACCTATTATCAGACCTACTGAATATACATATAAAATTTCATCAAAATTGGTCAAGCCGTTTCGGAGGAGTATGGTAACTAAAACTGTGACACGAGAATTTTATGTATTAGATATAATAAACAGAGAATGAGAATTTTGTAAGTTTGTGTGTATAATATAGGGAGGATATATCTTGTAAAATTGAAACCATGGCACTTATTACATAAATCCTTTTACTACACGAAATGTACAATATTCTGGATGGAATTAGGCTATGCATGGTAAAAACACATCCCTCCAACTGAATGCTATCATCTCATAAACTAAGATAATAATTAGAATTTGATTACTATTTGTGAACGTAAAAATTAAATTTCTCTAAGCGAAATTGGTGCTAGTAACCTAGTCACTAGTTATATATATGTTGCTTTCATCTTCATGGTTCTCAATAAAGTTGTTATGGAATCTACATAAATGTGTCTAGTAATGTAATATATTAGAATATACATAGTGTATTTCCATGAGTCATTATGTTAATAATAGATATTGTGATTACTCTATGGTTTTCCAGATGAGAGATAAGTGCTGATTGCTTTGCTGTCATTTTACAATACATTTTACGATATTTTTATATTCATTCCAAATTTTGATTCCAATTCAGTTGCATATCAATGGTATAACGAATAATTTTGTAGAGAACATTTTAAATAGTATTTGCTGATACTAGTGTAACGTGTGGCGATGGGTAGTCACAATAGCCACGAGAAGGCCGCGAGTGATCAGGCTGGTAGCGGTTCCAGTACCCCTCGAGGGTCTACTAAGGGTGCGCGTTCAGGGTCGAGTGGTGATATTGAGAACTTAGAGCCTGCGCCGCCTGCTTCTCTGGTCCCTGTCGAGAAACTAGCCAAGGTAAATGACTAAGGTCAATGTTTGCACTTCCTTCCCGTAAGATTATCAGTCGAATTGAGCCGTTGTTTGTTTTGTTTGGCCTTGAAGAGTTTTGGCGACTGATTAGCAAATGAATGAGATTGGCGTTAATGAATACAGGGAGTTATAATTATAGTAACCACGAAATCAGTGAAGGTTATAACTGGTAGGGGCTAGATAAATCATTCATTATTTTCGTAATTTTCCGTTAGCCAGGCGCAAGCGAAAAATCGCCAAATAATGTAGAATTCCACCGGGTAAACTAGAGATATCTAGGACTCCTGGTCAGGGGTGGGAGTGGAGGTAGTGAAAAGAGAGGGTTCAGTAAATTCTCCTCTCAAAATTCACATCTAGAAAATGTGTATTATTGAATTCGGAAATCCTAACCACAACAGTACTAAAACTGGAGAAAAGTTCAAAAATGTCGACAGCACTGTGCTTAGTGGGATTCCTTTTTTCTATGTTATCTAAAAAAACCTAACTGAACCTGACCCAACCAAAAGGTTAGTAAGCATTTTTTGTTTAAAAAAAAAAAACAGGAAAGTTAATTATTAAATTGTCTTTTTGTGGTTTGCTAGGTGACTTGGCTCATGTTTGGTTCACAATTGGCGACATTTGCACTTTGCTAACAGAAAAGGTCTGAT
Organism: Megathymus violae; assembly: GCA_003671415.1. Taxonomy (NCBI): domain Eukaryota; kingdom Metazoa; phylum Arthropoda; class Insecta; order Lepidoptera; family Hesperiidae; genus Megathymus; species Megathymus violae. Next base: position 1,009,116 of record PDGT01000008.1, on the reverse strand, counting down.
ATTTTTAATAACCCAAAAATATGACTAGGCTGTTTCAATTGAATTCATGCATTTTGACTTCTCGTGGAGTAATAGTAATAAATTTTTTGTAAGTTATTAGCATAATTGGATACAGATGATTTACAGAATTCATTATAAAAATTATAATATAGAAGGAAAATTAATGTCAATTGTCAAAATTAATATCAATATGGTTGATATTATAATAGAACTTATATTAATGGTCATAATCTTGTCTTTGTCTTTTAATTCTTCTCTTAGTATTTGATACACTTTACCATAGTCATTCTTTAATATATGTATCAAGCTTAAGGCTATTAGGGCTATGATCTTTTTGAATTTTAAGCTTGTGAATGCCAATATTTTTTTTTTAATAAGGAATTAAAATCCAAGTTCTGACAATTATAAATGCAATAAAGTTTGGCATTAAATTGGCATTTTGGTATTAAGTTCCCAAACACCTGAAATCAGCTATTTCTCTGTTTAATTCTTAAGTGTTTTTTTTATATTTTTTAAATTCATGGTTGTATTCTTGTCAATTTCTTAATGATAGGGAGATTGTGTATTAAAATCTATAAAGAGTATGAATTTATGATCCCATTTTTAAATCCCATTCATAATTATTTCACAACCTTTTAGCTCACATAAGTGTCCTTGCTTGTTCAACCAAGGTTTGTAGGACATGAATGTAGACATTCAATGTTTTGTCATATCATTAGTTTTGGTTGTTTATGATGTCTGATTTGCATATATTTATTCCACCTAATTATTTTTGTATATACACAGTAGTTTCAAATGTGTATATTTCCATAATTTCGTTAACTTTTGAAATACTTATGTGTAATATATGACAAATATAATAAAACATAATAGAGAAATCCACATAATATACAAGATACATTTAATGTTTTTAACTTTAGTCTTCTCTAGCATCTTCCAGTGAAGGTATTCCTTCCTCGTTTATATTTATCTCTTATTGAGAACATAATACTTGGTTGCATAAGGGTTTTACTCATGACTGTTAGAGGTATCAACAAACAAAACAGTTCTTTAAGTTGTTCATCATATTCACTCAATTATTAATTTACTGCACAAATAAGATCATGTGATGCTGTATGAGTTCATGCTGTTATAAATATCTATATTTATTTGTAAAAGTAATCACCGTTTGATATGTGTAAAACGTCAATAACAAGCTCTTAAAATTCGAAGATATTGAATCAAGGCAACAATTCATTCAGCCTAAATGAATGAAAAACATGGATCACAGGGCGATGTATTGGATGAATGCGTAAATTACATATAAGTAATTGCAATAAAATAACGCACAGTAGTGCCATCTCAAATTGTATTCTGAAATAAATAAGTACTATTGAAGATCTGTGACAAACGTCAAGTGGCAGCTTGTCAAATAAATTGGTAGTTACAACGGAACATCGACGCCGCCGCTGACAGCCTTGTCAAAAATAATGATATTTCAGAGTTTAAAATTGTAAGCTATTAAGTGAGGTTATGAATGTTAACAAATTAAGTATGAAATAATTTTAAGCAAAAAGGTTTGCAATATGATTTATTTTACGATAGGATACGCATGTAACGTAAAATACTTTACAACTTGTTAATAGTGAATTATTTTGCATAAACCATCAGACACAACATAAGTTAACTGCGTTATACTTATTTAAATAATTTACGTCCTCCTTTCCATTCTACATGTTCAACCACATCACTGGAAGTTTTGCAATGGATATTTTGGATATCACAAACATTCAATATTTGTGAATATAAATTAATCTGTCATAGTTAAAATTGTCTTGGTTGGGAATTGAATCCAAGACAAAGATATCAAGGAACTTTGAAACCAAGGTGCAGACTTGTTTAACATATACCTATCGTAAACATATTATGGTATCATATATCCCTTGAAAAAACCTAGTCTTTTTGAGATCACTTTTTTCAAACTACTAGACTGAATTTCTCTACATAATCCAATGAAAAAATAAATAGTGTTGAAACTACCAGATAAAAAATTCGAAATTTGATACACATAAAATTACATTAGGTATAAAATAACACGTAATTTGTAAATGAACAACTTCTGATTTTAGAGGTTTAGTTAAAAGCTATAAATTGTATGATTTTAATACACAAGAATTATAACAAACAATTCAAGAAATGTAGGAAAATAATTAAAAATAAATTAAAAATACAAGTTCTCATAAAAACAATTCAGCAAAATAAATATATTTGCTGAATTTTTACTTTACTTCTTTGTCAATATAATCATCATTTGGGGTCATATTCTAACGATGTCTTAGATTTCACGAGGCCATCATTAGCAAATCATATATCTGCTTATATTTACATGATAACTTTGTCATGTTTGTGTGGTCAACAAAGTTGTAGAATAACTTCTTCCAGGTCAGTCAGTTGTTTATAAATTTCATGTAAGAAATCAAAAATTATCATAACAACCTCAAGTAATACTAGCATCATTGATCATCATTAGCTTTTAAATGGTTCCTGCATTTATATAACACTCATTACATCTATTTACTGTTTGTCTGTGCATCAATTAGATGTAATCATACACATGTAGTTTTTCTGATGCATGCACAACACTTTAAAATCATTGATAAAGATGAATAATTGCAATCTGCCATTGATCAGTATATATATGATGTTATGATCTTTAGAAATAGGTAACAATAATAGCAGGAAAATCCAACCAGAGGAAAAACTACTTTGTAAACTTGTGCTATGTGTGATTATATCAACCCTCAAACAAGCAGACAAGCAATGCGATGCTAGGTGGTCATGGCTGTATGTAGACATTGATGAAATCAGGAGGGTATCCAACGCGTCAATGGCCTAGAATAATGTGGAGAATCTGGTTGTTAAATAGCTCTTGAACAATGAATCCGAAATGCTTTAGAAACTTTTCACAATTTATTTATTCATGAGTTTGCTAGCTAGCCAGACAAATAAACAGCTTACAACAAAGTGTGAACGTCGTCCTATTGAAGCTGGTAGAGCAGCGACCAGCATGGAGGTATTTGAAACCATTGCTTTGTTCATTGGTTGACAGCTTGCAATATGAACAGGTGGGTCGACATGGACGCAAACATGTTAAAATAGGGTTTCAAATCAGATCTGACGATTCTTTTAATAACTGCTAAGTTTGGTTGTTTAACATCTGATCTTTATTTCCAAAATTAGCAATGGTGCAACGTCAAAAAGTAAGTTTCAGACAGTCACGCATTAAACTGTGTGTCGTATACGGTTCACTTGTTTGTTTTTATCTTAATATTTAGGCAAATACCATCAGCAGTGGTACCATAGTGGTTTCTACGTCGGTCGCCATCATGGATGACTCGAGCTCGATCCTGCACGCATCACTAGTTTTTATAAAGTACGTGCGTATTAAAAATTAATAATCACGTACGTGGCGGGTTATGGGTTAACAACTCTCATTGTGAGAGGAAACCTGAACCCAGCAGTGGGACTGTGGCAGCATGGGATTGTGGGTTCTACTGATGATGATAACATGCGCATATGAGCAGTCTGATGGTCGGTGTACATTGCTATCCTGTTTTAACTAGTGATCGGTCCCAAATGTATTGTTCATGTATTGGTTTAAAGCGCTTTCGTTTGATATACATAAAATAAGTTAATGTTTGACAACAATCCCACCTGATGGTAAGTGGTGATGAAGTCTAAGATGTAGAACGCATATAAAAGCCTATTCACTCTCCTCTTGAAGACTCGCACATGATACATGGTAGTAAACACCAATGCGGGCAACTAACTAAACAAACTGAAAAACGAACTAAAGAACTATGCAGTACCAACGTAGCATTTCTAAGCGTCCGTAGCCCCATCGTACTTCAAATTGAAACACGAGGCCTTTGTATGATTTATTTTCAATAGCAAAGAAGTCCCCTTTATTCGGCAATTGAAGTATTAAATATTTTGTGTATACCCCAGGAACAGATATAGAATTAATTTAGAATACAGATCTCCGGTGTGTGGTCCGTATTATTTAATGTGTGACTTCCGTATGATTTATAAACAAACATTCATGGGAGACTATTTCTCTTAGTTGGTGTAAAGTAGCATGTTACGCTCTTGTATTGACGCGATGAACGAGCGGTTTATAGGACAGCAGGAAAAGCTTAAGGCAAATATAAATTAATGTAAAAAGAATAAAATCATGCTGTACATCATCATATTATGAGTAGCTGGAAACGTGATCAACACAAATTCATTCAATCAAGGCACCTCACGTGCATCGACTTTGTTGATGTAGTTATGCGGAAAGTTCAGGACGTGTTACATAAACAGCGCAACTTGTACAACGATTTTTCTCGTATGGAGAATCTACTTTTAGTTGCAGATTTTTAACTATCATCTATTAAGGAAGAACCCTGAAAATGAATTTAGTTTATTACGACAAAAAATTGCAAGGCTTGCATGACTAAGTGGCGGAGCGCCAGGAAAACAGATTTTTATTTATTTTTTGTTCTTAAATCTGTTTGTGCAAAAATAATTTGCTGCTCGCCGTTCAATAATTTGTTTGTGGACTAAATGTGAAGTTCCCTACCATAAAGAAAGGGAAAAATAACCCTTATCAGTGCCGTGCAACTGGAGAAGACGAATCCGCTTCGCTTTTTATCCACTAATTTCCCGGGTATCTTATCGAAAAAAAACGTGATAACTTTGATTCACTGGCGTAATACGTTCAGGTCGGTCAGTGTGCTTTAGTCTTAGCTATGAAGCGGTTCACATTGATGCCGAAGGCAGAGCATCTACGGTTCACGATAGTGGGCATTCAAGTTAACAGAATTAAGAAAAAAAGAACTGCTGGACACACGTGTAAGGTACGCAGAAATTTTTTATTTCACATCACAAATATATTTGTTGGTCTGTTAAAGACTATAGATTTCATTTTAACCACTTCTTTATGGAGTCGAACTCAAATACTAGAGAATATACTGATAAAAAATGCGGAGTGTTTTTTGTATCAGTGGCAAATATAATTAACATTAACTTAGAGGAACTACCTTCGGTGTCTGGTAAAATCATAAGACGTATATTTATATTTTCGAATTATTAAGTTTTGAAGTTACTGGAAAGTTTTTTTTTAAATATCCATGGCTATAATTTGGAATTCCCTTTCGTCAGGATCGGTGCCAGGGTTAATTAATATTCGTAAGTCCTGCAGAATATGTAGTATAAATTATTATTTATGACAGCACAGTTTTATTTTGACGACCCCATAGCCCAGCTGGTAGTGAACCTGCTTGCCGAGCGAGGGGTACCGGGTTCGATTCCCGGCCGGGGCAGACATTTATGTGACAGATAAATGTTTGTTCTCGGTTCATGGGTGTTTGTGATGTCATATACATGTATGTCATGCCACCCGCAACACAGGGAATCCTAGTGCGGAGGTGTGAGTGTGTAAACGTTTACTTATTTATTTGCCTGAAGTGCTATTCTAAGAATTGATATAGAACGAAGGCGCTTCACAGTTGTGAAAGGTGAGGTGGTGAACTTACTTAGCATACGAATTACATAAATATAACGGTGATTTAGAGTGTAGGACGCTCCACGCAATCTTGTATTCCAAATCAATTTCCCATGCCATTGTTGCATCCTGCTGAACAACGGACGAGGCAATAATTCCAGGATCAACAATTTTCCGGTACTTAGGGTCTCTACCGTCTGGCTGAATCTCGACGGTATTCATGCATTATGGTAATATGTTTATCTGCCTGGATAGCTATCACCTTCCCTCAAAAAATAGTTTTAACATGTTTTAGTTACGAAAGGTTTTAGCTGCTCGTAGTTAACAAGTAGGTTTACCATTTCCTCGTTGTTCGGTATCCCGACATTTATACCACAGGCTACTGTACTCATCCATACTAAAGTCATTTTGTCATTCGTGTGAGACGTTCAGGGTGTGACGTGTTCCAATTTTCTGACAGCATTCAGGGTAAAATTATAGACAACTTTCGCATTATAATTATTTCTAGTTGTTATGTCATTATGTATTAGGTATGTGATAATTCTACTAAAACGATACAGTGTAACAATAGCTTCGCTTGCGACGACAAACTGTAAAAGTTGTAAAAACTGTGTTTGTATCAACATTTATTTGTTGTATAAACAAATTTTCTTTATCGTTTGTGTTTAATATATTCATTGTTGAACATACGTCATTTTAGGCTGACGTAGGACACAGAAAACACAAAATAAAGTAATTAATCAAGATTAATGTTTGGGATTAGTAATTAAACTAAGATATACTGAACGTCATTATCAATAAGGACTGAGTTTAAGTAATTCTGCCGTAATTATGAAATTTATTATTGCCTTGTTACACTAATGTAGAGATCAGGTAATATAATTAGTTTGATAATAATTAAACATATTGTAATGAAATAATGTTATTAAAATTTTAGAAAAACATTCATGATTTGGCGCCCAATTACAATATATCAAAAGTAAAACCCGAGGGCTGCCGTCTAGCATACTCGTTTTTTATGTAGTTAATTTCAAAATTCGATACGAGAAGTTTTATATATATATATATGTGTGTGTATATATATGTGTGTGTGTGTTTGAATGTGCTCTAACGTCTCTAGTTATGATTAATGGAACTGAAATATATGATCAAGATTGTTTTTCAATATCGTGAATTGACAAAATGTGATTGGGAAAATTGTTGACAGCTGTTCATATAATGACACGTGAGATATTCATAAAATGATTGAAAATTTCGTGACATTTCTATTATGTAACTAGTTGAGCAGATAAGTCATCTAATGGTATGGATTTCATATCATATCATGGATTTCAGTAACATCAAAGGCATAACCAAAAACCGGTACTGCACTACAGGCTCTTTGAGACTTCGTGTCAGAAATAGGATGGTGATCGCCTGTGGCAAATTTTTGTTTGTATCTATTACTGTTTCGAAATTATATTATAGTATTTATAGTTAGGAAATCTTATAGTTAAGAATCATTAAGTAACTAGAAATAATACAATATTTCGTTATCGTTTGAGGCGGCATAAGAACTTTCTATGCTCTAGTTGAACACTCTTCTAACAATTCACACTGTAGCAGCATATGTCAATTACGAAGATACCTATGTTCAAGAATATACCGCTTAAGGTTGAAATCATCAAAATATATGTATTTGATCAGTTCATATAACCTTATAGTACAAGTGTTTAGACATTGCATTGACAATAAGTCAATTTTATAACCGATACGTTTTTCATTCTTTCACAGTTACTAGTGCAGAAATCGCAAAAAGAGGATGGAATCAATGGCGTCACAGAAAAATCGTTTACGGTACGTATTGGTCTAGAATGTATTATAGATATTGGTTTGGTATCGACCTACATCGAAGGCCAAAGATGTGATGCTATTTGATTTTGTATTAGACAGAGATGATGATGAATATAATTCTGCCATGAAGGGAATATCTTTTCTGTGTCAATATTTGAAGAACTAGCTTATGGACAATGTGCCATTGCATCACTATATGTCTCGGTTCATATGCCGCTGCACCTTTTGGACTAGCTTTCGTCATCCCTTAAATACGGTACTTCAACGTGGTGGCTGTACCTTACCCTATCCTAACGCGTCTACAAACCTTGTGCTGGCAAAATTGCTTTGCATTCAAGGATGGATGTGGCTTCTTACATCGTTATTACCTTGTTGAGGCTATGGACATAGGTTTTTCCAATAGGATTGCTTAGAACTATTAAAAGTTGGTTTTAGTGTGTATGGATTGAATAATATTATTAGTAACTAGTGAACTACCCTCGCTTCGCTTCAGAAAAACTACGCCTTACGCTTAGAAATAGTACCTGCATTGTTTTAGGACTGAGTTTTTGTCTTTTATAACTTTATTATTTATGGACAGTTTGAAGTGAAACGAAAACTTTAAATATTAACTTACTTACTGCAACACATTAGTGAAAACCGTAACGAACTCGGATAAGCTGTATCTGAGATTGGCGCGCACAAACGCATAGACAAACGGACAAACATTCTTACAACTATTGTTTTGGGTTATAATGCGATAATAATAGCACCTAATAATGGTTTTTCTCATAAACTCATAATGTACAGATGGTATGAGTCAGCGATCAGTTAGAATGTATTATATGTATCGATAATGTATAATGCATTTTTTACATCCATATCGCCAGAAACAGGCTTTTCGTTAACATGGCATTATTTTTGCTTTTATTCTAGAAATATCTGTTTCCGATGTATCCGGAGCTCGCTCGTGCTTTCTACAAATACATGCACAAAGTTGGAAAATGTAAGAACAAGCACATCCCGCAGACGATCTTCAGACAGCAGTGCGAGCGCATCTTGTCCATGTTAGATGACAGCGTTATCATCGAGACCTACGTGAGGTAACGGCGCATGTCGCTCATAGCTGGAGTCATTATGATATTGCCTTGTATTTCAGAATCTGTAGAAATCCTACCTGGTCACTGCATGTAGACATAGATTCGACCTATGTTATTGATTTGATTTCTCCTCTTCAAAATTACGCTTACCATTAACTTCACCTAACTAAGTTGAATGGAGAAGAATCTTGTTGATTATGGGACCTTCTAGAGTATTGATTGTCAATTTTTCTATTAGTATATGAACCTAGCGCATTTCATAGGCCACTTTCAAATGGCAGTAGCAGCGCATAGTAGCCTCAACCACTTAGTCGTGTGCCATTACGGATACAAATATAAAGTGTCAATATATTGCTAATACTAATTTTTTTATTATTATTGTCGATGAGAATTGGGGTGGCTTCAACCCAATAGAAGAGACAAATTTCTCATCGTAATTGCAAAACCCTGGGCCGTTTTTGACTGTGCTGCTGACATACTTTGACAAAGCCCTTAATGATTTCTCCGGAACATGGCAGCGCTCAAGAAATTTTACCCATATTGCCACCACGCCCGCAATCGCTTAACGCGGTCGATCACTTTCGATCGGCACAATCTGTCCGGTGTAGGATCACGTTGACAGTACTCTGAATGATATCTGAAGGTGGGTACACTATTTTAAATAGGACTATTTAATACTTAACCAATATTAATTATCGGTCTAAAGATTATAGCCAGGCAGGCTTGTTTTGTCCATAGAACTATATGTGTGTAGTCTCCATCTAGACGTATGTAAGTATGATAGTAAAGTTATCTTTATTTCCGTTATAATTTAATGGTCGATTTGAATTTGTCCGTCTGTAAATTTTATCTGGGTGCTATACATATTTATTATTTTACACGATAAACATTGCAACGACAGAAATTTATTGATAATGGTGAACGCTTATGTCGTTCGTAGTGCACTTTGAAGGGATCGGGCTTGGATTTTATTGTTATTTTAATATTGTAGTCGTCAAGTACATAAGTATATGAACTACTTATATTGTACGGATATATCGTCGCAGCTGTGAAAGGCGGCGGCGAACCATGTCGTTAAACCGAGGATTGGTGGACGAGTTAATTGTCAATCCGCATGTCGGTAGGTCTTTCCAGGACACATCCGAGAAGTCTCATGATCAGCCACCTATGTACGGAATAATTGTCGATCCTATGAAGAACGGAACAGCTTATAATAAACATTCGAAATAGATTTACGTTTTGTATACATAAGGAAAACATGGCTCCACTGAAGATTTATCGCGCTGTTGAGTTTACGTATTACTTCAACATAGTTTACGGACGTAGTCCGCCAAACCGGTCAACTGCTAGTTACTGAAGGAAAGGAGTAATAGTTCGGTAAAGTAAACGGTTAGGGCAGGTTTTTCTTCGTCTAAGTAATTGAGTTTAATTTGAAGAAGGTCTGATTTCATTTTTCAGGGTGTTCATATCGGACGAGGAGGAAGCCACCGTAACTCCGAATGACCTTCGCAACTTGCTGTACATTAGTTACAAGCTGTCCATGGACCATTACCCCGAGGGCCCGCAAACGTGTCTCATGGTACGATCCACGCACTCCACGAAACCGTATTAAAACTTTTTTCCATTACAGAAATCAGAAAATCTCTAAGGTATGAGAATGGGGCCTGATCAAATGGTATACAGAGAAGAAGGCTCAGTGACATTCCATCATTTGCACAACATAAACAGTATGCCTGGCTGCCATTGCTTGTTTTGTTGCGTTGATTGAGTTTTACTCTTAAGCATACTGTGATAATTATAATTATTATCTCTACAACGATCTATCTACAGGTATCTACAACGATAGCGCGTTTTGTGTTCAACTACTGACTATATTGTGTGTCATTACATATAAAAAATATTTGGAGGTTATGTTAATTTTTTAATTACCTTTAAAACCCGGGTTTTGATAAAGAAATAATAATAACAGAAGGCTATTAAAAAAATAATAACAGTCGGCTATTTATAAACTGTTCAGTACAAGTTTGAATTTGATGCATTTACGGCCTACGGCATTTACCCTAGACGACGGTACTTTCATGGGCATTCTCCTTTTTTATAGTGAAGCCGGCGATTGAACAGTACCGATCACCATAAGTATGTACCATTGCCTATACACGTCCGCAACAGTATTGCTGGCTGAGATAAAAGTAACGAAACCGGTTTTTGTGAACCGGACAAATATCGGTCTCTAGTCTTTTGGGTATGAGTTGGTATGTGGTGGCGTGAGGATTGAAGTTGAGATCGCTATTCAATATTGGTGTTCGGTTCGGTTGGCAGATTAATAAAACTCTGACGGCTGTGGTCAAGGGGTGCTTCAACAACAAGGAGTCTCACAGCGTGGGCTTCGTGGTGCGCTGGCTCGAGGAGCATTGCCACCGCGTCGTCTTCCCGGTGCACAGGTGATGCGAGTGTGTGTTTATGTGTGTGTACCTAACAAAAAACAACATGGAAGGATGCGGAGTGCGAGAGGAGACAGATAAAGTATATATGCGATAGAAACGGGAGGATGAGGAGGAGCGACAATTGAAATGCGACCCGAACGTTCGGTGAAAGCATTGTACATGAATGTCATCGCAGTGTGAATAAAATCAAAATATTTTGACATTGCAAATGTCTTTTCGTTCGCTCCCGTGTAGGCATGATTCATTCATTCATGAAAAAATGCAATCCCCTTATATCTTGTAGAGTTGTGAAGATACGATATTCAAAAAAGGCTCAAAAGCCACGTATTCACGTGAGCTGTATGGTGCAAAAAGAATTATTCGAGCAAGTCAAAAACGAAAAAAGGTCTGGCCGAAGTAGTGAAAAAGAAAGTTAATTTTGTTCTGAATTTTTGATTTTGGCGCTCGATATTTTGGAAATGAAGAATGATATCAAAAATTTGAGAAAAAATTCTCTGGACAATTTAGCCAGCTACAAAATGAGCCTAAAACAATGACGATCGGGTTAAGGCTTTGCCCTGTAGCCTAACCTTTTTGATAAAATTCCGTAGATTCGTTTCCAATGTGCTCGATAGTCGTGTGAGGCACGAAATCTGTGAATTTTTTTTCATAGTTTACCGCATACGCCGATGGAGTTCGTCAAACTCTGTTGGCCGGCTATGTGAAAGAGTTCGACACTTTATATGGTATCAACATGTTTTTATGCCACGTCAGATACTGCGTGCACATGTTGGCGACACGCCACCGCGACATAGAGGCGCACTCGGAGCCCGACAGCGCGGGCGCGGGCATCGAGCTCGCCACGCCGGTGTTGGACCGCTGCGGTTGGGCGTGTGCCACGCTGCTGCCGCCGTCCGCAGCCTGGCTGGTGGCCGCCACCGCGCCCGCGCGCTACTGCCGCCCGCAGCGTCCTCCGCCGCAACACCCGGGTAAGTGCGCGAACGCGCGAAAGTGATCACAGCTAAATTTCACGTTCGATAAGGAGAAAAATATAATACTTCAATCTTTTCCAATATACATTAAATAAATATCAGTGTCACACCGCATAGCGAAAGTATTATTCCGGTCAATGAAAATGAAAAATTACTATAATATTAATTTATAATATATTTATATTTTGATGAAATTTACGCAATGATTCACATTGATAACAACGTATCGGTAGACAATTGTTTATTGTTTGATTAACGTGACTAAAGATCTGTTAAACACAATGTTTAAAGCAATTGACTGATTAATGAAACCGACGGACCAATTGATAAGACGTGTGGGATAGTTGAGTTATACGTCAACGGCTTTTGATTTATGTGGCAGCAGTATACCATTTAGACTGAAGGGAGACAAGGAGAATACAATAGACGACTTATGCGTGAGCCATGCTTAAGACAAAAATTACTGTTTTATTATGAAAACATGACTTATTTTGTTTGAGGTTTATTTGACGTAAAATGACTGTTCTCTTTCTCGTCTGAGTTGACGCATAAGTTGAACTGTTTCGTTTGCAAGTGAATTTAATATATAAGAGTATATGAATCTCATATATATTATATGTATTTAGCTCAATTTCTTCAAAGGCGAAGTTTAGCCCAACTGAATCTTCAAGCCTTTTATAGAGCGGGAGATAGAAAGATACTCATATCTTTTTGACATATACTTGCCTTTTGTAATTATTATTCATAATTTCAGGTTGTGAAATTTACTTCTTACATGCGTAAAATAAGTTTATTCTATGTTTATCGCCACAAGTATAGAGTATAGGTCATTTGCTTTGCTGGTCAATCATTGATTGGCAGACATTGATCAAAAATATTATGTAAAAGCCATATTTAAAGGTTTTCTCTCGACGGTTTACTTTATCGAACCAAGTTATAATTTTCTTGTAAAACTCATTTAACTTTGAAAAATAGAAGGTCTAGTAAGATCTGTGCTGGCCCAAACATTCTTAAAATTAAACACAAAGCATGTTTCCCGACAGCTGAATTATGACAAGCTTTGGTCTTTCTCCAAGTAATGTACAATGTTTGTATGGTAATGGGTTCAGGTGGCACCACTACGTCGGCAATGTGGTTGGCGCGGCTGGTGTGCGCATTGCCGTCCCACTGGGTGCCGCTGTATTCGTCGCGAGAACACGGGCTCGGCGCCAATCGGTTCCTCCATCACACTCTCGCTTACAGGTCAGTGTCCTAACGTAAAAGATGCTAAGTATATGAGGTATTAAAATAATACTAACAAGCGTCTCATAGCGTAAAAGCAGGGAGTTTTAAAGCGCTGTTTCTTTTCCACATCAAAAACATTTCGAAGTAATAATAATGTTATAATAATAATAATAATGGTCGTTGTAAGTAACGATGATAAATTAAGAAATGAAGATTTTATAATCTTCAATAATATAAAATAAAGGGTTTATGTTTTCACCGTGGCCAGTGCTGATTGATGTCAGTGTGCGAGATAGTTGTTTTTGTGTTGGATCTTAGTTGTTCACATAAACTCTTAGCACTAAAACACCGAGTTGGACACACACCTGTGCGCACCACACAATTTCGTAATAAATTCAATTATTTGTAAAAATCAATCATAATGATTTATATGCTTACTTTTTGTGACCACCCATTGTTTGTTAAACACCAAAATGTATAAACATTGGAACCAAGATTTATTGTTTTTTTTATCTGTTTGATTATGCAACGCACACGTGTTGTCGCAGAGGTCCGACCCTGGTGGTGGTATCCGGGTCAGCGCCGGAGACGGAGGGTGTGACCCTAGTGGCGTGTGCGCCGCTAGAGTGGCGCGAGACGCACCAGTACCAGGGCGACGCCGACTGCGCGCTGCTTCAGCTCTATCCAACGTCAGTGATGTAGTAATACGCACACACACACACACACACACACACACACACACACACGGGCGCGCGCGCGCGCGCGAGCCGGGGCGTTTTAATTTATAAATATATGTACATCTTTAATAATATGGTTGCATTATATACTTACTTATTATAGTAGGTTACAATTTTCTGTATTTATGTTATGACAGAAGTTCTATGAATTGTTTTTCACAATTATACCTGTTTTATTATCACCGCACTATCACGACCGTGATTATACCGTCATGACATTTGTCTCACCACCTCGTGAACTCCAATATACAGCCAAAAAGTGATTTTACTTTTAATTTTTTCTTGATTTTTTTTGTGTCCGTATATCCTTTTTTATGTGTATATCCTCGATGATATATTGATATAGCGTTGATTTTGCTTTATCGTTTAAAGTAATTACTTTTTACGATAAAGGTGTACGAAATCTATCAACGTTTGTATATTAATTATAATTGAATCAATAGTGAGCAGACCTAACAAAAATCTAACTATTAATTTGATCATAAAAAAAATTGGAATAATTATCATTATTATTATTATTATTATTATTGTATGATGACCCCCAGGTTCTCGGTGGTGGAGCACGCGCCGCGTATGATGTACTTGAACACGTCCATCCGTGGGTACCCGAAGGGCTTGCGGGTTGGCTCCGACCCGCGCAAGCCCCTGCTGGACATCCAAGAGGACTTTGACGTCTTCAACTACAAGGGCGCGCCGTACACGCTCGAGGCTATCGAGGTAAGCTTCGATGCATTTATCAACAGCATGTTGCATTGGGTAGATTTTTCTCTAAATGTAAACATAGGAGGGTAAAGCAATAGGCACATTTGGAGCGTAGAAACATACTTCTTGGGTGTACTTTAACGCAATGTTCAAATAGAAGTAGTCGATCGCCATCATGAGATCAGATAGATAGCAATATATTGTTAAATGTACCCATTGTTACTTGTACACTTAAAGTTTCCAGTCGCTGCGATTATTGGAAACGATGGATATTTATAATATTGTTTTCGCGCTTTTATTTTTGGACTTACCTCAATAATAATAATAAAAAAAAAACGCTTACAAACTCACACCCCCTCACTAAGACTTCCTATGTTGTGTGTGATATGGACATATTGGGGATATGACATTACAAACACCCACGACCCGGGATCATAACTTTGTCTAAATCACATTATTTAAATAAATTGTAATATCATGATCTTATGTGTCATTTGCACATATGTTGTCAAACTAATTTAGTCCGATTAATATGTAAAGAAATGTACGATATCATTTTGCATATAGGATTGGGTATAATTTTCGTTCTCGTGGACATCGTTCCTAATGTTACGTATGCGTAGTATGCATGTGAAACCGAAGCTTCCATGAAAAAATAATATTTGGTGTAGTTTTACAGCTCAAATTAGGAGATAAACAGCACCACAGTTGGTTCTGATCATCATTTGCTATTAGATCATTTACCAAATGTAACAATATTATACGGTAATTTGTCTAACTAAAGTATTGTTTGTAAAATATGTGCCGATAGGACTTTATTTCGCCGTTTGTTTTCTTGGGAATCAATATTGTAGAAACGGTAATAGAAGCAAAATAGTGACTTATTAGTTTTACTTGGTTTCTTTTTAATATAATATTTGTTGAGATGTGCATATTTATGCAGGTGTGGGGTTGTGGAGACCAAGCGTCGCGCGAGACACAACTGGAGATAAAGAAGTGGCAGGTCAAGGAGGCGGAACGGCAAAGACAGGTGCGTATTGTGGATATAATGAGGTCGAAAAAAGCACATATTGACCATAACATGGAAAGTATTTATCGCCGCTCATTGACATTCGTAACGCCAAAAGCATACCTTGGTATTGCCGGCCAGGTTGGAAGCTGGACGTTACGAAACATACAAAAAAATTTCACCAAGCCAGGCAAGGAGTTTGAGTATCCACGGTATTAAACTGGGTTGTACAGGGCGGCCCCCAACAGGAAGGATCTTTCGTCACAGATTCGTCTGTTGTTCAGCAGCACGCAGTATGATCAGGGGAGGTTGGATTTGCCTCAAGCACGGTTGGAGCTTGTTACTCGCACATACTAAAATTTAACTCGTACGCTTTATCTTTGGCTGGTAAATTCTTTGATGACGTGAATTAAATTGCTTTCACAATTTATGTGTTTATAAGGCCAGCGAGCACGTTGAATGGTTTTGTCTCTGTACTTCCAATACGTGTGTCTTTCCTGATATATATTGTATATAGTGATACCCTGGTAAAAAAGAGTATGGTACGTGTTTTAAAAATATCCAAACTTTGATGTAATATTACATTCCAGGTGAAGATCTCAGCAGCCGATTGGATCGAGCACCCCGATCGTTACCTGCTGGAGCTGGCGGGCCGGCCGCAATACAACAACTCGGCCAGCTAGTGCTCGTTCGATGAACACTGTGCGTTGCACATGTAACGTGACTTTAAACTTCGCCGACTACGCTCCGGTAGTGCCGTCTCGCTCCCACGGCAAGCTTGTGATAGATGAACCACGATAACATAAAACGTAGACGGAGGGAAGTGTATTGTAGTCATCAATTAATCTAATGACAGTGAGAGCGCGCATTTATAGTGGTTTCTACTATATTATATAGTGCTGCTGCATTAGGCTAAGTGTACATGATCAAGTAGAATCATTTACACGTTTTACCGGTCATTTTAGGCTAGCGTCACATGTGCGGAAAAATCTTCCGAAAGGTCAACGTAGTTACTTGTGTAGTACGACTTATTTTATTTATTTATTTAAACGTTTGCACCATACATACAATAAAGTTACAAGGCGGACTTAATGCTAAAAGCATTCTCTGCCAGTCGACCTTCGGAAAGTCAGAAAAAAAATCAGTTACATTACTTACTTACATTGCAAGACTTTTATCACCATAGCATATTAGATCAATAATATGATATATTCAGGTGTCTTGTACTTCGCATTTTTAAGGAAACGTCATAACAATTCAGAGTGACAGCGTGCATTGCAGCGTGTCTGGCAGTTTCTAAGCCATCAACGATTTCCTTTATTTGGAAAAATAATCTATGTTTTTATACCATAAAAGCTTTTGACGCAACACCTGGTTTCGTTGTACGTATCCATTTCCGCGAGTATTTTTTATCTGGTGTCGCAACAACTGATTACATCGAAACGCAATGTCGTACCACGCGTCGTAATTTTCGACAGACGTAGTGCAATGCTCAGTCATACTATCTTCTATCACTCTGCATAACGCACCTTTAGAATGAAAGTGACTTAACTCAAAATTCCTGAAATTCCAGATTTTACTATAAATTTACTTAAAAAAGCCTACTCTAAAACCCCATGGTGAAAAAGAGCCCGTATTATGAGTGAGAAAGGGAAAAAGGGAAAACCTCATACATCAGTCTCTTTAAATTTACTGAAGACCATACATTTTTGAAAACTTTCTTTGTCATTTCCCATAAATTGCAATTTTTTAGTTAGTCCCTTTCATTGTAAGGGTGCGATATGTACAAACAGTATGTCTTATTATGGAAGAGCTTTTTCTGGCAAGATTCCAATGAATAATTCTAAATACAATCTTTCACGTCGTCTATGAGGTCGTTATGTTAGTTCCTTTAATCATTTGCACTGAATAGTAGTTGGCAACGGTGAGAACTGTTATTGTGGTTCATCTTTACATCTGTGTCAGTGACGTCACGGCCGCGTGTTAGTGTTATGTTGCGTACGTAACGTATACGTACGTGTAATGAAACGTGCATGACGTATCCATTGCCCGACGGAGCGATGGCTTAAAGTGTGCGTTGTGCACTCGACTCGTAATTGACAACGTACAGTTCGTGATTGACATTGGGTAAACGTGTGATTTCAAACATATTATTGGAGAATTAATCCATTATTTTATTGCGGGTACTCGAGATGGGTACATTATGTCGATGTTGTGTTGATCGAACAATGCATTGCTAAAGAAGAAATATCATAATATTGGGTGTTCTAAAGGATGCTCTGATGATATGAGTGATTAATTTTGAATGGTTATGAAAATCATAGCAATGTTATCGAAAAGTGGCTTTTAATTTTGCTCCAAACAACTTTATGATGTTTGTGAAATTTGAGATATACTAGAACTCGTTCAACTCTTTATTTGTTGTGGATGGATATCTGCAAGGGAAAGATTTAAAATTTATTTTTTTATAATTTCCCTATAATTATCATTACCATTTTTAACTCTGCATCAAAGAAGAAATTATCGAGACCTAGACTAAAAGTATCCTTGACTAGAAAAACAAACTATTGATTGTAAATTTTCGTTCGATGTAAATTATATTTATCGAGAGTACCCTCAGTTGAAATATTGTTATAATTTTAGTACGTAAGAGCCGGCATTATGCGCGCAATGTATGATATTAAAAGTTCGGTAATTATAGCAATCAATGAATATAGTATGCATTAATATTGTCACGACATTGTTAAGCATCTGAATCCAAAAGTGAGTCATTGCATATATCAATAGGATTCATCGAAAGGATATAGAATTAACTTCAACAGCAAAGCAAATGACGTGAATATTATACGTAACATAATTAGTATTATTTAAATGGTATGTTTTAGGGAATCAATAAGTAAATAGCTCTATATTTCCATTTCGTTCGTTTGGAGATATAAATCCGAAACGAAACTATGAATGAATATTTGAATTGTAATTTAATACTAGTTAGCTATTGTCATATAGAAATGACTTGTACATAGCTCGAATCGTTAACGTTTTGTATTTAAATATATCATACAAATGCTACAATTAACAATTTGTCGGAAGCTTGATGTAAATTTTATAGTAATTAATATTAAATTTAGTATTCGAAAAAATTGTTTCATATTAGATTCAAAATTCAACATAATTGCTAGAAGTAACATAAAGCACTTAACATATCATGCCTTTTACAACGGACAGCCGTTGGTACTTAATTTTCTATGTTATAATTACTAATCATAAAAAAATACAATTTAAAATTTAAATTATAATTTTTTAACTTTAACGCTATAAAATATAAAAATATCGTTAATCAGCCAATATCACTAATTACGAGCTATCTTTTTTATGTTATAACATAAGATAATATTCAATATGGCATATAGCATGCTATAGCGCTGAGAAATCGCTCACCGGATTTGTCTAATTGACGTCTGTCAACATGATTATTGATTGATTGCTCATATGTTTAAATATATTCCACTAATACGATATATAATATATTGATGAATGGGGCTGGATTAATTGAAACTTGAAGGCCAACGTTATTGTTTGTTAGGTACTAGTCTAAATTCGATATTAATTGCGTATCGTTTTTCTGTTGGAAATGAAAGCGTTGTAGGAAGATTTCAATACGATTGGTATGAAATCAACGTAATTAATAAAAAAAATAAAAAAAATTATAAATGTGGTGTCGTAGGACACCAGGTAGGAACGAAGTTCCTTCGGCTAATGTAGAATCGACACAATTTGCAAAAAAAAATCGTGCTCAATTTTATGTAGGTTTTCTTGATTTTTCTCTTAAATTTTGCTGATTAGTTTTTATTTAAGTACAGGAAAGTATTTAGGAAATTCAGTATTTTAGGAAATAATTAATTACGTAAAATAAAAAAAAATCGTAATTCAAACTATCAACTAAAATAACAAAACATTATTATTATAAGTAATTCTTATTAATCAGTATCGTCATTAAATTCTATTGCTGAAACTATTGGCTTGAGAAAGAGAAAGGTATTATACACTACTCGCTTGTGTATACGACTGTTGCGCCTGCGCACGTCTCATTTAACGGTTTTATTTCACGGACTTTTTCTTACGGTTTTACTATCACATTTTTTTTAGTTCGTTCGCGCAGCAAAATCCCTATCTCCTCCAAGCCTGCCGTAAGGAACTTCGTTCCAAAAAATATTGCAGTGTAATATTCAGTCTGTATAAATGTATTCAGGTATATGTACATTTACAGAACGGCCGTTATCGATGAATCGTCTGATAATAAACAATAAAGATAGAAAAATAATTGTTTCGGTCATGATCACTGCGTGCACTCTGCTTACGCGCAGTCTATGGACTGTAATTCCGGTCACTCACATGCGCGCAAAGGTTTGAAATTTGTACGAATGTTCGCACGTATGTGAAGGGCTGATAAGTCAATGGGTTCG
Source organism: Megathymus violae (assembly GCA_003671415.1). Lineage (NCBI taxonomy): Eukaryota > Metazoa > Arthropoda > Insecta > Lepidoptera > Hesperiidae > Megathymus > Megathymus violae. The sequence continues at coordinate 989,127 of PDGT01000008.1, read as the reverse complement.
CATATGAGTATGCAAATCTATTTGCGCATCCTCCTACACTCCATCCATTTCCAATATAGAGAGTAGCTGGAACTACTACTAAAGTACGTATTAGTAGTTAAGTTTATAATAATTATAGTAAACGCTGCAAACTACGAAAAATAAAGACATCTATCACCTATGCAATCGTGTGCGCAACTGGTCGCACGAATGTGTGGGAGACTACGCGAATGTTCGAAGTTCGCGCGCTTTGATGTGCCACAAAAAACCGACACAGCTTGGAAAACCACGAATGCATCAAAAACTTCGCATAATCATTTGCGAAGGTCGTCCTACACTAGGTTCGCGTATTCGCGCGCATGTGAGTGACCGGCATAATAGACTGTAAACGTGATCATAATGTTGATTACTCATTGTTAATTACATTAAGGTATACGTAAGCATATTTTATTTAAAGTCGTAGGTATGAAATCATTATGGCCGTACTCGGAACAGCTGTTTGACTGACACTAATTTAAAAAGCACAGTGCCACTAACTTATCAGTTCTGGTAGATAAAACTGGATACTACAATCGTGCGGAACTATTTTTCTACGTTCCATCTTTTGTGCTCTTTAATCTATGATATAGTGCTATCAACCGAATAGATAAGTTCTTGGTACTATAAATATTAAATTGTTTTGTACATAGTCTTGTCTGCGCTTATAATATTGTTATGTCCTTGGGTCTGTAATTCGACCGTTTTGGTGATGCAACGCCTCTCTGATAGGCGGCAATAGCCGTGTGTATACGGAGATTAATAATGCTGTTTTATTTTATAGTATTTTTTTTTTAATTCGTTGTAGAAAAAAATTATTTTGATACAATTTGTATATATATATATTTGTATATTGGTAATATTCGTAATTTTTAGGTAACATTGAAAATAAACGGACATGTTTTTAAAATTGTTTTTTATCTAGACTTAAAATGTTTTTGTTATAAAAAATGCAAACTAACGAAGGTTCCTTGTGTAGTAACTGCTTTTTTTGGCACACAACTTATTCGAATGCGTACTTAATGTAGAAATGGATACTTAAAATTAAATCTGTTTACATCACAATAAATTCAATCTTAGTTGTAATTAATATTATTTTATATTCAATGACTATGAAATATTTATTTTGATATTAAACGTATAACTTAAGAAATGTTTTATTATTATACTAAGAGACCCGACCCGGTTTCGTATGGGTGCAATTTACTAATGAAAAAAAAAATTTTATTTTATAAAATGTCTCGTCTCCAGTGGCTTAGGTTGAACTTTTTCTATCAGTCAATCTGTTATTTCAAGGAGAATTGATTCGAATCTTTCACTGAACCCAACCGTCAAACCCGTTGGCATACAAATCTATTCGGTGTTTCAAAAAAATGATGCCATACAAATCTTATTCTAACAACTACAGACAAAGAAATGACCAGCCCATTGGGTCGACCACTTTCCAAGTGATGATATAAAATTTATGACCGATTTCTTGTCTATTTCAAAAGATGTGTTTTGACCTACCATTAAGTATCACAATGTGCCATAGATTATCCTTCTTAGTATAAAGAGGGAGAAGAAACATCGCAATGATTCAATATCGTTTTATTTAATTAATGATCTTAATTGTTCTAAATACTTACATAAATATCACAGGTAGTAATAGCGGCATAAAATTAAAGGTATATTATTTTATCACAACCTATAGTTGTCCACCATGCTGGTCAAGTGTGGGTTGGACGATTTCACACGTCTTTGAGAACGTTATAGAGAATTTGAACGCGCAGGTTCTGTGTTTTTATTCTCCGAAGCAAGTCGAAATTAGTATCTAATGTGGACATATTTTGAAAAATGAAATGTAAGCAAGATTCGACTCGACTTTGCTTCGTGAAATTGCCTCGTTAACGTAACACCATAAACCCAAATAATATTAAACTAATTTAAATAAAGTTAACAGATTCAACAGTGACAGTTTGAATATCATATAAATGACTATTTAAACTTTATTCCATTATCAATTTTAAACCTTTTGTAACCGACTTCGGCTACAAAGGGGTTCAAGTTTAAGAAAAAAATGATTATATCCTCACCTTTCTATAATAATTAATTTTTATAGATTATTCTACTCTACGTCTGATTTTAACAAAAATTTAATCATTTTTATAACACCGGCACGATGTTATTACATGGACATGTTCAAAACATTTTTCTTCAATCAGACCATTAAAACCCTGAAACCACCAAAACCCGGCCAGTTGGTACTGAGTAGTCAGACGAGCACCTGCAGGAAGCGCTGCAGCGGTTGCTCCACCAGCAAGTGCAGCGGTAACGCCGTCCCGTACGTCCGGACTATCGTCAAGAACCAGTGCGCGCTCTGGAAGATAGGTGAAGATTACACGTTAATCGATAGATGTCTGAAGGCCTTCACTCGTCCTAGAGTGCAATCCAACTTTTCCTTCTTAAGGTGTCCTCTGCTTACCAACGGACATAAATGGCATCAGGTCCAGGTTACAGAAGTCGCTTAAAACTACTCGGTTTAATCTTGACCGTGTTTGGGCATGGCATTCAGATTATTTATCTGATTGGCAGACTATTATTTTCCATCTAAATTTAACTGTTAAAAGTTTCAGTGATTCGCCTCAAGTGTAGGAGAGAAAAATGATAACAAGGGTTTGTCGGCGACGCTATAAGGATGTGCATTGTTGCCGGGGATTACTTGCGATCACGTGATCCATCTCTTCGCCAAAAATATCTTTTCAGCTCTAGAAAAGCGTATAGGTAATAATATAGAATTATTATACCATGCAACGCCTTACAATTAGACGCAAGGTAACAGTTCAGCTGTAATTTATTAATCATGTCTTCTCTTACTCTACCTGTGGCATAGAATAAACAAGAGGTTATCAAACTGTTGTATGTAGAACTGTTCTTATGGTGTATTTTTCTATTGATCGTTTTTTATGGGTACTCACGATTTCAGTTACGGAGACGAGAGCGAGGTTGGGTTTAACAGCCACCTGCGAGAGATTGAACTCCCAGTGTATCATTAGCACGGACAGTGACATGCGCGCTAGCACCGCCCAACCGTGCCACGACATCAGTTTCCACATAGTATCTGCAAAGGAGAGATAACTGCCAGTGGCCGTTCTCCGCAGCTTTGAGCGTAATTAAACACGTGAGCGAGCGATGTGGTAGAGTTGAGAGATTTGAACTGGTCAGTCAATCAACCATTAGTGGACGCACTCGAATGTTAGAAGTTAGGCTCAAAATACATTGCCAGGCGGCATGCTGTAATAATAGTCACACACAAATAACCAATATCCGAGAACATTTATCTGCCATATGTGACTTCTGGGTTCTACATGTACTTAGTCCCTTCAATATCAACTGAATAATGCTTTAAGATATGTGCTTATGAATTTTTTCCATTACTTAGCATCATTCAACTTTGGTAAGGCAGGTGCACCGTCCATTATTTTGCTGATAATTTGCCATCTACACAAAGATTAGACAGTTTTGAACGCTATTTCCACTTCGGGTAAAGTAACTCTAGCCTATATATCACTGGTCTCTGTTGAACTGTTACGAAGTTACACTCACAATCAGTTTTGTAGAAAAAACCGATCATGGCAGTGGTGACGATGATCGTGAACAGCGGTCGGTCCAGCGCAGCATACAGGGCCACTATCTCCCGAGAGGTAGCGTTCCGCACTAGGTGTCCTGCCAAGATAGCCAGTAGAATGCCAGGTATTGCTAACCGGCTCACCACGCAGAACCACTGCAAACAAAAGTTACTAGTAGTTGTACTTACGTAGAAAATACGTGATATTGTTTTGAATTAGCTTAATAAATGGCAATTGGGGGCATACCACTGGAAGGAGTGTTTGAAGGGTATTCCAAAGGTTTCAGAAAATGGACATTTGATGAAACCTTAAAGGAATTCTACAGTCTCCCGGGGTCCCCTTAGTTGTACCTGCAAGGGGGGCATCAGAGCGTACACATGAGATCGATTATTCGATGCTGATATGAGCCGAATGATTGCCGAACGTGATTTAGCAAATCCGTCAATATAAACATTCCCTATAAGTGGTGGATACATTTTTAAGATAAGACTTCCACAATGACCACAAATATGACAGAAACTTACTTGGCTGGGACCACAACCATAGCTTTAGTAAATAATTCTATAGATATACCTTTGTACATTTTTAAAATCATGAATGTTACACTTTGACAACTATGTGTGTAAATGATTAATTAAATAAATAAATAAGGAATGGGCTACTAAAAGATCATGCCATAATAAGGTGTTACTGCATTGCATTTCAATAAACAAAAGAAAAAGATGTTCTACTCACAAAATTGATCTATACGCTCCCTTTGTCTGTCGCTTGGGAAAGAAGTAAGTATAAATAGTTTTAAACAAAAAATAAATGGACAATTAAGCAGAAATAAGGAATAGATAGATTATTAAAATGGACTTTAAAAGTTGGTTATAGTTAAATTCTTCATAGTCTTCTCACCAGTTTGTCTTGGAGCTTGACGCCATCTTTCTGCATGCAGTAGTACCAAAAAGCTAATATCAGCCCCAGCAAAGAAGAGGGCAGGCTGCCCCACGGCGCTGTGTACAGCCACTTGAACGATGCGTCGTCTGTGTATTGGTGACGCATCAACCTGTCACAACATCGTATAATCGATCATCAGCGACCGTAATATCAAGGATAGCAAACTTGTGGTCAACCTCCATCTTTCCATCCCACGTCCGGTGTTTTGGAATCGTTAGGAAATCATACCTTATAAAACTACTATATAACTTTAACTTTTAAATCTTATCCTGTTGTTACTTACTAGTTGTACGAAATCGGCAATGTTATTTTTTTATTTATATAATTATATATATATATATATATATATAATTATATATTTATATAATTTATATAAGAAGGCGAGGATTGAGTATAAGCCACGAACAAATAATCGTTTTTATTATTGTCTCGGTCTAATTAATTTTTATGATTCCAAAGTGAAGTGCCACTTCATATATATATATATATATATTTCTATAACAGTTCTAGCAAAGCAGCAAAAGTTCCATCAACCAGACCAATAGTTAATAACCGTCCACATGTAAGTTTATCCTGTGTAAGATCTGTGGATGTGACTTACTCAGGATAAGTGATGAAAAGAATGGGCTTGAGATTCCAGTTGTAGGCGATGAAGTAGTTCCCGGCGACGGTGAC
>PDGT01000008.1:819374-983768 GCA_003671415.1 Megathymus violae | reverse complement strand
TGTGCTTTCCGCCTCTACGAGTGACCACATTGGCCCACTGGACATCATCCTCCACCACGTCGCTGCGAAGCCCACCATAAATAGGTGCATTGGAGTTATCCTGGGCCAAAATTTAAGCTACGAATGTACTTACGAGTATAATATGCCGTACGGTAAAACCTTGTCGTGGTGGGGGGGGCTTGCGTACCCTAATGATCCCCGAGACTATACGGCAGAGTCTCGACTCATACCGGAAGTCGAAGGGTGAAGGATCAGACTAAGAGCAGCCCAGGGAGTATGTTTCTCCGGGTGTCCCTCTGTTAAGCAGAGGGTACTCCGGACAGAAACGCGTGTGTTTCGGACCCGAAAGGGTCAGTCCGAAATAGGGCAGTAGAGCGCTCTTGGTGCCCGAGAGCGCTCTAGGCGAAGGCGGCCCGCATAGGCGGGCCAACCGTCGGGGCGTCACGGTTAAAGGGCCAGCGATCCCGTGGCGTCCCATCAAGACGATGAGGGCCCCGCTGGGTTTTAGTGAGTATTCTGGCACGTACACGACGTGCCAGAGAGTCCCACATACCCGCCGCCTCCTCGCGGCGGGATGCGTAAATGCATTTCCCAGCGTTAAAAAAAAAAGAAAAAAAAAGGGGTACTTAACACTATTGCATTGTGGAGTTTTATGTCAAATTAATTCACTGTTATTGATTGATTGATTGATCCCAGATTCACGCTGACAGTGTACTATACATATGAGATCTAGAACCATGACAGTTAAAAGTTTTTAATATGTTTTAGGCACATACAAGAAATGACCCCTTTCCTTATTTGATGCTAATGCAACGATAGAATCCCTGTTTTTTTATTTAATAACTAACAAACGAGCAGACCGACTACCTGATGGTAAGTTTTTCCTATTCTTCTTAAACCATGATATTGTTACCATTCCAGGGCCTTTATTTACCAACAATTCTCAGTTCGTCAAATTATGCGGAAACTAGATGAATAAAAATAATCAGTAGAAACAAACCTGGCAAACCTCTGCATCACCACTTTAGGCAAGAGCCGCAAACTCAGCTCCTTCTTGGGATCGTTCTCGGTGTACAGCAGCAGGTTATAGGCGAGGAGGAAGGATGATAGCATGATAAAAGTCTGCACGATCACGGAGCCGTTGTGCAGGATTATCGACAACGGGTGACGACTCGCCTGGGGAACAGTCATTGTGATTTGTTGTGTAAATATTATGCGTATAACTATGTAGTTTAATTCCAAAAGGCGTGGTACTTTGCTGCACCTGATTTTGATGGCTGCAGCCACCTACAATCTCTAACATCAATTATATATTTTTTTTTCAATTTCAAAATTCATGAAAAATATTTTTTTGTTGATAATGATCGTTTAACTTTGGAAAAACTACATTGATTGACGTCATATTTGTGTGTAAATAATTTTTTTTGGAGATGATTATTTATGTTTATAATAGTATCCGATTATGTTACGTTGAGTGATTTATAATATAAATCTAATTGTTAAAGCGTAATATAATAATAAGTATATTACACTAACAAACCGTTCTCGCTTCGCTTCAGAAAAAGCTTTACGCTTAGAAATAGCACTGGCATTGTTTTAGGACTAAGTTTTCCCCGTTCTATTCAATTATATATAAATATGTATATATAACTTTTTTATTCAAAAACGGTCTGAATGCAACCAACTTTAAATATAAAGCGATCCTTCCTGCAATACATTAGTGAAAACCATAACGCACAGACAAAACAAACAGACAAAAATTATAACAACTATTGTTTTGGGTTCTATTGCGTTAATAAAGGCTCTGAATAATAATTTTTCTCATATATCCTTCAGGTAGAGAAAGCGATCAGTTAAAATTTTATTTTATGTATAGTTATTAAATATCAATATATTTAAATAAGTGTGGAATATAGTCTTTGTGTCAAAAGGTTAATAAATTCAATGCTTGAAATCTCGGACCACCTGTGCATGAGTCATCTGATGGTCAAGGATCACATTCAAGTTTCGGTTTCGCACGCAGCAATCCTGACTCATAAAGTTTAATAAATATCTGTTATATTAATAGATATATTATTATTTAAATAGATAAAGCCTCAAATTTCGCTGTTTGATTCGTAGTTCAATGACTTGATAATAGAAACAACTGTGTCCAAACTGGTTTGTCAAGCTAATTTTCCAAATACATAATTTGTATACCAAATTATTTCTGATTTATGTATAACTAGGAAATGCCCTCATTTCGCTTCGGAAAAACTACCTTACACTTAAAGGTCAGTATCTCCATTTTTCTGAGGCTTTCTCGTTCTGTGAATTACAATTACGCATATTAATTCATAACTTTTTTATTTATGGCCAGGTTGCAATGAAACAAACTTTAAATTTTATGTGACGCTTACTGCAATACAATAGTGAAAACAAGAACGAAATCGGTTAAGCCGTTTCTGAGATTAGCGGGAACAAACACACAGACAAACAGACAAAAATTGTTTTGTGTTCTATTGCGTTAATAAAGGCTCGTAATAATGTTTTTTCTCATATATCGTTCATGTACAGAAAGCGATCAGTTACAATTTTATTATTAGTATAGATTTCCCCGATATTATGTAAGGTGAACTCCATATTTTATCGGTTGTAATGCAATGACCAAAGATACAAAATATAGAATGCAAAAAAATTGTTTGATGTTTTATTGTCAAATTTACTTTATTTATTTAATTCGAAGTTTTATTAAGCAGTTAGCAATTTTTTCGAAGACAGTTTTACAATTTGTGTAATGTTGATTTAAATTAATTGAGTATCAAACAGAATGTTGGTCTTAATACACTGATTTCCAAACCCTTAGACCTGAAAATGGAAGGGTACGTCTAATTTTGATTTTATTTTGTGCTCGTCAGCAAATTTTGTCAATGTACTCCGGGTTCCAAATACTTAATAATGCAGAGAAACTAACGCCTTAACAAAATTACAGTTTAGTATTTGAAACCTAGTATTAGAAAGATCTTTATATCGGGGTTGTTGTGAAATTTTAATAAGTACACTGATAATTCGAGAATGAATTGATAAATGGAGAATATTTATTGTCATTGTTTTAATTTAGAAACACGCAAAAGCAAGGACTAGAAATTACTATAGAATTAAAGAAGCAGAATCGATATTACTAGGAATCTGTTTGGTAATTGGGAGCCCATTTTTTAATAAATTTTTAGATTTACTGAATTAGTCCGGTAATCTGTCACTATTAGGACACAAGAGCACAAACCATTAAGTTGACTACGCAAAAATGGTTAGCCTGTATACACTTTTTAGAGCATTATTGAGAATTATCAGCTCCATATGTTATTTTCTTTGACCAAAACAAATAATAATAAAATTCTAGTATTTATATCTTTGTAAATTAGTGATGCGATAGGATTCGAATTCGGCCTCTCCCGTGAGGAAGACCAATGTTCACACTACTAGACTGCCAATGCTGCTTGGATTTTTTGTAACCGGCCTCAAAAAGAGTCATCCTATTTGATGTCGGACATTTTGGTATCCTTGGAAATTGATATGCAATTTATTGGTAGTATTTATATTACAGGCGTTAAAATCCTAGAAAAAAGGTGGCCTGATTCACGAAGGACATGACTGACACACTGACAACCTCATAGCCTAGTTGGTAGTGACCCTGCCTGCCGAGCGACGGGTCCTGAGTTCGATTCCCGACTGGAGCAGACTCATGTGACAGATAAAATTTTATTTTAGGGTCATGGGTGTTTGTAATATCATAAATGTGTATGTCCATGCCATCCGCAACACATTAAGTTTTAGTGAAGGGGTGTGAGTGTGTAAATGTTTTAAAAAAAAACATAATATCAGTAAACTCATATCTATTCTCTACAACTACCTGTATATAGGTAATGGTTATTTCAGCGTCTACCTGTATATGTTTAACAAAAGCTAATAATTTTGTATGATTGATACTCACTATTTCAAGAAATTGTGGGTTGTATAGGTAAGCCATGTGGTACGCGATGACAGAGTGAGCCAACATCACAAATATCAGCGTTATAGCTCTGCAATGATGTAAGTTAGATTTTAACAGCTGTATTTAATAATCAAAATTGTCCTAACATTCTTTTATGCAAATATTATAGTCGCCAAACGAGCACCCAGGCCACCTGATGGTTAGTGTTTGCCTGGTAAGTGTTCGTCGTCGTTCTTAGACGTACTTAATACCGAGGACATTTCGGAAGTGTCACTAGTCAAGATAGAAACGGGGGACCCCCTTATTATAAGCTCTCCAACTCTGCAACCGAAACACATAAAAAGTTTTATGGTTGGTTAAATAGAGCAAGTAAACCAACAACGCGAGTATAGAACCCTACCACCGTGAGTTCCGTCGTGATTAAGTGAAGTGATACAGGAGCTCACCGAGTTCCAACAAGAGGAACTTGAGGGGCCTCGTCGATCGTTCAGGAAACAACACGAGCAAGGAAGGTTTACTTGGGCTTAAGGATGCTCCGTAGAGGTCAACTCAGATATAACTATCTGAGTCCGTCCAAAAAGTTTGCACCGATATATTGCTGGGATGTGTACTCACTTCATACCGTGCACAGGGTTGAGGGTGCTGAGACGTGAGTCTCCATTCTCGTGTGTGGACGTCAGACGATTCCAGTTAACACGCAAGCTCCACGTTTCCAAGTATTTATTCGCTGCAAATACAATGAAACTTTACGAACCCCAAGAATATGTCATAGTAACATCGTAAAACTAGTACTAAAAATTATTTTACTCACGTTTATTATCCGGATTCCTTAGTAAATCGTATGCGGTTCCTATCACGTTTCCAGCGAGGATGATGAGAACTACGCACGCGAAGCCCAGATCTACTTCATCCAGCGGCATAGTGGAGGGAGCATTCTTGACTTCGCAGTAATCCAGCTTGAGCAAGCGTGCTTCCAGGCCATGGTGAGAGCGGGTGATGTTGTCAACGCAGGCTTCGAAGCGGTCCGGTAACTGGCCCTGCTTGATGTGCATGCAGCTACTGCTGACGCAAAGGCCTCGATGGATGCGTGTCCGGTTGAAGTTGTAAGGGTCGCTGGTGTATTTCTGAGGATGTTATTATTATTTCAGTATAGTCCTGTATGCCATGCCATGAAGACAAGGATACATTGCATAGATTTTGAAAACCTGCAAAACAGTTCATATACCAAGCTTTTTGTAATTTGTAATACGTAACACAACGGATAGGAATGATTTTTGCACGACTGAGTATCTGCCTGCATGTTATGTAGGTAGGTGTCTATAAGATAATATTTTACTTAGTGCGCTTTACTTTCGAATACTTTATCACCACTATCCGTCAGAGTAATTGTAACGAAATACACCGGTATACAATATACTGATGGCCGGTTTGCTCGTTAGTCAGTTGTAAAAACAAAAAAAAATTGTCCCACTTCTTTTTCCGGCTCCACAGCCTGCAAATATGTTCTGATAGTGTTAGAAAAATTTAATTTAATAGGTTGATTATTAAACTTTACAATAAACACAATATGAAGCAGTCGGTGGCTTATATATTGCTGCTTTATTTAAGAAGGTGCCTTCGTCGACATGGATGCGGGCAGCCTTATTACTTCAACTTCTTCAACCATCAAAAAACCTACACCTTACGTTTAGAAATAACATCTTCATTGTTATAGCGATGAGCTTTTCTATTTCTATGAATTAGAAACATATTAATTTAGTATAATAGCTGCGGTCAGACAGTCAAATTTTTTACTGTCAACCTAACGAATGTCCATATTAACTTTTATTTCCTATCCCACGGGAACAGATCTATTTCCCGGGATGAAAGATCTATATTCTTACTTATTTGTATGTTACAAATATGCCAAATATCATCGAAATCTGTTAAGTGTTTTTAGTAAGATACGTGCTCAGACAGAGAGAAAAGTTCCAACAATTATGTTTTGAACTCTGTATCGATAATAAACCCTACTGACATAAAATTTGCAAAATATATATTTTATTATTAGTATAGATGTAGATTACCATAAAATTTTGAATAGCTCACAAGTTTAAAATGGCTGACTGACGTGAAAATTATCAAAAATGGCCGACGTGTTCGTCTCTATAGCGCCATAAAAATATGTTAAGCATAGTACTAATAATATAAGACTACAATACAATATCCCTAAAAACCAACCATTTATAATAGTTCAAAATCCATAATAATTAATTCAAATAGAGTTACCATATAGAACAATTTTTTGTAGATCTCGTATGAGATCGTTTTTAGTATATTACATTTTTTTATTTTCTTTTCTGGGTCAGTAGGACATTTAGCATCGTCGTAGGAATTCGAGTTAGTGACATCAGAAAACATGTTATGCTAAAGGTTGCAAAAATATCTCAACACATTGTTTACGCTGGAAAAGTACCCGGAAAAATTATGTTAATTTTTAATACGAACCCTCTTAGCACAACCCGCCATGATGTAGCAGTACTGTCTTTTTGATTTAACATTGCTCTAAGTATTCATAAATGAAAGCATCATAGATAGATCAAAGATATAAAATTCAATAAAACATAGCTTTTACAAGCAGTGACTAACAGGAGATTACGGGCATAAATTCAAAGATAGTGTTATTTTACCCTTCAAATTAAACTGGTGAAATCATTGTTTTTGTCAATTTAAATTCAAAATCATTGAAGTAATTTGTAACTTCATTAATACACATACATTTGCATCAGCCAACGTTTCGAAAAGACACTTTAACATCGACGAGAAGAGACGGCGAAAGGAACTCCCAAGCCCATCTTTTAAATCATATGACAATTACAAATCAAGTTATAATCTGCGCGGAATCGGTTGCGGCATTGTTATTTATAAGCGTCCTTGCCGTATATATATTCGTATATACGATAACATCCTTTACCTACAAGCTGTGCTTTAACACGTCACTTAAATGTTCCAATACATAAATCACGTATCAACTTTGGAATCTTATTGTAAAAACGAACATCGAGCTCCATAATAGGATTAGGAACCTTTTGAAGATATGAAGACTTAACCAAATTATGCCCTTTTATTTATTTGATAGCTAGAAAGCTAGCATCTGGGCCGTATGACAATGATGTTTAGGTTTAATGATGTAAATATGTAAATAAACAATAATTTTAATATTACGGTGGTGTGTTACTTTTAGCTAAAACAGTAGATAATAATTGAAATCACTCAATCACCATTTGACAACCGGTTACTTACGATATGCTGACTCTTCTCGTGAGATTCTATTAATTAATATTCGATTCAGTGCAATGATTATTTGAAGGGCAATCTAGAAAGAAGGGAACCAACTTACAGTTATAAGCCGCATTAGTTGTGTATTGGATCGTTCGGCTAGCTGAAAGCTGCCGAGGCAGAAAGCGCCACTGGGGTTTGCCATGCACTCATCGTAATCGTCCAGGTAAAACAGCTTCGGCATCCGGTAGTACTTCTCATCTGTAAACAAAAAAGTGGCTTAATTCAGTGATTTGGCGGTGTAAGCTTGGATGGAGCCTCTTAGCTGCTTGAGTCTTAGCCTACCTTCTCTACTTGTGGTAAGTACAAATAATCTCCTCTGCTGAATAGTAGACGAGGCAATGGCACCAGATTCTTTTGGAAGCTACTTGGCTGCGTACTATTTTGTTTGATCGAAGTGCTTAAATTGTAGCAGGATTCTTTATCTGCCTCACTACCTGACTACCCTACTTCCAGAATTAATTTTGAATTTCGTGCTGTACTTGTAACGTGTTTTGTTTGCAATGTCCGATAGCTGGTTAAAAAGCAAAACGTTTTGTTATAAATTTGGCAGTGATGTCTAGGTATTTAGCATCCTTTGTATTTTGAGTCAACGGGGGGCGGTGACCACTTAACATTTGTTTATATAGAATTTGTCCTTATGTGAAAACAGAATTATCAACAAGCGATATTACGATCACTAGTGTCGCAAGTTTTTTGACAAACATTTTTTTTCTAAGAAGGCGGACCAGTGGTAATGATAACAAAATGTCACCCACTAAATACAGACTTTGAGCTCTTCCTACGTAAATATGACGTCAAATGCTAGAACAGCCTATGAAAACTATGCTTATCACCAATTCAATTGTATATTTTTTATCGCATGATATCACAGAGATTGCTTGCGGTTTTTCAAAGGCCTCAATATTATAAATACTGCTTAGAACATTTTTTTGTTATTATAAACCATTTGTTCAAGAAACTTCTTGACGGTATATTTTAATTACCAGTCTTTATTTTTTATTTGCATTAAAATAACTCAACACTAAAAGATTTGTATATAATAAAATTTTCAGATTTTTTTATTGATTTCATTAATCAATGTACCTATTATGTTAATCAAAGTTATTCGAATACATCGAGTTTTTAAATTATATAGCTAGAGATCATTTCACGGTCATTACTAGCGATCATTCAGCCAACTACAGAGTTCGCACGAAATGGGAGTTTAGCTTAATGTTTCGAGTAATATTCCGGATGTGCATATGTAGCCTAACATATATCTAATGTATATGTATAACAATGAATTATTTAATTCGAACGAAGTTACGATAGGCCGCTAGTAAGTGATAACATAATAATATATACCTAGGTATATATTAATGTATGGGCTCATCCGACTCTCGTATTATCGATTTCCTCTCACCGATCCGGTTTCAAGACTTTGGTACGCTCGATATTTTCGTGGCGAGCATTTAGTCATTTATCGAGTCCAAGCAAAGTAATTTGTCATTTTAATCGTTATTCTATCGAATGTGACTGATAGTATCAAAAGAAGCCAGAATCCAGGAGTTCGAGGAGCAAAACACTGTTCTAGTCTGCGCTACTGGCAGCACTCGGTGAGCATTTTAACGCAATTATACAAGTGCATACACCTGATTTTGAATGCCATCAGTCTCTCCAAATACACAGGCCACTTTATCGCAGAGTTCTTTGCGCAATAAGTAAGGCACAGTGTTCGGTCAGTTCGAGTACACGACTTTTTTTGTGGTGGTATTGGTAGTCGTAGCAATAGTAGTCTTCCAGTAGACCATAGGAAAGGTTGTAGCAGGCAATCATTCAAAAAGTGACTTATATCCCATTTTCTGAAACAATTCCTGGCCGATTAGACATAACCTGTCTACTCTCTGTGTATTGTTATACTTTTTTATTGTTATTTTACAGTATCTGTAATATAATAATGTCGTACTATTAGCACGTACCTATTAGTCATCATATTTTTAAGCATATGGCAGCGGTAATGAAAGTTACTTTTAGGTGGATGGGTGGTTCTAAATAGAGTACAGCTGAAGGAGAATATTAAAAACTCGTTTCTGAAGTATGGTGAGCCATTTTAATTGACGTCAGTTCTGGGACTATTGCTCGAATTTGCTTCAGTTAAAAATTAGCCGGATACAAATATTGAGGAGGCGTTCTAGTTTGTTTAAAAGTTCCTAGTTCAAAGTAGGTTAACACACAGCGTAATCAGTGACAGATAATACTAGAGATGGATAATTGTATGCTTAGTCATCATTGGAAGGAAATTTTTGGGTGGATTGTGTAATTGCAAAGCTAATATTACTATAACTTAGCTATATGTGTTCGTTAAATCAGATTACAGTCGATATACAGACCTAGATTGCCCACTGATATATTCAATTTAATTACAAAAATCGATATATGTATAAGTTATATTGAAATTACTTTTTATTATCAATGTCATGAATTGTTATTTTTGAATTAATTATGTTAGGGGGAAAAATCAATAGAAAAAGTTGGCTTCTTAAATGAGACAGCATTCTTATAGCTTGGCAAACTAATCGCACATCTGGTTTCCATTGAACAGAATTAAATCTTTCAGAACGCTCGTAAAAAAAGAGATTCTGTATTCATGTTTATGTATGTATAACCATAACTCCGTTGTTTATGAACTGATTTTTTTATTCTTTTTTTAGTGCATAGAAGATGGTTCGTAGCTGTTTTTTTTTTCAATATGGTGAGGATCTGAAGGTGACTTCCAAATTTTTTGTATCTAGCGCATGTAACAAATTCTTATGCAGTAATTTTTTTAATCCGATTTCGTAGTTTTCTTTTGTGAAGGTGATCTAATTTCCTTAAAAAAAGCTTTTTATTATAATACACTAAGTAAAATTGGGTCCAAAGTGATGTAAGTAATTCAGTTTTCATTTTTCGATAACAAGCAAGTCGATGAATTTGAGGTGCAAAGGTTTTACGCGATCTATTTTCGTCATCATGAGCTCAATCAATAACGCTCCTAGTTGCTTTTTTCTTGCTATTATATGACCTTCACTGCAGCAGGGAAGGTTAGCTAAAATTAAAAATGAGTGGTGTCTCGTACCACAGACTCAAAAATGTCGCTACGTTTTATTCATTTTCCTGCTTTGTATTTATTTTGATTCTTTTCCCCAAAATGTATTCAATATCGTCCTCTGTTGAATTGTTTTTATATTTTTAATTCTAGGTAAATTATTTATTATTGTTGCTGTCCATATTATTTATTATTTTATAAAAAGATTTAATTATTCCAGTGAGCAGTTGCAAGAGGGCACTGTTTTAGTGATACGACCAGTAAGTACACATGTGCATTTATGTTAAAATGTAACTTTATAATAGTGTCACGTGTATAATAAAGATAAAATGAATTAAACCGGATAATAAGAACAATGGTCATAATCCAACAAGATAGCTATTTCGGTATAAGCAGCCATCAGACGCTTTTAAGAATTTCGAAGTACTCTAAGGTATTAAGATCCCTTTACGATATTTTATCCACTGAAGCAAGTTGTAATAAACTTTTTATATGCACATAACATTGAACAAGTAAATATTTAAACTAAAAAAACACTTCCATTTAAAGAAGATGAATTTCTTGGCTTCATCTCCTATTTTTCAACCTTTAATTTTGTCGTAAAATTTTAGAGAGACCAAACAGGAAGTATACCCTCTCAAACAAAAACGGAATTTTTCAAATCTGTTAGTAAATGACGAAGTTCTGTGTTAACAAACATAAAAATATACAGATGAATTCACAACCTTCACCTTTTATGAAGTCGGGTAAATATTAGAGATGTTTCCTTGATACGAACTTGTGCTTTCTGTACAGAAGACCGACGTTAAAACCCTTATACTATTACTGCTTATCGTTTATTATTGCTTATCATATTACAATGTTCCCAAATTTCAAATCCAAACAAAATGTAGCTTAATGTTTCATGAAAGAAATATTCACAGAGTAATAATATAATATTTTCGACCGTTTGACTTAAATTATAATTCAGGTCTCGATCGCATTAGGCTATTTGGATCGGTTGAAATCATAAAGTTAATATACTAGCGTAATAGAGGAGTGTGTGTGTGTGCGTCTCAGTGTGCCAGTGAGATTTCCAGCTTTATGGAAAAACATACTTGTGAGAAAGAGATGCAAGAGAATTGGCAGCAGGACTGTTTTCAAACTATTTACTCTTATTCCCTGTCAACTATTACTTAGTCCCTGTCAAAAAATAGCTCTTTGTTATTTTATTAATTTCTTTTCAATCTTACTGTATTTTATCGAACAAACAAAAGTAAACACGAGGTTGTCGTGTTCTCTATGAGACTGCATACTCAATTATAACAATAACTCAAATAAAGAGACATTTCACAGATAAGTACTGATAGCGCAATACCACTTTCACGATTCTTATTTTCATAGAAGTTGATCTTAAAATCATATAAATTCAGATAAATAAAATGCAGTAGATGCTCTATTTTATGATTAATAACCTATTTTTCCTAATTATGTGTAAAATAAAAAGATATTGTGTACGTGAAAAAGATACCGTTTCGTATAGGGCTTGCACAAAATCTATCGATAAGTGGATAATTTTTAAATACGTATAAATACATATTTTTTGTTTTACCTAGATTTGTTCATGTTTTGCGGTTTTAGTTTCCATTACAGCGTGTTAACATTGACATTTTGTTAATAAAGAATCTATACCTACAAAATTTGTTGGTTAGTTCATTTCTGAGGGCAATAAGTTATATCGATTTACATTACAGAATTAGTTAAAACCAATAACTATTATTATTGTTTTCTTTAGTACCTTTTAATCACGTTTCAATTAGTTTACAAACAAAAAGAGACATGTTAATCCCGTCCAATAAGGTTAAGTTTAGAGTAGACGGAGCAAAGTAAAAAGAAGTTACTAGAGTTGGCATGGTATTATTTAATTTACCATCTAATAAATAATCAAGAGAACGAATTAAATATTCGAATATCTAAATTATAGCAAAAAACCTGTGATGGAATAGTGGACATTCATGTCGACAGTGCATGGTTGTGAATTTGACATCACTTAAAGTCACTCACACAGTTGTCATTTTCACACACACGCACATTCAGGTTTTGGTGCCGCGATGATGAGATGAGTGTTCGTCTATTACGCTAGTATATTATGTTTATGGTTGAAATACGATAAAGTTTTGTAGAGGTGCACATACATGTAGACGGCCGGATACCCTCTTCAACTATAATATTTTTTTCTGGTTTTATAAAATGTACTCTGTATTAAATATTCCTTTATTATTATGGTTGGATCTCTGCATTAGGGAACCTGGGAGTGTTTTATACATATATTGTTCATATAATATCAATACTTTAATATAACAATATGTCCACAATTATTATATTAATAATGATGTATCGCATTACCAAAATTAATCTGAACATGTTTGTCGGACCTCAAAACGAGATCTAATGATTTTTAAAGATGGAAGTTATAAAATATATACATATATATTACAGAGAAGCTGGTTAAATTCCCACTCATTCCAAAATCGATCTTGCTGGTTAATGTCGTCATATAAATATATATCTAACATTTTAAAATACTGTACGTAGGTAGGTATTGTACGTATTTAATTATATGGGTATAGAACATGTTTAATTTGAATATCATTATTTATGTATGTGTTAATTTAATATTGTAATTTGTAATTTTTATCAACTCTATTTTCATTGACCACTTATTATTGAATTACTGGTAACTGTTCCTCGCGCTTCACTTTGGGAATAATGGTCCTTATACTCTACGAACTAAGAACCGCATTGCAATGAAAGAGTATCAGCTTGATATCCACGATACTAATTCAAAATAAACTACTGCCTTATAAACGATATTAGAAAACGTTTTTTATGATATTATTTTGCTCGAGACGCTCCTAATTATAATCTGACTAATTCCATTAGATTCTATAAAAAGTACTAAAGATCTTTATTATTAGATCCTTGAGAACAATTTAACATCAACTGTCCTTGTCGCTGTGGCGAACGGTTCTTTCCGTGTTTTTTTTTTGCTTATTATAAATTAATGCTTATTACAATCGCACCTGATGGTAAATGACAAGGCCTTAGATAGTAAAGCACATTATCTTAGAAATAAACTTGAAATTATTCACGCTGTAATGACCAGAAAAAATTATGTATGATACCAATTAACCGTGAAATATTTTTCATGTTTCGGTTACAATGTCAGAGATCCAGTAATGAGCAAATTTTCCACTTTCATCTTGGGTAGCAACGCTTTGGTTATACATTAGATGTTAAGGATGTCCATGAGTGATAATGACCGCTCAACTGCTCGTATGTGGGCTATTTACATATTATGAAAAAAATATTATTCTTACAAAAAGTACCTCGTCACATTGAATAAGTTGTTCTATAGCGGCATTTCACTATCCGTAATAGTTTGGCCTGTCCTTTAGGTTTTCACATCAGTTTTTATATAGCTACAGAAAATGCTCATCATATTGGATATATTTTGCTATGGTGGCATTTCAATATCTTAAGTAATTTATCTGATCCCTTAGGATTCCACATTATGAATCCTGGACGTTCAATTTTTATATACATACAAGATAGCTTTTAGCGATCAGACTGCCCATTGTTGCCTTTTATGTATATCTATTTTTCCTGGACAAGTTTTTATCGTACGATAAAGTATTTTATGTCTTATTGTATTTAAATTCCTTAGAGAGATTTCCACTTTTGCGGTTATTTGGTCACAAGAAATCATATATGTGTGTGACGTTGACATATTTAAATCATCCGCATTTTCTATTCCACTGCAAATTTATTTTATAAATAATTAAAAAAAAAACCTCATGAAGTGGATTTCATTGCAGGAAGATTTAATCAGTTAGTTACAAATAAAATTATATACTACAAATGTACTGTGCGAATTATTTGAACGTAAACATTGTGTTATTTTAATTTTAATTTAATCTATTTCCAGTTGTTTTTATCAATTGCACTAAAGGTTGTCATTTGTACCAAACAAAAGAAAAATAAAGAAAATCGTTTGACAAACAGGAGAGAAAAAAGGGTGCAAAAGTTTCTCTACACGTTTTAGTACATATATAGATACATACATTAGGTGTGAATAGACGACACATTGTATTCGAGTAATGTATTTATTCCTGGAGGTTATGAGCTAAACTTTGAATGGCAGTTCTGTAACGTGATTTATTAAATAATATTGAAGTGTTTTTTGTATCTTGTCACGTATTTAGCGGTTTTCATTATGTTTTAAATCTAACGTTTCCGAAAGACTCAACTTTGATGCATGTGTTAGGTAAAGGATGTTACAGTGTATATCAATCCATAAATGACAAACATATCTGGAAATTGTTGTGATGCAATCGGTTGTGAGGCGGTAGAAAACTATTTTTTTTTAATTAACCAACTTCACAAAGTGGGCGGTTTTGTGTTCTTATGTGTTTTTTAATAAGTAATTTTAATAAGTAATTAACTAATTTAATACACTTTTTTCTAAACTCTATTGTCTATGAAACAATTTTGATGATTCTTTTTAGCGTCTAGACGATTGGTCCTATATAAATTATAATAAGATCTGATGATGGGGTTCGAAGAAAAATGAGTGGAAGTTTTCTCCGATGTGAATAATTGAGACGTGTTTAAAGTTAGTAACGCTGACATTGGGTTTATAATCGACTTCATAAATTTCAAAAGGGGGTTTATTTGATGTTTAATATGAAACTCCAGCCGTACATATTGTTACGTGTTAGGATCCGTAGGCTCGTAAAATGCCCCAATAGTTCCGCAGAGACTTATTTTACTTCACACACACTTCACAATCGCAGTTGCACTCGTAGATCGCAGTTATTCGCTTCGTAGAGAGAGAACTCTTCGCTTCGTATCCGGGAACCGAATGCCCTGTGGCCGAAGGCCTAAGGCACAAGGGCGATATTGGGCTGAAGTATCCCAGATAGTTTTTATTACTATCTGGGTTTCACTTTTATTGCCTCCATTGTTCTCACTGGAAGGGTCGGCCACCCTTCCAGAAACTTCGTAAGCCTGCCGACTTTCTTTTCTCGGCTATCCTTCGAGAAGCTTCGTAACAATATGTTGTTTAGGTAGCGACGTGTGTATTTTGTTTGTGAATAGAAGATAGCTATCTATGTGGTTACGGGTTTTGATCTTTTTGAATTTAGAATTCGTAAACAAAAGATTGTTTTTTGATTAGTCGAATAGTATTATTGTAGCGTCTGTTCAAAGGTGACAAGTCGGTTGTAAAAATAGAAATATCAAAGGAAAATTGCGTGCGATAATTTTCTACAACTTTCAAAGGGTATTAACGCGACTCAGTGCTTTGAGGAGATCACTTCTGTGTTTAGGGATGCAGTACCATGTCTTAGGACTGTAGAACGCTGGTATTTAGAATTTCAACGTGGGCACTCTAGCCTTAGTGACAAGCCACGTAAAGGTTGTCTAAAAACCGCCATGATGCAAGAAATGTCGACACCGTGCGGCAACTAATCGTCGAAGATCGTCATCTGACATACCGTAAAATAGAGGAATCCGTAGGCATTTCAGGGACTACTATCCAAAAAATCCTGCACGAAGAATCCTGACGTAAGAAAGTTGATCTCTCGTTGGATACCATATTTGTTTAGCGACTACCAAAAAACAGCCCGCGTTAGATGGTGTCGCAAAACTCTGCCGCGATACAATCGAGGAGAGTCAAAACACGTTTATGATATTGTTAGTGCTGACGAATGTTGGATATATGCTTACGATCCAGATTCTAAGCAGCAGTCAACTGTCTGGGTCTTCCAATATGAGCCAAAATCGACCAAAGTCATGCGCTCACGGAGCACTTAAAAAAAAGTTTGTGGCAAAGGGTGGTCACGTCGCCACTATTGTACTAAAAGATCGCAAGACGGTTAAAGCTGACTTTTCACAGAGTTTCGAAAAAACAACTCATGACGTCGTATGATACTGCACCATGACAATGCAAGTTCGCACACCGCCCGCCAAACAAAGATGTTTTTGAGCACCCAAAATATCGAAATTATAGGTTACCTGCCTTACAGCTCTGACTTGAGCCCTAACGATTTTTTACGTTCCCCAAAATTAAGCAGTCTTCGTGGTCAACTTTTCAGCTCACCCGAAGAAGCTGTTGACGCATACAAATCGGCCATTTTAAATACCCCCACTGCGGAGTGAAATAAATGTTTTAAAAACTGATTGGAACGTATGCAAAAGTGTATTAAATATCGTGGAGAATTCTTTGAAAAACAACAAATGGTAATAGTTTTCTATTAGATTGTCTATACTTATATTAAACGACACAATTTAAAAGGTAGCCCTCGTAAAACCAGTCCATCATTCTCCGACAAAAAATGTACCTCCTCAACGGAATAGAATAATCAAACCTTGTTTTTAGATATTTGCTTTTAGTATCGGTAACATTATAAAGCCATCAATAAAGTGTTTGCCTTTAAGAGTTATGACTCCTAGACGTAAACACTTTATTTATGGTATGATAATCCCATAAAGCTGAACTGATGACGAAACAGTAACAGCACCTCTTAATGATTAGGACCTATGGGATTATCGACTAAACTATTTAGTCGTGTCTTGGGCAAACATAGTGGTTATAATCAAATGCGTTGTCTACTGATCCTGTTATATATTAACATTTTGTAATACGCTTTGTACCCGTAGGCGCACTAAAGCTACCGACATTGCTCGAAGGATTGCCCAGCTGAAGTGCCAGTGGGCGGGACACATAGTTAGGAGAACGATGGCCGTTGGGGCGGAAGATTCTCGAATGGCGACCACGCGGCGACGCTCAGTGGGTAGACCCTCAACGAGATGATCCGACGATCTGGTGAAGGTTCCGGGTAGCCTGGCTGAGGACAGTGCAGGACCGATCATTGTGCAGATCTTTGGGGGAGGCCTATACCCAGCAGTGGGCGTTGTTCGGCTGAGATGATGAATTGCTTTCAATTGAGGGATGATAGTTTTGTTGTGATCAGTATACTTTCGTTGTATTAAATGAATAACACAGTTTTTTGTAACAGTTAATAATTTTAAAGTTGTTTGTGCGTTGTAGAGTGAGTCATTTATGGAAAAATTTAAAGAAATAGGTGTACGTGGTCACTCAATATATTTATAGCAATTTAGTATTTATTAAAAATTAATTAAATATGTACGAGTAGAAAAGTAATACAAATAATCATGAAACAAGAAATAGACATAATTTGGTTACGTCTTCATATCGTCTTCAAAAGGTTCAGCGTTCTTTTATGCGGCTTGGAGTTCGTTTTTACAATAAGGTTTCAAAGTTGATACGTAAGGCACCCATTGGATCTTTTAAGCGACGCTTTAAAGCACAGCTCATAGATGAAGGATATTACAGTATAAATATTAATGACAAGAACTTAAGGATATTAAACTTTTGTAATTACCATGTGTTGTTTTAAAAGATGTGCTGAGGAGTTACTTTCGCCGTTTCTTCTCAATGTTAAAGCACCTTTTCAAAACGGTAGTAGAAGCAAAAAATGTGCAAAAGTGTAATTACAGAATACCTATATGATTAAATGATTTTGAACTTGAATTTCTAGTGTGTTTATAACAATCAGTGTTTTGAAATTCAGATAAATTTTAATTTATTAAGTTTATAATAAGTTAGCTATTAACATAATTAAGTAAAATTAATAGAGTATAAAAATTGTTCAGTTACCCGACAGTGCGACAGCCTCGCTGGCCACTACGATCACCAGCAATATCCACAAAGCACCACCCATCACAGCACATTCACTTATCTCTGATAGTATGTAATACCGCGCGATAGTTTCCGTTATGTCGTGATACGTGTTAATCGCAAGGATCAAGAACGACTAAACCTTGGCCGTCGTGGGCATGCACAATATATTGGAGCAAAACTCCCACTTCGACGCAACCTCGGTCTGTTACGTCTTTACGTTTAGCTTATTGGACTTTTTAATATGTAGGAAATTCCCAAAGATGTAATAACTTATAGCTTTGGACGCTCCTTGTAAGCGAATATTAAGGTTGTTTGTTAGCGACTATTTTTAGTTTGGTGAAGGTTTTTTAAATGCAAGGATGATTCCCAAAATTGGACAGCTTTGGATCCTTCTTTAGAAGACCAATAGGGCTATAGTTTTTTAAAAATGTATCTATAGGAATTGAACGATTATTAACCCAATCACTTAAGTTTAAAATAATTAATAGATTGAAATGTACCGTAAATTATAAGTAGAAGTCCGTGTTCTGACAGCCAAAATCTAAGATATTTATATATCTGTCGTATCTCTCAGTAGTTTCTAGATTTTGTCAAATGTCATGACAAATATTCGTTTTATGACTCAATCAATTTTACCATTTTGAAATTTTTTGTCTGTCTGTGTGTCCCGTTATAACACAAGAACTGCATGACCGATCATAATGAAAATTGGTATGTAGTGAGAACACGTGATTGCACAGATGATAGGCTACATAAAATATCAGTAAACCTAATGATTCTAATCAAAGCAAAAAACATAAAGGTTTTGAGTAATCATGTATATACATATATTTAATTGTCCTAACCGACCGAATTCGGAAGGCGCCGCTGGTATATTATTATGTTTGTAGTAACACAATATACAGAAATTGAAATTCATAATATTTGGTAAGAAATCTTTTATTTGATGTTGACTGCGTTAATAGGATGCAAGTCTCCGAACATTGGTTATTGTAAAAGGAAACAAAATTAAGTAACATCTGAACCGGGTCCACGATTTTTCCGAACCAAGACAAGAACTTGACATTGCCAAGATTTGAACTGTGGCGTAAAGATAATAAAACGCAAAGCAAATATATTGGGTAGGAGTTTACGGGACCCGAATTTTTTAAGTGAATAGTCCACAAACAAGCAGATGGTCTAAACCTAAATTGTCACTTCTATCTATGGACTTTCGTTACAAAAATGCAATTTCGCTGGAAACCTTCGGTGAAAATCTTGCGGTGACCTAAAAAATTTACGGTTAATTCTAGAAAGGGTGGTCTTTTTAGCCAGTCAAGTAGGTAAATAACTCTACCACAACACAATACTACTCCGAACAGAAACGAAAACTAATCTGTGATACTTAGACTGTGTGCATCGAACACGACTGTTGACGAGAAGGAAATAGAGTGCTCCTAAAAATTAATATTTCGTAAAATTATCTAACATTTCGTTAAGTGCTTACGTTTTAATAAATCACTAATAATTTATTATTACATATCATGGAATGACAACATTGCTCATATTGTCAACAACGGTTATTATCTTACAATGCGACTTTTTGTAAGGATGATTTTATATGGTAAATTATTTTAATTTACTCATGTAATCAAGGGTAAAGGAAGAAGGAAATCCCGCCATTTGCTGTATACACACAGCATTAAGTTAGTTGGATATATATTATACAAGAAATTAAAGAAGAATATTAAAAATATATTGTTGTTATTTAATTTTTATTTAATTATACACTTTAATAAGGTTCTTCACAAGTTACCTTTTTCTTTCTATTCTTCGCGTTAATGCTGTCTAGAAAAGAATGGATATAAGCATTTAAATAACGAAAAAGCAGACTACAATTTAAAGAAGGTGAAGTTTTGATCTCCTATTTTTCTCCCTTACAGGTGATATTTTTCCTCAAATTTGATAGAGACCAAACAGTCAGTATACCCTCTCAAAGAAAACAGAATTTTCCCAGTCGGTTCGATTAATAAATGACGAATTTCTTAGGTAACAAAAATAAGAAAACAACAAACGAATTAAGAACCTCTTCTGTTTTTAAAAATATCACCGTACGTACTGTACAGTTCACTTAAATAACTTTCTTGCTTAATTTACTTCATTCATTCCTGTCCATTTTTATTTCAACTACATTAAATGACCTCAGAAATCTTGGGCAGTTCCACATATTCCTGGGCAATTACTATTACTCAGAAAACAATAGCTTTCCATACTATTGTATCTTACGAGAAATAACGTAATGCAGTTTATTATTCGACCACAATCACGTAATAACACGCATCTAACAGAGCTGCCATAATAAATATTACCACAGTTTTATGGAATGTTAAACCTTAACGCCATGGATACAATGACTGGATTATAAGTATGAAGTTTAAGACGAAATTAAAATGAAATACTTGTATTCTATGATTTTGAACGATTAACATTGAGTACATTACATATTTGAAACGGGTAGTTACGTTTTTTATATATTTTACCAATGATGTACATTTTTTTTTATTTTTACTTACTACTACGAGATGATCCATGTGATCGCGTCGGATATCACACAGTTTTATTTAAAAGGTAAAAAAAATATACTACTATTTTTGACTTGTACTTGTTTTTTTACTTAACATCAAATATTTTAGTACAAAGTCCAAGGGGAAGATAATTAACCATCTTATCGACAGGCATATCTCGTCAAATTACTCGCTGGACTTTATACTGTTTATTTAGGTCAAGTATTGATCTAGCGTAATAGGATTTCAGCGTTTCAGTGTTTTTCTGGATCAGGCTCCAAAAATGATCCGATTAAATATCCAGAATCTTTCGGATCTATAATTTTTAACTTAACATAACCTGTAACTTTTTCAAATGATCAGATATATTTAAAAATTTCTTACACCATTCATCACACACGTTACTGGATAACAAAATTCGAGGGTTCGCTAAAATTCACAGCCGTATTTAATCGATTGAACAGTCTTAAACCCTTTTGCTTCCTACAGAACGCAGCGTTGTGACGTCCATATGTTCATATCCATTGTGAACTATCTTTTCTCAATACGTACGGCGCTCATGTATGGCAATAGCCTTCGTTTCAATGACGTACTAAATATGGAGATTGTATAATTAAATCTAGTAACTGACACTTTTTCTTTACAAACACTGATGTTTAGTACACAAGGTGGTTGCACTAGTAATCGACATAAGAATTAATCGTTTTAAATTTGTTTGAAACAAAGTAAAAATTAATTAACATTGACGGATTTTTTTCTCGGTTAGCTACGCCTTTATGATGTCTGTGGGCGTGGATGTGGACGATGACTATTTACTAACACGATTTGGAATTTAGATAATTGTCAAATAATCAAATTTTTAATTTTTACAATTAACTTATTCTCTCTTATCGGTGCAGCTGATGGAGATCTCTACATTTTTCTCTATCGACAGCCAACTCCTTCACCTCCTTGTACGACATGACGCCAGCCTTCTCTTTATAATTTATTCTTGATCTGCTTCTCCCTCTCTTACCTTCGTATTCGATGGTGTTTTATATAAAAACGTCATATTGTATAAAATTTCCAATCATTTGTATTTTCCTGTTTTCAATTGTTATTTAGTTAATTTATTGCATATTTCGCCCTACTTGTGTTGTCCATGATTAAGGCTAAGCTGCGGTTCTTCAAAACAATAAAAAGTTTACATTTGACATTTTACACGAATAGGTTACTTGTTTTATTTGCTTAATCGTACGTCTAGTTCAATCTGTGTTTGGACTTTAAATTCTACAAAATGCCTTGGCCATGGCCGGTATGAGAGATAAGTGTAATTAAGAAATACCCGAAAATGTTTCGAGATCGGATATGAGATTACGTTAAATTGAACAATTTTTTATTTGTAGCTTAAATTACTTGATCGAACGTAAACTATTCTCTTAACTTTTGCGAAAAGGTCGATTATGGGTATCAAAACCTAATAGAAATATTTAGATCTAATTGAAGCGCCTTCTTTGAGAATACTATTTAAATAATGTATGTATATAAATAACTAAACTTTTTACTACAAAGTGTAAAATATAATTTATTATAAACAATTATGCAGATATTTACGCCAATTCTCTGCGCAGGTGAGATGAGCGTACACAAATATGACATTACAAACGCCGATAACCCGAGAACAGACAGTTATCCATCACATAAGTCTGCCCCGGCCGGGGATCTAACCCGGGTCTCTTAAACCAGCAGGCAATATCACTACCAACTAGGCTACAAGGTTATCTAAATCAATATTAGTGTATCAAGATCCCTTAATTTACAGAAAAATGATTAAGAATAACTATGATTTTAAAAGTAAAACTGCATTTAAACGCGTAAAATGTAACCTTCTAACAGTTCTAACGGCTGTAGATTAATTTAACCATAAGAATAACAATTATATACTGGGTCATATTAGGTAACTATGGCATAAGAGCTGTGTAATACCAAATCGAAGTGAAACAATAAACTTAGCCATTCACGTTAGTAATTCAAAATCAGAATGTTCTGAGATTTAAAGCGCTATAAAGCCAACATCTTATGCAGATAAGTGATCAAACTAGAGTAACAACTTTCTGCTAATTCTGTGATTGAACCCTAAGCTTTTGGTCCTGGTTGTCATGTTTAGCATCTAAACAATAGTTGACTCAAAAATGATACTGAAAGAGAGGCAAATTTCCCAGTGTTAGGTGGACCTTATGCTCTTACCACCATACATCCTCAAGTGCT
This sequence comes from Megathymus violae, assembly GCA_003671415.1. NCBI lineage: Eukaryota > Metazoa > Arthropoda > Insecta > Lepidoptera > Hesperiidae > Megathymus > Megathymus violae. The sequence continues at coordinate 960,876 of PDGT01000008.1, read as the reverse complement.
CGCGGATTGTTGTGAGATAGCTTAATTTCAGACCATCCTATTATTTTCCTTCAGTAAAAAATTACAACAAAGGGACGTAAGTAGTTACGATACTCAAATAAGAAGGGTTACTTGTTATAAATGGTTCCCTACATTATATCCAGACATCATAACTGGTAAATTTTGACATCAAAACGTTTATTTATTTCGTGAGTTCACATCTTTATGCTTGCATATACGTGTTTAAAATATAGTCCCCATATTATCAGTAATTTAAAACGAGTACTTTATGAATTTTATTGAGTTACTTTGTTAGTGTTTTATTTTATTATATCACATAATATAAAATGATATAATAAAATAAATGATTACAGTGCGAGGGCTGTATATAATGTCAAAAAACGTTCTTGCTTATCGTCTACTCTGACCTCAAAACTCTTTAAGGTTTAATTATATCAGTTTTTTAAACTGTATAAGAAATGTTACAGGCAAGTTTTAATTTGTTAGCTAAAAAGGTTGAGGTCGACGAACTATATAAGCAGTTTACTCGTATATTTTTAGCATTCCTTTTCTCGATGCAGTGCAATTTATTTCCTGTGGCGCGGTCGTTCGAGTGTCGATTTGCCAAAACCTGAATGACCGAGCGTAAGTTGCATTTCGGATTTAGAGCATTATCCACCGTGATGTGTTTATAGATAGAGCTGCGAAATAATATAACATTTTAATATGTAATAAAAGACGTCAAGTTCGATATTTTTAAGACTTAGGTCTTAACAATCATCTCAGACTTATGACTGAGACAACAAACATATGTTCAGTTCGAATCCCGTAATATATTTCAGTGCTAAAAGTCTGATAGGTGATAAAAAGTTACTTTGGACCACTGCAGCTTTTGCTAATGCTTCCGTAAGTTTCTTCAAACAAACTTACTTTTTTATCCAATGTCCAAGAAAACTTTTGATTTTAAAGCTCAAAATAATGCGTCAGAGAAAACAGTGACTCATGTAGAGCACTATACATTGCAATATGTACGGATATATATTAACTGTCCTTTGTGATAAAAAAAAATAAGGATAAATATATTTTTTTCTTTTATTGTATATATTTATATTATATATCTTTGTTTATGGTTTTTTTGACAGCTTCAACACTAAGTAATGAAATTAAAAATTTGATAATTGATTTATTAATACACTATTTAAAAATACGCTATGGGTGACTTGATAAACCCGTGCGATTGTATTGTGGTAACTGGAGAATCCAAGTCAAAGGAAGACTATGTTTATTACAGTCACAAACGTATCCAAAATACATGCATATACTTTAAATTTTAGATATATCATCACATTTTTTTTATCATCGAAACCCTCTAGGTGTGGTTTCGTTTGTTTCCACGTCTCACACGTTTCACGTTAGATCGTAGTGTGAACCAGTACTTAAGTTCATATCTTATAATTGCAGTGATCAATCATAATCAAGCAAAGCCAGTTTGTTTTTTACCAATAAAAAATTATCTGCGTTAAATGATTAGCGTTTCTAGTACTGGCAATTAGCTACAATTAGCTAGCCATAGTAATTTAATGTCAGACCATTCTATTATTTTCATTCAGTACAAATTTACAACAAAGGGACGTAAGTAAATACGATACTCAAATGATAAGTATTGCTCATTATAAATAACATGATGTTTCCTACATTATAACCAGACATTTTCACTGTTAAACATTGACATAAACACTTTGTTCACATCTTTATGCTTGCATATACGTGTTTAAAATATAGTCCCCATATTATTAGTAATTCAAGAGTATTTTATGACTTTCATTGCTTTACGCTTCACGAGCCTTTTTTTTATTATATCACATAACACAAAATGATATAATAATATAAATGATTATAATGCGAGTACTGTATATTATGTCAAAATAGTTCTTGTTCTTTCATTCTTCTTTTTTCTCCGTCATCAAAACTCCATTAAGGTTTTATTCCATCAGAGGATTATTTAATGTAAAACATGTGATTAACTTACTACCTAATCCCGTACCTATTTTTCTAAAATGCTAGAACAGATATCCAGTTTCTAGTTCCTGCATGACCGGTCGTACGACCTTAGATGATTTTTTTCAAATAAAAATTTGATGTTGAGACAATCCCGTCATGGATTATCTCGTTTTGCAGTTAGCGATAAAATGAAAAAAAGTATATAAAATAATCTATATTATAATAGCGGTCCGCGTCGCCTTCGTTCTGGTTGAGAATTTCATTACATATTCATGATATGTAATCTATTTCCATTCCAAATAATATATCTTTCAATTGATAAAATATTTTTTCAAATAAGTGACCTAGTTCCTGAGATAACTTTCCGCATATACATAAACTCACAAAACTAGCACCCCTTTATAATATTAATACAGACTAGTAACTCTCTCTCGATTCGTTTCAGAAAACCTACGCCTTATATTTTGTAACGGAACTGCATTGTTATTGGCATAGATTTTAGTAATTGTGTGAATAACAAAGAGATTAATTTATTATAATAACAGCAACCAGAAAATCAAAGTTTTATTTATTGCCTTCCAAATCGAATGTCCATATTAAATTTTATTTCCTATCTTGCGGAAACACATCCATTTCCCTACTGAAAATTTATATCTAAAATGTATCCTAGATTATCATAGAAAAATATAAAAAAAAATATGTAAGCAAGAGCTGATTGAACCTGACCAATGGTTGTTGCGTTTAAATTATATTATATTTTAATTTTATTTAAATTATTTTTATTTAGTTTAAATTATATTATTTAGATTACTTGGTTAAATGAATCGACTAAATCGTCATCATATCAATACAATAACGTACGGAGCTGCATCACAACCGTGCTTCGGTATGTCCTGTATACGGCAGCTAGCGTCAGATCATAATAATGACGTCATCACTCGTTTTATTGCACAAGAAATCTTTGCAGATGATTTAATGACAGTCAATTAAGATTACACAATTGCGGAATGGCAATCTAGGTTTTATAGGCCGGATGTTTTTTACTTCGTAAGTGGACATTCAACTTTGTCATCGCTCGTAGCACACCTAGGTATAGGGATACGGTATTGATCAGAGTACAATTCTGCAAAGGTAGAATGACTAAATAAACAGAATATGTAAGTAAAGGTAAAAACAGTTCTCCAATGCAGGAATGTTGTGAAATTTCGAATCTGGATACGGATACGGATATATGAATAATATTTTACCGGCATCGGTTACGGTTATGATATTAATTCAGATTATACAATTGTTTCAGATATTTTCGCTTACGGATATTAGATGATTTAGGAATCGGAAAAAAATATATTATAATGTATTTACAAGGTGCGTTAACTTGCGACTTTATTTATAGGTATTATCTAGAATTATAGTCATAGAAAAGAGCAATAGCCTCAAAAATTTTAATAATAAAAACTGTTTAAAAATGAGATCGACGCGGCTAGTGTCTCGGCTCGCCCAGCGAAACCTATCCATCATTTCCCAAATAATCCTCTAGTTTTACATTCCGTATTTACAGTTACATATGCTTAGTGAAGTAACGTCATGTACTTTTGAACCTCACGATATCTCTGTCATTGGGAATAAGTATATCGTGACATTAAAATACTAACTCTGTTCTCCGAGTAACTCGTAATATGAGATTAATTTTAAATAGTTGAACTTTAGTATTTTAATTTCTCATTTGTATAAATTTATAATTGAAATTTGACATCATCGCTCCTCTTTTGTTCTGTTTGTTGATCCCTGTATTATATTGTTTTTTAAGAAAATAATTATTTCTGGATCATTTATCCCAGACTCGCGCGGGCATGCTTTCATAGGTAAATTATATAAATATATCTATGCTAATATTATAAAGAGTTAAGCTTTGTATTTTTGTATGTTTGTGACGAATAAACTCAAAAATTACTGAACCGATTTTAAAATTTCTTTCACCGTTGGAATGCTACATTATCCCTCAGTAACATAGGCTATATTTATAACTAGAAATTATAAGGGATCCTTGCTAAAACTTCAGTAACGTGAACCAAGGTGTAAAAAAATTGCTTGAAAATTTCTTTCATCGCATACGTTGCGGCAACTATTGATAACGTACACCCGTGGGGAGCCGGGCGGGGCGCTGGTTAATATAATTTTTCTTTCCCGTGGATATTTAGTTTACGGGGACATAGTCAACTTCATATATTTTCGTATTCTGATGCGATAATGTGTTTGTCTAGTTCAAGAGTTAAGAGGATATTCTTTGTAACAGTCGGCAAATAAGCATATGGACCACATAATTGTAAATAGTAATAACCAGGGCTGTCATTATGCATAGGATAACATTATTTTTTAATTTTTTACATTTATGAACCTCTGAAATCTGAATTACGTTGGTATTGGGTCACCTACCTTACTACCCTACACCTACCGTAAATGTTGCCGTTCAACCTTTTCTGTTAAGCAGATTTAGAGAAAAAAGACCGTGACACATACATATACATAGAAATGATGGCTCCGTATTATTATTTATTTATTTTTTTCTCTATTGTACTTGTAGCTGGTCCGCTGTCAATCCATTTTACATACTCAATTTTTGACAGGAATATTTTACCGACCGTTTCGAATGTTGAAATCTAAATTGCGTTTCCGAAATATAACATTTATTTTCTTTCTCTTTTTATGGGTTCCACAATTTGTAACCCGAAAATACTCAACTGTAAATAAAGTCACATTTTGTTAACTGTAATAAAATACGGTGTTTTTCCCACTAATGGTCAAATTTAGAGAATATATTGTAATGAATTAACAACGGTTATAGAAATTTTTTTTAGTCATAATAAATTTTACAAGATAAATTTATTCACATATCAGCTTGCTTGAAATAGAATGCCAGTTAATTTATGACGCTAAATAAAAAAAAAAGCTGTCAGCCAAGAATTTGAGTCGGATTTTTTACCTGTTACCTTAAGTGTGCGACTTAGTTTTACATGCCTTACTTTTTATATTATTTGTTTTTATTTATATTATTAGTCGTATTTAAATAAATTGTATAATATTACTAACGTATGGATGCTTTAAAGATAATTTTGTAACACTGAGTTTTGTTTATTTTATTGTAAAAATGATATAAACCAATATCATTATTCCAATACTTTTATAAGTATATTGTATTGTATTCAATTATGTTACTAGTATAGAATAGAGATAAAGAACGCATCCGCTCCAAATAATATTAGACAATTGAAACCCTTTTTGAGACTTGTTAATTATTCTTCAAACTTCATTCCTAACCAAGTCCGTGATTTTATTATTCCAGCAATTTTTGTAACGTCGCTTCGTATAAGTATTACTTCGAAGAAATAAGGAATGTATTAATTGAATATATACAAGTGTATTAGAGTCACCGCTAGTTTCTTGTTTTCAGCAGTTCATTAATTCATTCGCCGTTCGCAGTCTCCTAATCTGATGACTCTGAACGTTTTGTTTGTTTCAATTCCCGTACAATTAATTCAAACGATTGCGACCATAATCAACTCGATAAATTATACACTCTTTTTTCTTCTGTTTATTTACTGATTTTATTTATTTTCTTTTTGTTTCTCCTTATTGACGGACTTTTTTGTTATCATAAACATTTGGAAAAAACTTATTTAAACCCCTGCAATAAAATCCTCTCTAAGAGGGAGTTTATTTAGATATGGTGTGAGGGGCGCCTTCCACCCTTGAGCCCAAGCTTACCTCGCTTGGTAGTGGTGGCGGTTTCTATAGAACGGACGAGGATATGGTGGATTATGTTGGCCCTCCTGTTGGTGGTCGCTGGGTTACCATTCAGTTTAATCCTAACGGTAGTTACATGCTGGTGGGGTATTTTTTCACCTGGCTAGTTACAACCCTCCTTAAACCGACTGTGAAATGTTTCATACGTATTTCGATCGTAATGTCGAAGAATCAGTAATAAAAATGTGAGTTCCCCTCTTCCTTATCGGTAACGCGTCGGTGATACCTTTGGTGTTACTAATGTCTATGGGTGACGGTAATCAGTTACCATCAGGTGACTCGTCTGCTCGTTTATCGACTAAAAAAATTTAGATGAACTACAATGTATAGGTGATTTAAATCTGTGTATAACAATATGAAAAAGATAAGCAAATTAATTGCGTAAACTTCTCTAAACATGACATATCAGTAATAAACACAAGAAAATGTCAAATCTAAAATTCATAATGACGAATTTCGACTTATTGGCGTCCACTAATCTATATAATTACATCATCAACCATGGACCGAGATGAAACAATGCATTCTTATGAAAATAATCCATTTTATTAGTTTTTGATTGCTTTCTATGCAAGCAATGACACCAAAAAATCAAGACTTTACCTTCGCTCTTGGATGGACAACAGCAAAAACCTCTGAACATTGGACAAGCAGCTTGTCACATTCATCGCAGCGCATAGTGACAACGCTTCCTGATTATATACCAGCTTTTTGCTGCCCATTTGTCTATACGGACGGCTTAAGTACACATTATTCCCCTTCCGTATCAGTATTCTCGCCCTAACACACATTCATCTAACGTCTCGATTTACCGAAGACAGAATTATGGAAGACTTCCAGTTTGAGCAGGGCGGGTTGTGGCAATATACCACTTTAAACACACGTCAAATGTGCCAAGAAGCCTGAACACGCTATCTAAATTTTCTAAGATGTCTACATATATAAGTTCCGAATTAAATCAATTGAAGCATGGTCACACCCCAGGCTTCATTGTCGGGAGATCTCTCTTTGCAACAGACACCATAGATTATTTTTAATCTATGATAAGTATTACTTAAATAATAATTAACTCTCTATACATGTTCAGAGAGTTATTTGGCAATCATTTCATAATTTGGTCATGACTGTAATTTATGTAATGTATGTAATCTGTATTTACGAGTTTATTATCTACAATCTAATACGTCGATGTATTAGCACAAATAAGTTTTTTGTATGATTGCAGCTCTGATAATTTTCCGATCCCTCACTCGGTACACAAGGTCATTAGCATCTGAGCTCCGGAGACGTTATACACTGAATGTTTTGAACTAATACACTGTGGAATAATTAATAAATACTATTCTGTTTTTCTGCGGTTTAACTAATTAACATTTTAGAGGATTAAAGCTACTAAAAGTATTAGAAATTTCCACATTATACAAATTAATTAGTGGTCAAACTTATATTTTGTTGCTTGTTGCTTGCTTGTTATCGCAACTTAATTCTGTGCTAAGTTTTATAAAGAAGCACATCTCTGACCTTATGACTAACAAAGTATAATTTTTCTATTTATATAGTTAGTTATAGTATTATCGAAACAAAAAATATAGTTAAAATTTTTCAAAATAAATAAAATATGATAATAATATAAAATTAAACTTGTAAAGATCTTTTGTTAAATCAAAATTAATACATCGTTCAAAATACACAGGCACTATGTGTGTTCGAAATAGTTTTTAGATTAGGAATAGCGCAGGTACTCCTTAAATGAGATCGTATTTATTATCTATTATTATTAATATATGATCTAAAATAGAAAGCGGATCATTATTATCAATTTAATGGGTTAGAAAAAGTAATTACTTTGGACCAACCCAAGAAAATTATACAAATCTGAAAAAAAAATTGTTAGAATCTAATGCAATCTAGGAAAGAATTAACTCTCAGACTGGCAAAGAAATTATGTAATAAGGAATAAATGATACTTGTGTGTAAGAGAATAGAGATGAAATTTCGGATCTGGATATGGATCCCCATCCATATATATGAATCCATCCATGTATATATACATACATATCCTTATATATGAATAAAATTTTACCGGTTTCAGTTACGCTTACCAATATGAAATTATTTCGAATTATCCGATTGTTTCCGATAATTTCCGTAAGGGATCGGACGTAGATCTTGGAAAAATATATGTTTTTGCAGGATAACAAATTGAAAATATTTATAGGTATTTTTAGGATTATAATAACTGGTACACAGAAATAAACAATAGCCTTAAAAATGTAGTAACAAAAACGCTTTAATAATGAAAGCGACGTGGCTAGTGTATCGGCTCAGACGGCGAAAACCTATCATAACGTTTCCTTTAGACTCTCTCCCTTTCCGAAACTATTTAAAACTTTTTTATCGGATTCGATAATGGTTTCGAATATATTCATTCCATAACATCTCTCTACGAGATGATTGATTTATTATATGTGTTAAATACTCAAAGTAATTTTGAAAAATGAAAACTATTTGGAATCGATCGGAATACATTTCATTTTTTGACAATTATTAAATGGAAAAATAACGGAAACTAAGATTTCAAGAGATCAACGGAGAGACCTAAGCAATACTTACTGGACTGCAAAGAAAAAGGGTCGATTAGAAAATCTTCAATATCTTCAAAAGTGCCTGATCTAGCTTTATGAAATAAATACTAAATTGAAGTAGTCGTAGTAACGTAGTCATTCAGAATTTCAGTGACGTATCTTTCTGCAGTTAAAGTTCCATTTTCTATCACCACAAGCTCAGTGCTGCTTTCGGAAGAAATCCCAGCCCACACGTGAACATAACCTCCGCGTGAACAGAATCTAAACTCGTCCGTAAACATAACTCTTGATCAGTTATTCAGAATCCATTTAGAATAACGAACCCAACCTCAACTAAACCTAAAATTCAAGAACATATGGTCGAAAATCGAGTTGGGTATTAAGGAATACTTGCAATCTTACGGAGTGAAGCACATCGACGCTAAACAAAAGTACGAGTTCGGGCGGCCGGCCGGAGAACAAAAGGTGTTTACGTGAACATATCCAATACCAAGAAACATGTTTTTATGCAAAACTGATTAAAAGATTGATTATTACAACGATTATTACGCATTATTGAGCTGAAGTAAACTTTATTATCATACAATATGAGCACGCCGGAACAAATCTTAGCGGTTTTAGAAGATACCGCGTTACAAATACAAAAGGCGCAAACTAATTTAAAGAAATGTCGTAATACAAGATTAACCCGAGGTTACATCGAGTCACGCATACAGTCCATGGATGAATATTGGAATATTTTTAGGAGTTACCATGAAACGTGTTTCGAAAGAAAAGAAGGTGGATATATCTTACTTTGTTCATGAAGATTACTTTGTTTACGAAGACCTTTATTTATGCATAAAAGCCGATTTAAAAGATCTGTTGACTTCATATGAGAAACCTACATCGATGACAACTACGGCCTTATCCGGAAACACTTATGTGGAAAATAAAGGAATATAGAGTGAAGTTGCCTAGAATACAGCTACCTACATAACCTACCTCAGGGTGGGCGGCAGACTCTGGCATTCAAATCTTACTGAAAAGAGTAAGCATCCTGCCATTCTTGATGCTGAAAATGATCTATGCTAATAGTGGCTGAAGTTCATATGAAGACGCTGCATGGTGGTTGTCAATGAATGCTTGGCTACCTGCGATCAAAATTTTGGATTCTGAATAAGGAAATGTTGGATATGCGCAAGGGTCAGGGCTACTGCTAAGAACCAAATGATGGGAGACTTACCCCGGGTTAGAGTCACTCCAGCGCGTCCCTTTCTTCACAGCGGGGTAGATTTTGCTGGTCCGTATCAAATTGTAATATCAAGGGGAGAGGCGCTAAAACTAATAAAGCATTTATCGCTTTATTCGTGTCCATGTCGATGAAGGCGATCCATTTGGAAATCGGTCGGATATCTGATCTCAGAAGCATTTATAGGTGCTTTCAAAAGATTTGTTGCTAAGCGAGGAAAGTGTGCGCATCTTTGGAGCGACCAAGGCCGAAACTTTGTCGATGCAAACAAAGAACTAACCGCAGCCTGGGCGGAAGCAAAATTACGATTAGACGATGAAATTGTTGAATGTCTCGCTCTTGACGGCACACAATGGCACTTTATACCGGCTTACAGCCCACATATGGGTGGGTTATGGGAAGCCAGTGTCAAATCCATGAAACAACACCTGAAGAGGATACTTAACTCACATCTGACATTTGAAGAAATGACCACGCTTTATTTCAAATCGAGGCGTGTCTCAATTCGAGACCCTTAAGTCCGATTGAACCTTCCGCATATCGTCGTCGTATCGGACAACATTGAGCCATTAACCCCGGGTCATTTCTTAATTGGTGAGATGCCTATAACTGTTCCAGCTTCAGATTTGCAAGATGTTCCCCCGAGTAACCTATCACGGTGGTAGCACCAACAAAAATTATTATGTGATTTTTGGCGTCGTTGGCAGCAAGAATACCTATCTAGAATGCAACAAAGACCCAAATGGCCCAATCAAATAAAGGAATTTAATGTAGGAGATATTGTTTCTAAAAAAACGAAAATATGCCGCCTGGTAAATGGATGATGGAACGAATAGTTGCAAAGCACCCTGGCGCTGATGGCATTACAAACAGTGTACAGAGTGCGTAGTGGTGATAGTGTTGTAAAAAATCTGTGTAAATTATGCCCTTTGCACATGGATGTAAATTGTTAAGTATTGAGCAATTTATAAGTAAATGATTTTGAAACTTAAATTCAAGTATGGATGTGAAATGGGATTTTAGGTATAAATTTTCAATTAATTACAAAGATCATCGTGTCAAATAAACGTGCTTGGTTATTTGATTTGTGTATCAAACGGTAAAATTCAAATCAATTGATAAATACAAATTATTATTGTATTTTCTTACGTTTTAGCTCACTGTTAATCGGTAAGTTGAAGTAAGTCATTATGAAGGACTATAACAGTCCTTGGTGGGCGGCGTGTTGAGTTATTTTTCTATAAATTGGAGTGAGTGCGGACGAACGTAAGACAAACAGAATGCATGTGTGGGTATTGTTTAAGTTAAATATATTAACAATTAATCAGTTGCAAATAAACCATTGAAAGTTTATCTCCAAGAACTCTCTGCAGCTAACGAACCCAACCTCAACTAAACCTAAAATCCAAGAACAACAAGATTACCGTTCCCCACTGCCATCCTAGTCATGCATGAACATTCATCACCTCCCTGCCGCGCATCCTCGGCGGGTAGCTATTTATTCTTGCTTGGGCGCAAAAAAAAGAAGACGAAGAACTTGTTATATTTATGAGGGTGATTCTCACACATGTTATCTTTCAAATGGTACCCTCCGCATGAACTCACAAAATTAGCAATCTCTTTTAATCTTAATACCATACAGTAAGTCAACTGGGTGGTACCAAACCAAGGGACTCTAAGTTTTAGGGAGCGTTTAGCATAACACGGACAATAAACCACCAGAAACTCATTATACGCCGAGTAAACGTAAAATTTATTTGTTTAACTCATTTAAATCAATGAATAGAACTTTTTTGTACGGAAAAAATATCAGGCACACAATGTTATGATTGCGTCGGTATGATAAAAAACTTGTATACGTAACGGCTTAATCGCCAGGTCCGTTAACATTGTCGCGTTTGATATACGTACGCGCGTTGGATATAGCTTTGTTTGGCCGTGGGATTTGTACGATACGTACAATAAAACATGATGAAACTAAGTCCCTTTAACTTTTAACATTTTTTTAAACCGAAAGGGCAGGCGAAACCCGAAGGACCACCTGATGGTATGTGGGCCATAGTGGGGGTGAGTGGTAAGTTAAAAATCTGAAAGAAAAGGACGAACAGCAAAATATTTTAAACTAAAACTGATATACGATAACTATGTTTCGTAGTTTTTCACATATGCAATATTTTACAATGACGCACTATTTTAGTTTAGTCACTTTAAAATTTTACTTTTAATTACTTTCGCCTGTTAATTTCATTGATAAAGTAAAAAAGAAGTTAAAGTCCCGCAATTTATCTGACTAAATCGAATCACAGTGTTATTTCAAATCGGAGACATACATACCTACAACCAGCAATTTGTCTGGAATTACTCGGAATTTCCCTAGTTTTCAGGGCGACCGGAGTGGGGTAGGATATTTAAATGGTGTTTAAAAAAACATTAAGTTCATAATATATAACCGGATCCAAGCCAACTTCAGCAGGGTAAGATAGCCGACGATCGAACTATAGCGCAACGCCCTCCACCACGTGTTATTGCCGGTCATTAACACGATCTCACGCAGGCACAGAAGTAAACATTTTTTTCACACAAACACATTGGCGTAGTCTAATATCGGAAGAACAATAAATTAATGCAGCGAGATTTTAATTCCAATAGCAGAAAATCTTTGAAATATTTGAGTGGGGGTATAATGAGCCTAACTACTCATCTTCGGCACAGTAAACAGTTCAAGACAAGTTGGTATCTAAGACAATACGTATGATTTTAACTATATCAGAATACTTAATTGGAGTGTTGTCTAAACACAACTGTCGTGAATTATCAAGGTCCATACAGTTCCGTTTGTGCTTAGAACCAATGGTAATTGCTTCAGATTTCTTGGGATCGATGACTAATCTGAATGCTGATAGTATCAGGCGTTACTTTACGGAAATTCATTGTATTAAATTACTATTAATTTACTTTGCAACAATCCGCAAACAATGTATGAATATATATATTTCTATACCAACACGCGGTTAACACTCGTAGAGTCTACTACCCTGATGATGCTCTGTTTCGGAGCGAAACACGTGTTTGTATAGAAATATATATCATCATACGTTGTTTGCGGATTGTTGCAAAGTAAATTAATAGTAATTTAATAATCTGAATGCCTTTGTCCATTTGTTGATAAGAATGAGGTCAAGATTCATCATATCAACTGCTGTGAATCGTTAGCAAATGACGTGAGAATTCCTTACCTAATTTTGTAAACCTCTTAGAATTGACCGTGAAATGTACTTTAAAATATTTCACTGTCAGAATTCTTGCCTTTAGTGATTTTAGTGGTACGAATGGATAAGTGGCGGTGGTCACTGACTTCAATGTTTCGTTTGTTTATCATCGACTATTGACGTACATGAAAACTTCTCTGGTCCCACCATTCAGAAATTCTTCGTTCGAGACATCCTACGCGGCGTGCATCCTACAGTGAGACGCGGCCTGTACGTAGGGTATTCGGAACTCGAGGAGTTCTTCCTTGCCCGGGCATTTTACTCGAAGGGCAACGGCCTCGTGGTGACGTAACCCCCACTGTTAAACGGGGTGTAGAAATTCCTTCAGAAATTAGTAAGTACATAATTTAATCCCAACCCACATTGTTATTGTTTCATGAAAACGTGAGATAGTTTTCTTCTTTAAAAAAGACTAGATAAGTCCAATTCAGACTCTCGCAACCTAAATGACCGTATCAAGAGTCCTGTTACAATTTTAAGACAGAATCTTCGCATAAGTTTTTCTGCGAATAAATAGGACGGGATAGATTAACACACGAGTGGTTCTATAAACTCTAAAGGAGCAAAATGCTATTATAAATTATACGGCTCGGATGCACACTTTAAGGCGCATGAAACTTCGTGACCCTTTGAGATATTGCGTTGAAACATAACATAATTACAATATCTGCTTAACAAATTGTTCCAAAATTTATCTAATAGCTTAGAGCCAAATCGGGATAAAACGCTGCAGCCAAAATTATTTTCCTGGTTTTGCAATAGTAACAAATCATTGAATAACCGCTGACATTCACCATGACCCAATACCGTTGGGCTACCTTGACAATTAAATTTTGCAAATATGTCTAAACAACCCACCTACGCACCGAACGAAGGTTTTTTAAACGAAAATAATATCATTTGTCACATTTCTAGTAAGTATACTATCTGATTATTTAATCATGATTAGTAAATCATGCCATAACAATCAGTCCTCTACATTACAAACTAAATTTAAATACTGCACCTGCAACAAATTTTTAAAAATGGTTACAGCACTTCTGTATCAACAAAGGTTGTTTAGAATATTTCATTTGTTGTTTTAAAATATCACTTTGTTATCTACCAACTTATGAATCAGACATATTTGCATTGCAGAGCGCATTGAGCTATGCGGTTTAAAAGGTTAGAAGTTTTAATTCGCATTAAATACATCTCATCCTTGAAATGACTAACAGGCGTAATAATTACAATAATTTTTAAACCACAATCAAACCTTGTGACGCCTTAAATAGGTTTTACCCGTGTATTAAAAGTTATTTCTGGTATAAACACAACACGTACTTAGCAATGTCATTTCTCTACCTTTCGAAGTTGAGTTTAAAATATAACTAGCGGGCCCGTCCGACTTCGTTCGGGTAGGACTAATAATTATATATACATGATTATTAAAAAATTAATATCTTTCGCCTTGATTAGACATCATTCGGTTAACTGACATTTTATATAGACTATCATCTGCGCAAACACGTGTTTCCACTACATACCAATTTTCACAAAGATCGGTCAACCATTCTTGAGTTATAATGGGACATACATATAGATAGACAGGCGAATAAAAACTTTCTACATTTTCAAATTGATGTCAGTAATAGATGTATATGTCAGTGTCATAAAACGAATATTTATCATCAAATTTGACAAAAAATGCAATGTACTGACAGAGAGACATTACAGATTTATGTAGATAAATAGATTTTATATAGCCTATCATATGTACAAACACGTGTTTTCACTACATATCAAGTTTCATTAAGATCGGTCAAGTTGTTTTTGAGTTATCTCGAGACATACACAAATATCTCAACAAATTTATACAGTAGTATAGAAGATAATACAACGAACAATTTCCCACAGAGGGAATATTCCGATTCATGATAAAATCAGTTAAACCTGTTCAGTACCTATCTGTTTCGATTCAACCCATTCGCAGCCCACTGAAGGGCACACACTAGTCTTTCTTTGTACAAATTGAAATGTAGAATTGTAGAACATACCAGGTGCATTTCGAGTGGAGGAAGTCTTATTAGATGCCCGACCCTAAATTGTAGACGTCAAATTGTAATACCTTATAAAATTGGACTATTTATTTCCTAGTTAAATTGTTAAATGTAATAAGTTTTGTCGCCAATAATTTTCATGTTATTGTTAATAATATAGATTAATAAATTTAGTTCATAGGACACCCTCCCCAAAGATTGACCGCTACCGCGTCTGCATCATACTGCTCCAGTCAGGATTATTGGTCCAACCTCAACATAACTTAAAAACTTTTATCTAACGATACCAAGAGACAAGACTTAACGTGCCGTGGAAATATTAAAAGCGCTTTTAAAACAAATTATTTTTCATTTTTCATCACAAATAATTTGTGAATAGCCCGTCAAATCACAAAATAGTTTGTACGCCGAGAATGACCGCTCTCTTATCTTTTAATATTTATGAAAAATATTTTACGTAAAACATACACTGCCGAATTCACTAAACATTTTTTAGTTTCTTTTTTACCGTGACCACTTCTAAATCTAAGCCAGCCAAGGACACAGTTTAACATATAATATATTTTTTATCAAAATCGGTTCAGGAGAAGTTCAATGACATAGACTTTTTTATATTAAGATGATAATTTTTCCACTAGCGGTCGCCTAAATACCCATCACATCGCAAGTTGCTTAACTGCGTCTATCAAGATCGAACTTAAGAGTTTATCTATAGATGCTTAGTATTTTTAAATAAAATTATATCAAACTAATAAAATATACTTTATATTTTATTATTTTAATATAATTTTATTTATGTTTACTTCGTTTTGTTTATTGTTTGGTTTGCGTTCTCTTTAATGGTTCGTATGCTGGCCCGTTTCATCGTTTACTGGCTCTTCCTAAAAATGGTATAGCATATAGGTATTGGAAGTTTTAATTAATATAAATCACTAATTGTTTGGTTATCATTATAGCTAAACTGAGTCCTAT
Source organism: Megathymus violae (assembly GCA_003671415.1). NCBI lineage: Eukaryota > Metazoa > Arthropoda > Insecta > Lepidoptera > Hesperiidae > Megathymus > Megathymus violae. The sequence continues at coordinate 944,999 of PDGT01000008.1, read as the reverse complement.
GTAAATTTAGGTACTACAATTACATGAAGGTCTTTAGGGTTTTTCCGTCGTGAATCAGTTGGAACGATCTAGAATTATCTTTGACCATGACGCGACGGACACTTGATTTATGGGACGGATGTTATTGTTGTTTTTTTCCGAGAATAACATGTTTTCTTATCCGTAATATAAATAGACTGTGTTTTTAATTTTAATATTTTGACTCGCTCGGGTGTTTTATCTGTCTGTGAAATATTTGTAACGCGTTTCACTTGCAATGCTTGGGGACTAGTGAACGACTTTCTTCATTCCTGTTGAATGAAGTAATTAATGTATTCTATCAAATTATTTATAACGAAATACAAAGATATTTTAGTATAAAGTATCATAATAACTTAAAACTGCGGAGCATAAAGTAAAAAAAAAAACGCCAAACAAAACTCATAGTTTACAGTTCAGCCTTGAATAATATACGCGTTTAATTTTCCATGAAAAATAGAAAGCATTGAGGTGTAAGATCTGTTCGATCCCAAAGTACCCTCCACAGGTGATGGAATATGAAATAACCAGATAATGAATGATAATGATTCTGGCCTGTGTTCTAGTCTCTAAGATTACCACTCTAATTTATTTTCAACAGTAGTCGAGTAAGGTTTTTTACCGCCTATGTATATATCATTATATTTATCAATCATAAAATAAAATAAAATGTTTAGGTGATTCAACTAGTTTTAGATACCCACTTAACAAAAGAATCCGCCTAAGCTTATGAGAATTTTAACTTTATAATTGTCATACGTTAGTTATAATTACAAGCTGATGAGTTTCTTTCGTCATACTTATTTTCTATGTTAAAGCATCTCTTTTAAAAGTTATTATTATTTGCATAACACCTAAACTATTCAATGATTTTCTATTTGAAGGTTACCACAAGAGTTAGCAAAAGGAGTGTAAATAAACTAACCAAAATGTTATTTCATACTAGCTGTGCCCGCGACTTCGTCCGGGTGGAATTTAACAATAGAGTTATTTAATAGAAATAAAAGTTGCCTAAAGTTAAGTTAAGTTACTCTTTATTACATCAGCTACCTGCCAGTGAAAGTCCCGCCACAATCGTTCCAGCCGTTTCAGAGATTAGCCTGAACAAACAGACAGGCAGACAGACAAAAATTGCAAAAAATGTTTTTGTATACGCACCGTATATATATTCATATGCATGTACTAAAAAGCGGTTACTTTAATATTACAAACAGACACTCCAATTTTATTTATTGGTATAGATATTCTCTACAAATTCATAGGATAATGAACATAAAATATAATATTATTATCATATTTAAATTAAAGTTACTTATAAAAGGTGGAAGGAATAATATTAATGATACCAGATAAAGATTAAAATTTAATTTGCATATTTCTATTTTACATAAATATTTTAATACATTTAAAAGAGTATAATTTTATAAATTTCACGGATTTTTTTCGATCTTGTATTTACCTGTATTATAAATTTAACTTGGTTAATACATTGTACTAAACATTTCAATATTGTAATAAACAACGTAATTCTCCTTGCGCGTAGGATATCTTACTTAGAAGACAAAACCCAAGAAAATCCATGAAATGCAACAAAAATATATGTTACAGTTAAAACTAGTTTTTAGATAGAACGCGTTTTCCCTAGTTAGAACTAGTTTTCACTAAATGCCTTTGTTAAAACTAGAATTAACTAATGCTCAAAATTGAATATCAGTTAAAACTAGTTCTTACTAGACAAAACACGTTTTTCCGAAGTGAGTCACAATCAAAACTATTCTCAAAGTTCATCGTATCTTATTCTAATTGATCGCGAGACGTCCCTTGATTCGACAAGTGCGGGTGAATCCATTTCCGAACGCCATCCGCGCGCTGTGTGCTCGTTCATTCTAACCTAACTTAACCATTTTTTTTACGTGGGGAAACCCTCATGGGTTCCTCTCAGTCGCGGGGGCAACTGATAGGATATGTCGGACTCTTACCAGCTAAAACCCCACGGTGTTCCTCTGAGCGCCCTTCGTCGGGACTGCGGGTACGCTCTCGCATTCTTTCGCGGTCCCGACGGCGTTCGCTCTTCTACAGAGCCCGTCCTTGTGCGGGATGAATCTGGAGCTACTTCATCCCTCCGTCTTTGAGGTGCACGCGGGAATACCGTGCGCATCACCTCGAGAACCTAACCTAACCTAACCTAAATTCTAGTTTTAACAAAGGCATTTAGTAAAAACTAGTTCTAACTGGGAAAACGCGTTCTACCTAAAAACTGGTTTTAACTGTAACATATACACATAATTCCTTTAATTGCAATTGTATACTGTAGTGACATACAAATCTTAATTATTAAATTTCATATCGACTGTCAACATCCTATCTCCCTTATTTTTTGTATTCTATGCTTAAATACCTTGACAATGAAATATCAGCTGGTATTAAATAAAATTGTCACAGTTAGTTACTTTTAAAGGTCGTGATTTGTACAGTAGGTACACAAAATCTCCACAGATATAAATATGTCAAACGTCATGAATGTAATAAAATGACACCCGTCAAATTAATCATAAATATTATGTGGTCATGATTATATTAATGTCCAGATTTCGATCCAAATTAATTTAGTAATGTTACCATGATGATTTTCTGTTTTGTCACAAATATCAAATTTCTTTGTTTTGTACAATAAAACACTGTTATCTTAAATGAAATGGACAATTGAAATATGTTTTCCTATTTTTGGGCATAGTGTACAAAGATTTGATCGAGACTCCATATTTCTATAGGTACATCTTTTTGGTACACATATAAAGATTGACTTTCTAGTGACACTCGTATACTAATTTAGAGCTTATTCTCTTATTTATAAGAGAAACAAATATGATTTATCGTTTTAAAATATAACTTATACTGTTGAAAACACAATGCACGAAAATTTAACCTTCTTCCCCATTATCTACAGAACTGTTTTTGAAATTCGACCGAAGATTTGTGACCAACAAAACGAAACTTACATTTTAACCATATTCTAATAATTTCATGTAAAATGAATGCAGTATTTACAGCCAAGTACAACGAAATCGCAAGAAAATTTCACGCACTGGCTAAGCTTAACATAATTGAACAGCTGAAATACTTACAACTGAATCACAGTTAAATTTTCTATAGGTACATTTTGCCCATGTGCGCAAAGTTTAAAATTACACATGTTGCGAGTCAGTCATAGATTTGTTGCTATGAGGATTGAAATGGAATGATTACGATATTATTAGTTAAACTTTTTGTTTGCTTAACAATTATAATGAAACGGATAAAATTAATATTCTTATATTGTAGTTTATATTAAAAAAAATCAGTACCAGTAGGATTTCCTCTACTATGTTTATATCAATAACAAAACTTTAGGGCCATCCTTGAATTTTTTTTTTAATATTTTATTATAGATAATATTTGTTACTATTAGAAGTAACAAATATACCTACTATCATCTAAAACTACCTACCTGACATGGACACAGACAGATAAAAAATAAAAATATATTTGGCCTTTATATACATTACAGAGTTATGTAAAAATCTTCAAGACGTAGTTAACGCATAAATTCGGCTACCTTACAATTTTATCATTAGTAAAGACAAATAACTCTTACCTTATTTATTAGGTTTTCATAAAACGTAATAATTACACTTAGAACCAAGTGTAACACCAAGTGTACGTATGTGAATTTTGATCTTCATAGAATGTCAATATTTATTGGGAATAATTGGTTAAAATGGACACATGAAGTGTCATAACTTTTATCTACGTGTACCGATGTGTTGACTGACTTGACGGTGACCCATCTTGCTGCACGTTACATTCTCGGCCACGTTATTCATTTATGACAAATAACTGATAGGTCTCCAGTTTCTTGCTGTTTCTGTTTTTTATGTGTATGTCTATTTCACCTGCACGATAAACAATCGCAGTGTAACGCTATGTATAACAACTTGAATTGACCAATTGAATGAAAGCTCTTCAATTCAAATTTCCTAGATGTCTGATTTATTAGTACCAATGTAACTGCAGCAAATAGTCAGCAAAAAAAGACAATTGAACTTCGAAATTCTTTCGTCATCAGAGCAAGATATCGTTCACGTAACAAGAGCCGTGAAGGTTCTCTGCGCCGGCAACTCCAGTAGCAACGACATCGGAATGGCTAAGAAGTGTGAACACAACGAAGTTGCTAGAGCATCAGCGGTCTGAAATGAGAGATTTATTTAATTTTTATATGATGATGATGATGAGAGCAAATAATTAATATTATTGGAAGTTGTTGAATCTAGCAACGACTTGGAACGTATGAATGGGAAGTCAAAAGAGAAGAGGGAAATAAGAGAGGAAAAACAAAAGCGATAAGGATCATCTAGCTTGACATTATTCCTTATTTCTTTTGAACACATAAGATCTATTGAGCTAAAAAAAAAACAAAAAAAAAACGATAATATTAACTTTAAACGTTTATATTTTATTTCGCGATTTCGGTAAGGGTTTTAAATATTTGGATCAAATCTTGTAGATTATTAATGCAGCCTGTTGGTTTTGCTTCTTAATTTTACCTATATAGTTATGTTTTCTGAAAACATATATATTTCATATTTTACATAAAATATTTTTTTTTAGTAAAAATATTTTCTTTGATAAGTATTTCTTAAAGCATTCTTCTTATAGCGCCATCGCGTGAATTTGTTGATATTTGCATTGTTGCAATGGGTAATAACACACATTAAAATTTTGTGAGAATAACCGAATACATATATGACATTAACCGAATACGAATCCAATAATTTAATTCAATGGTTTGTATCTTAATATGTTTCCCGATTATACACGATTTCACAAAAAAAAATCCCGCCAAGCAAATCTTAATTTTCCAGGGACCTTAAGTCCCTTATACGTACAATTGTCAAGATGGAGAAAGAGGTGAGCGTAGGCCTGGAGGCGGAGACTATCATGTTGATACACCAATGTAGCATCAGCACGGAGAGGGACAACCGCCCCATCATTTGGAAGCCGGACCACCCGAACACGCGCCGATACCAACCTGGGTGACAGAAAGCGAGTATTAGATTTCCTTATTATAGAAACTTGATTCTACTGACTATAGACGCAGGTAACACCTAAAAACGTGGCGTTCATGTAAAAACTAATGGGTAGCATTAGTAATCTATTTTTAATAAATTGTTATTCTGTTTTATGTTGTCAAAAATCCCACCTGGCTCCAAGTTGTTTTGAATTTTTAAAGATCTACATGGCGTAAAAAGCTTTTTATGATGTTATGTGTGTATAGGTTATTTTAAGTAAAACTTTTCATAACGTTCGAATAGAACTACCCAATAAGGTGAGCTATTCATGTAATGTTGTTCAAAGAGTAGCTAGCTGACGGGATGAAGTCCAACGGTATGGATATTTTTTTTACTGTCATAACTGACAAACGGGCTACTACCGTTGGGCCACATAATGGAACTCCGACACGTTGTCATCCAAGATGGAAGTGGTAAATTCATTTAGTAACTAACCCTCTCATACTGTAAGTAAGATATGTTAAAAAGTATATCTCATTCCACTTCTGGATGGTGGCTGCTAAACTGGCAGATCTTACCACCAGATGCAAGCATAGGCGGGATCAAATACCCATCAATTGTCATAAGAATAAATAGGTGCGATTGTCTTTGCTTAGAATTCAGAGTCCTATCGGTGAGAGCTCCTTACCAAAAACAATTTTACCATTTTTATTGCGAACTCACTGTCAATGTTGTTAGCGAAGCAGATGAGTACCACAGCTGTGAGCAGGCTGAAGACGGGCCGCTCCACGCCCGTGTATAGCGCAGTCATGGCCGCCGTCATATTTTCCGGGAGCAGGTTCCCCGACATAATCCATACCACGAACAAAGGTATCGCCGAGTGGTACAGGAACATGAGCCACTGAGGATGTACCGAAAGATGTTTCGAATTATAACATTGGACAACTTACAGAGCACGCGAGCTGTAGTTTAATATTAACAACGTTTAGCATTGTTATTTTATTAATGTTTCGGCAGTCTTTATTTCTTCCTCATGTATTTTTTAGGTTTCAACTATGGTTGTGTTGGTATATTTGGAAAATTATCTGGTTCTAATTTTAGGTATCAACGCTATTTGCTCCTCGTTTAAACAAGGTAATTCGCATCCACTGTGTTATAAGTAGAATTTTCAATTGAAATTGTTTCCCATGATGCTCACAGATCGTTGAAAATTTTGAAAGTTAATTGAAAAATTATAAGTATTATTTGAACTATTGCTACATAATTTTAACTTTTAAAAATTACATCGGAAATACCTATCTAATTCTTCAGTTTTAAAGAATACAGAATTATTATGATTGGAAAGCTTGCTTTGTATATTCAATAGTTCTAGCAACCTTGGCGATAATTTTCAACCGCAACAAACAACCAGCTTCTTAATTTTTCCATGTAATAAAAACAAAATTTCAAGAGGCCCACGGTTTTATGATGTTAAATTTTGGTTGGATATTAGTTAATAGTGTTTTAACGGCTGTTTAACATTTATTTATTGTTTGTTAAATAAATAATCACAGTGAGTAATTTTCTAACTTAAACTTACCTTATGCTTCGTGATTTTATAACCGTGTTCTTGTATCTCGAAATGCAGGTAGCCTGCCAACAACCCAGCAAAAGATGACGGCAAGCTCCCCCATGGCGACGTGTAGAACTTCCAGAACGAGGGTTCTCGGCGGAATGTCGTGCGTAAATTCCTTTTGAGGAAACGAAGTGGTTAAATATTCATACCACAGTCCTAAGATTTCGTCTGTTGTGAGCGATACAGGCATAAACAACTTAGACATCACAAAAGACAAATACTTGAACTAACATTTATTGTTTCTCAACAAGGAATCGAATCTCAAGTTCGCTTTCGAAGAACAAGCACCGAAATTTTATTACTTTTTATTTAATTTTATTATATGCAAAAAATTACCTGTTCTAAACACTGATTCTACTACTAATGCGGTTTTAAAAGAATTTCAGATAATATGCCCATATTCTTTACCTCTAATAAAAGTTCCGTGTGCAATGGATACCTTATTTGAAGGTATTATTATTAATTTCAACCTATTAGCGGCCCGCTGAAGGGCTTGAATCTCACTGGAGTGTACTTCACCGCACTGCTCGAGTGCACACTGTTGAAGGGGGCTTAAAAAGGACTTAAAAAGTTTCCCAAAGCATCATCAAACTTTATCAAAGCCTCATAAAATTTTAATACTAGTATTTTACTTAACATGGTTAGACTTACGGAAGACTCAAGCTATCAATATAAAGGTATCAAGCTGCAGAATATTTAGATATGTATTTCTATAGTAAGTATATTACTTTTCGAGTTTTTTCTTGTACGTACATAGATCAGGACACAAACACAGTTTGTTTTTTTTTATGTTAAGAGCTGACAAAAGAGCAGACGTGGCACCTGATGGTAAGTGGTCACCGGCGCTCATGAACATCAGCAAGACCAAAGATTTCACTGATTCGCTATTAGCCAGGAAATGAGAAGACGGTAAGAATAAAAGTACTGGCTCTCAAGCCCTCAGCCGGAACACAACGTGTCGGTTGGCAGCTGACTGAATCAGGAGGGTAATAGCTGGCCAGGCAAGCTTCTCGGAAAGATAATATTACCAGTAATAATATTAATGATTCAATAATAATACTGATAATATAATCCTACCACCACAACGTATTTTATCTGATGTGTACTAATCACTACAGTACATAAATACCGTTACCTACTTAGTTGAACAGAATCATCTAGTAAATTGGTAGCCAGTAGGGGAATTGAAGAAAATCCAGTAACAATTGGTTCGCATTACTCACTCAAGCACTGCAACGTAAATAATTGACTTCAGGTTGAAGGCATACGCCAGGCCCATGTTGGCCAGCGTGGAGAGGATGAACAACAGGATCAGCAGGGGCAGAGTCAAATGCCGTCGCGGCACCAGCCACAGCATCAGTACCGCCGCTATTAAATAGAGCTGCATATCCACCGCGAGGAACCTGGAGCCCGAAACAATAGAAAAGAGTGGCACAAAGAAATGTTCGCTAAATTAGATTATTTGAGTGTAAACAAACATATACAATGTATAAATTTATAAGGAGGGTATTACTCCGAGAATTTGCCTCTACGTAGTCAGTTCTAATTGTCTTATTAGACGTGAAGCGGATCGTGTCAAATCGTGTCAACTTCTGACCGCATGATTGTTATTTCTAAATTTTGGCGTTATTCTTACTCTTATACATACATACCTATACATCTATAGCGTAAACTACAAACACCACGTAATACGTTTCTTACCATGTTTGTATTAAGCACTGCTCGTCCGCCCTGTAAAAGTTGTTCAGGAAGAGCACGTGTGCCCAAAACTTGTTCCGGCAAACCTGGTTCTCTACGCCCACCAAGGCCGGCCACTGTGGACCATCCGCTGCCAACGGCCACCACGTTGCCGCGTACGCTACCATTAGTATATATACTGGCATTATTCTGAAAATGTAAATGCAAATGAGATTAGCATAAGTAGAAATACGTGGGGTCCACTTCTTCTGTTTAAGTAATATTAATACAATTGCCAATTAAGGTGTCTAATTAGAACAGATAGACAACTTTCAGATATACTGTTCACTAAAATTTTATAATAAATCTTATTAGAAGAAGAAGAAGCACATATTTGTTCCATTGATTAATAACTAAGCCGGTCGGATATTGTGTTAATCCCAAACAAAAAAACAACTCCCCAATTTTAGTGCGGTTAACACTAGTCTATCATCAACTTAATAGAATTTTAATCAAATTTAGGTACTAATAAGTTCATTTTATGGTTTACTAAAATATTTTATCTTAATCTGTATTGCAGAACAGAACGCAAAAAAAACTTTTTAACATTATTGGGTTGCAGTGTTAGAGGGTAAGTCAATGTGTTACTGCTTTCTGCTTGATCGTATAATGCCATTAAGACCATAAAAGTAATGTACTTTAGGCTAGCATATTACGTCCATGGTTAAGACTGTCACGTAAAAAAGCTCGTTCACATAACATTTATTTTGAACTTGTAGACATAAAAAAATAATACATAACATCCAAAGTCCCTGGAAGGATTTATTTTTGTAGAATCGTGTTTTATCGGATAACTTATTTAGGTAAAATCATTAAATTAAAAACGGTAAAATTAATCACAATACCCTCGGTGATATCAGACATGGTTGGTTACCAGATTGATCATTTGCTAACTGTTAAAAAAAACTCTTAACTCCAGAATTACTGAACCAAAAACTTGACTTAATAACACAAATATTTGAAAAATATAAAAAAATCCCAATTCCCTACAAATAACTGAGCCTATATATCAAAAATGTAGATTTACAATTAATAAGCCCAGGATAAAAAATTACGAAATAAAAGGCCACATTTGTAAGGTATACGTATACGTATACATATATATATATACGTATATCCGTGAATATATTTATGTAGTTAAAGTATATGACAAAAATCGATTTGGATATATAATTATTCTATGGAGATATTATTATTTTATGTTTTAAAAATACTAAATATATAAACGTACGATGACATAATCAAACTTCAATATTGAACTAGTCCCATAAAATGAAAAACAAATTTTTAGAGGTTTCACACCAAATAAATTCGTATTTATTTGATAACCAAATGTGCCAATACCAAAGATAATTTATTTAATTGATTATATTTTTCGATTCGATGTTATTTACTTCGTTTTTCGTAGTTCCGAATTAAATAGATTCTTAAATAAATATTATTAGATAATTGTTATAGACACTGTATAGTCTGTAAAATTAATATTGTCTTCGTTTTCTTATAAGTTCCAGCTGCTGTTTACGTAGCATGATCACAGTGCCATTCGTGTGTATAATGATGAAGGTATACTACATAATAACTAGTAATATGCTAGTAGTAGTAGTAGTAGACAAATATGCCTATTTGAGGTATTATTGGGGCATTCAGTATTTCATAAAAAAAACACAATCTCCAAAAATTATCACTTAAGCGAGTTATATTGATGAATTTACGATTGTTATTGAATAAATTATAGTTATTATAGTTATATATAATATTATAATAATTCTATTATTATTATTAATTATAGTCACGAATTACGCATTAAACAAAATACCGAAACACAGCTACATTTTGCGAAAATAATAATGATGGTTCCCCGCTTTATTTTCAAGCGGCATTCAGCCGTTGTTCGAACAACATGTTCGGTCATACCTCGGTATGGTTGAAATCTGACCGGTCGTTCACGTTTGGCGTCCAATTACCACCAGGTGGCTCGTCACGGGTCATATCGAAAAAGTGACCTTAATTTTATAATGAAGTTATTACATAAACCAACCATCGTTCGATCGTGCTCTACTTGGGTTAAGGGATAATTAATTGAAATTCATAACTAGACATGTCAAGGGCATTCAAGTAGTTTTCCTTCAGATGAGACAATTGTTATTTCAAGAAATACCATTTATTTTAACAACACCAATATAATAATTTTATTACCACCAGAGCACACGTACTCACCTTACGATCCTCTGTAAGATGACTAGTGGCAACATTTTGATGGTCAGTGTTTTAGTCTTCGAGAAATGCAACAAACTGTATGAGAATAAGAAGTTGGAGATCACGATAAAGCATTGCACTATTGCCGTGCCGTTTCTCATTAACATTGTCAGAGGATGAGACATCACCTAGAAAATAATTATGAAAATTAAAAAGTCTGAAATAATGAGCCTCATACGATTTTAAAACCCTATAGTATATGTACAAAATATAAATATTGCATAAGCGATTCACCTAACAATTCCCTGCACTGCACGTAATTGTTTCAGAACATGTCATACACATTAGGAAGTCTTTAGTCACTTCCTAATATGTCTGACACTCTGCTCTCCTTACTGATTTGTTTATAGATTAGGTTTTAAAACTGTTTTATATAGTTTTTAGCTGAGAGAATTTATTTGGAGTGTTTAGCTCATATTTTAAATATGATTATTTTTCGTTATATTATTAGTGTGAATTGATTTTAAAAACGTCGATGCTTCTTTTTCTTGTTTACTTCCGGCTTATTAATTTACAATTTATACAATTATTTACATACAATTAATTATTTAATCTAATCACTCCTAACAATTTAATATTATGAATTTTCAGGTTAAACTTAAAATATGTTCCATAATGTCTGGCGGGTGCTTTGTTAATATTTAAGTTAATGTTAGGAGTTTCAATATTTTAGAAGAGTAACACTACTCGTATTGCACATACTCTTAAAAAAGGTCAAAAAGGAAAAAGTTCAATTTTAGACAAATGATTCCTGGTTCTAAAGCATTTAGGACAACAGGTAGAAAATATTCCAAAGAATAGGTAGTGACAAACTAACCTCTTCGTAATCCGACGGCTTATATAAATAGAGCATCTTGTGTATCTGAGCTGCGTGCGTTGCCAGCACCAGCCCCACCAGCAGTACCCTAGAGACAAGACTTCGGATGACAAACTTAATTTTTTTAGCTTTCATTAAACTTACCTCTTGGCCATTTGAACTCTCTATCAATCCGTTCTAAACCAACGTAAATGTTCACATTGCATCTCTCTCGAAAAGCAACTAAACATTTTGGGTCTATTACAGAAATAAAATAAAATATAGAAAATATTTACTAGCAGCGTATTTCACAACTTAAAAATCTACAACATGTTAATCTATTATAAACCTGTACTAATATTATAAAGAGAGAGTGCGAATTTTATTTATATACAGGGGAATAATCTCTGGAATCACGGCACCTATTAAAAAATATTTTACTATTTGAAAGGTACATTATTCAGGATAGACAAATCACTGGATTATAACTGCAAAGATTGCCTTATAATGGTCCAAGTTTTTCTCATGTAATACAAAAGGTATTACCGAGAAATTTATCTTCTGTCTGACACTGCAATTGAGGGTCGTTTAAAACAATTTGAATCCAGATGGAGGGTGGCACCTAGTCAGGCAAGGAAAACACCTTATAAAGTAAGTTGAGATTAATGTTGGGATTTATCTGCGTGATACAGAACTCAGCCACAAAAAATTGGGCGCTCCATGAGTTGACCGTATTGGTTGAGTCTTAAAGATTGATGAAACCCGTTACATCCATTTATAAAGTTAGCACGATGCGAATGGACCTTAACATAGGGTATTTTAATAATACACGAATTAATTATATTCGAACAAATAATTAATTCGTAATCAGGAAATAGTAACAAGGTATTATTATTATTATCATTTGAGTTTGTCCTTTTAGTTATTTTGTTTTAATTTGAATTTAATTATACGGATAACATAATGGTTTCTTTAGCCAAATCTTTATTTGAAAAATTTGTGTATAATAATTTAACGATAGTATTAATAGTCAGAAAACGGGCCACAAACAGGTACAGTGCATGCTTGTTCTTGGCGTCAACTAACTTTCCACTAATATTTTTCGTGTTGGGTGTGTAGGATAACTTTTCGTTTGTTAATATTCGTCATTTTTGTAAGTGCAAGCAGTTTGGAGATCTGCCTCGAGAGATGCCTCGTGATATTTAGGTACCTGGCCCCTTGTATAGGCGCAAGGGATGTCAGTCGAGAGTCTCCGTCATTATACGTGCTGATGAGCCGCCTCCAGTTGGCTCGCGCAGACCACGCCATCAAGAGACGGTTCTCTGAAATAATTAATAATCATTATAAGTATTTGGGTATAAGATGCTCCATTTTTGAATTCAAGCTTGGTCGTGATGCACCCTGCTGAACAATGGACGAGGCAATGCGTCTTAATCGCTCCTGTTTGATGTCGCTGAATACTGCGCGATCCAATTCATCCCGGCGGCATCCTGTGTGATTAATTACCACTCTACTTCTAGAATCAACCATGACGTGATTGTTTTTAACATAATTTTATTGCACTGTCGGAAAACCAATTAAAAGCGGGTTCAAATGGCGGGAAAGATTTATCAATGAAAGGAAAATAAATTCAAGTAAGTACCTTTAAAATTTAAGGCTTTTTTAACGGTAAAGCAAGCAAATAAGCAGCGGTAAGTGACCAAAGCTAAGGGGCGCCATCAATATGTTTACGGTATATATATATTAATACAATTAATACACGCACTGCTCTCTCCTTCCATGAACAGGTCATACATGGTCCCAATAAGGTTGCAACACAAAATCAGACCGATAACTCCCAAGAACATAAATTGCGAGATGTTCCTTTCTAGTTGCTTGTCGTTTCGAGTTTTGCAGTAATGAAATTTTTGGAGATAAGTCTTAAAGCCATTCTTGTTAGCGATGCTTTCCATGCACCGCTCGAAGCGCCGGGTCGAATTGGTTTCTCCATAGTCAGCAGAGCATCGGGAACTGACACAGTAGCCGCGGTGGAGCAGAGTGCGATCAAAATTACGGCGATCATTGGAATACTCCTAAAACGAAACAATGAGCTAATAATCAATAGCAACGAAGTCCTCCTTTTGAAGGTAGCTGGGCTATATGCGACTGTTTAGTTGGAATTTGATAAAAGAATCAAATTTTAAATTTGTTTAACATGAAAACATAAACATATTTAATGTGTAATCTTTATGTCTATGCACATTAGTTTCAGTGTGTTAAAGAAGTGGGGTTTACCGTTATATTCTTTATCGGTTGTATTGCCACCTTGTTTGTTGGTTGATGCTTCTAATGTTAAAGTTGACTATGGGCAATGATTACACTCACGTAAAATTAAGATTGTAGAATTAACATTTTACAATTTAGACATATTTCTTGAGCTTCTACCGAGATAGCGAAATGTTAGTTATGTTTTCTATCTCATATATGTTTTATATCTCAGAGACCCAACTGTTAAACGAACAAGTATTATAAGAAGGTCTGTCTTAAACTTATTACCCTGCACTTGAAATGGAGTAGCTCATTTGAATTATGATAGAATACGCAGTTTTAAACAGTGTTAATTACCTTAATAAAATCAAAATGCGGGTTCTTATCACTGGAGAGCTTGAACGTGCCGAGACAGTACAATCCGCCTCGATCGAGACAGCCATCATAGTCGTCCAGATGATACAGCCGGGGCAACTTGTTATAGTTCTCAACTGAAACAATCATATTTCATTAATGGGGTGGTAAAGCCACAGTTCGTCATGTTAGCCAACTACCGGTCGTGCCTTTTCTGATAATCCTTTTTAACCCACAGCAATAAAGGAGGTTCTTCGTTCATGTGTATGTATTTTTGTATGTATATATATGTTAAATTTATGTTTTTCTGACTTTCGTTTATGAAAATTTTGGAAGCAATAGTTTCAGAGACACGAAAGAAAATGTATAGTGTCATATATTTTCTTTATTATCTTTTAAACATAGACAATGATTTAAATAAAATTCTGTTGTTGTATTTGAAACATGATAGATTTCTGATTTAACTTTTTTATTTAATATATGAAATATCGAGTCCTAATGGACTTACTTTATGCTACTTTTGAGATATATTTTAAATTATATGTATATTTAATTTAATGTCGTATAAATATGCACTTGAAAACTTCCATTTATTCTCGCATTTACCCTCTAACCAAGTGAGCTTTACAAATGACAATACAAATATTTGCGCTCATCAAAATTTGATGAGCCAATTTCTACATGTACATATATCGATGAAACGAATGATATGTTTAATTGAAACTTATTTCGGTCAAAATGGTGTGTTAAATAGAAATACAGCTTCGCTAATAATTTTTTAGGAGTTTCCTTTTATCATAGGTCACAATTATAACCGCTTAAAATCTATAATCTCATTTCTAATACCACAGATTCCTTGGCATCATAACATAGCATAATTAAGGTCAAATGCAGGTAAAAATATCAACTCGAAATTTTTATTTGTAATTTGTTATTGTTTACATATATCCTTTTTGTTGCTTGAAGAGACACTCTAAAGTTTTAAATTTAAAACTGAAAAATGGAACTTAATTTCATATACTCACGAAACTGTTCAAAACGGTCACAAACATAAATAATGTTTTTTTTATGCGTTGTGCGAAATATGGTTATGAAAAAAAAAGCTAAAATAATTATTCAGTTACAGTTTACCTTAAAATTTTATGTAACTGCACAATTTTAGAACGCGTTTAAACAATATTAATAAATTAATGGAGTGTGGTGTATTAGAAAAACATTTTTTTCAATAACTTTAAAATGTAGTAAAATGTATGTAGTGATGAATATTGTAATTTAAGAACGGTTTGGTCAAAATCAAAGAAACAATATTGTAGGTTGTTTTCAATTTAGATGGATATATGTATATTTTTTTATCCAGCAAAGATATTTTTATCCAGCTACGCAGTTTTAAGGAAGGTTACATGTATTTATGCTCGTATTTATGTGCACTAATGGTTGCCCAACGGTTAAAATTCGACCGTAATTTATTATTTTTTAAGTCTGAGCACGTTGAGGTTCATTGGCCAAAGAGTTTATAATCATTTTATTAATATTTTTTTTGTTCTATTACGTCTGCGAACGTGAACAAATAAGTCCTTGTTTATTCAATTTTGTTATTTATTTAAAATATTTCTGATAGGGAAAATGAAGTATAGTTTGTTTTCATCATCATCATCATCATCTCAGCCGGACAACGCCCACTGCTGGGCATAGGCCTCCCCCAAGGATCTCCACAACGATCGGTCCTGCGCTGCCCTCAGCCAGTGGAACCTTTCAGAACCTTTCCGCCCCAACGGCCATCGGTTCTCCCAACTATGTGTCCCGCCCACTGCCACTTTAGCTGGGCAATCCTTCGAGCAATGTCGGTAACTTTAGTTCGCCTACGGATCTCATCGTTTCTGATTCGATCACGTAAGGAAATACCGAGCATTGCTCTCTCCATTGCCCGCTGGGTGACCTTGAGCCTTCTTATGAGACCCATAGTTAGTGGCCTTGTTTCGCTTCCGTATGTCATTTCTGGCAATACACACTGGTCAAAGACTTTCGTCTTGAGACACTGCAGAAGCTTGGACGCAAAGATTTTCCGTAATTTCCCGAACGCTGCCCATCCGAGCTGGATACGGCGAGAGATCTCTTTTTCGAAGTTAGACTTACCTAACTGGATTGTCTGTCCCAGGTAAACGTAATGTAATAGTAATAATGGTAATGGTAATAATGGTAATGTAATCGTAATGGTCGTAGTTTGTTTTAGCCACATTTAAAAAATAATTACGCATTTTAACAATTCTTTGGCTTTTGTTTCACTATACTGACAAGGTTTCGAAAAGGATAAACAGTATTATAAAAAATATAGTAAATCATTATAGTAAAATATAAAGCGATCAATCAAATATCGCAAGAAACTGAAATTGGAGTTTCGAGGATTCTAGCACAAGTATATTAGTGGCAGCTTTCGCTGGTAATATTCGATGATGTTAAGCCAAAGTTAAAAACCTTGTTATCATCTTGAATAGTAGGACTATTTTCTGAACGCCGTAGATAAACGAATTGAGTTGTAAAGTATTTGCCGTTGTTTGGTATTTTCGAAGGCTCCATTACTTTCTACTCATTCCTTACAAAAAAAAGTTTCCCCCAATACTTGACTGTGGTGATATTTGCCATCTCGACATTACTGAGGAGCAATTATGCTTGAGCGTCTCCAAAATCTACGCATTACATTTGTACTTTGAATTCCCACATATGGCCATGTTTACAAATATCGCACTAAGATCAAAAGTCTCTCAACTTTCTTCGCCAGAATACACGAATAGATTTTTTTACTGCGTACTGTTTAATTCCTCTGCTATGCTATATCTTGACTATATATTTCAGTTTCTATATACGATGCACGATAGTGATCGTTTCCTCCACTCCACATCAAACCTTTTCTTAAGCAATCCTGTCCACTGTTCCAATTTTTATCATAAATCCTACGAAGTTTCTAGAAGGGTGGCCGACCGTTACGGAGAGGCAAACAATAGAGGCAAACAATAGAGGAAAACAATAGAGGCAATAAAAGAGAAACCCAGGTAGTAATAAAAACTACCTGGGTCACTCCAGGCCAATCTGGCCCGTATGCCTCAAGCAAAAGGGGCGAGATTAGCATAGATGAGGGCCGAAATGGGGTTGTTTACCTGACCCGCTATTGTTATGTCGATTTCCGGGAATTCCTGTTGTTGTTGTTTACTTCAACGAAGGGCGTGGAAGGATCTGGAAGCCCGGAAATCGATATAAATAGCGGGCAGGGTCGGCCACAAGGCATTCGGTCTCGGATACGAAGTGAAGAGTTCTCTCCCTACGAAGGGAATACCTGCGATCTACGAGTGTAACAGTGATTGTGAAGTGTGTGTGCAAAAAAATAAAGTCTCTGCGGAACTATTGTGGCTTTTTTCGAGCCTACGGATCCTGACACGTAACAATATATACCTCTTTAACTATCTACAATTTTTCATTATTACTTTTAAATTCCTTCGTTTTTCTCTACTCGTACCCTATTCATACTTGTAAATTAAAAGTGCACGGCACTTCTCATTCTTCCGCACATAGTTTATTTTAGTTCTAGGTTGTCCGGAATGAATAGATGGGGCACTGCACCGGTTGATGCCCAATCATGTGGGCCCTCAGGAAGGAGTTCGCCGGCTCTACACAGGAGTCGTGCGATCTAAGGCCCTCTATGGCGCCCCGGTATGGTCGTACGGCTGTCCGGTGTCCGTCGCTATACTACTACAGAGCTAAACTTTATGGCGTGCAGCGACGGATGGCTATCTGGGTCGCGCGATATCCTATGAGGCGGCTACTGTCCTGGCGTGTTTCCGCCTCTTGATATACTGGCGGAAATAGACACGAAGGTTTACACTCGAAGCCATACAAGACGTTAAAAAGGCGGGGATGTGACAGACAGGGAACTCGGAGCGCTCAGGCGGCAGTCGTATCAGCAAGCTCTTCTTGAATGGTTAACGGTTACAGGAGTCAAGGTGTATACCTTAACCAGCGTATTGTCGGCGCGGTCTTGCCAAGTTTCGGAGCCTGGCTGGAGAGGAAGGACGGTAACGTCACGTAATGGCTGTTTCACTGAGTATCTGTGTCAATCGGGCGTGAGACGACAATACAATGTCACCACTATGGAGGGGACCGGGACGACGCACAACACACGCTCGAGGAATGTCCTTCAAGGGCGTCCATGCGGCGCGTCCTGGGCGAACGGATCGGAAGAGATCTTTCTCCACCAGCTATAGTAAGGGCTATACTGGCGGAGAATGCTGCATGGAAGGCTATGGTCTCCTTCTGCGAAACCGTTATAGTAAAGGAGACTGCCAAGCGGGATCGGGAGAGGGCCGATCCCGCTCGGAGACGGCAACGGCGGAACGAACAACATCCCCGTCCCGAATCTTTTCGTGTATAGTCCCGAGAACGGGGACACGGGGTCATAGGCCCCGAGAATATACTACGCAGGAAAGATATCGGCGGCGGGTAGCTGCCGAGGGGATTTTAATGGGTAGGAATCCCACATAACCCGGTACATTTCAATAAACCGGGTATCTTTCGAAGATTTACCCGAATACAAAAAAAAAGAGTTGTGCGGAATAGTACTATAATAATAGTTGCTATTTATTTTTCCTGTATTTGAATGTCAATAGACTTCATTACATACAAATTAAAAGATATAGCAACCGTAATTTATTTAAAACAAGTAATGTCAATTAGCAAAATCGATATATGTACTCGAGTTGACGCTGATTACCGAACGAGTACTGACTGGTTATATTCTCAAGCAACCGACATTCAAAATCCCAACATTTTGGTGATAGACTTGTTTATTCTCGAAAATTCTGTGTCTCAGATGATTTATGTTATACATACCACTTGCAACAACTTGCAACTGTGAAGCTTTAAAAAATGAGTTTTTGTCTGTTTGAATAAATATGTTAGTAAACAGGGTAACGTAGGCTGATTTTTATGAACGATTGAGGCCAAATCAGGCGACTATAACTGTTAAAGCTACATGAAAACTATTAAAAGAGAAAATTTAAACTTTATAAGTTGACTACGACTAAATTTTGTTCTGCATTAACAGATTGAAAGAAAAACCTCAGCAAAAAATTAATGATTAACAAATATCACTCGTTATTCGATACTACTGTATTTAATAAATTTATTAAAATATTATAACTTTTGGCGATTTTTAAGTAACTAGGTGGGAACGGTCGATCATATTGTGTGTAAGGCTATCAATTTAACGACCTGACCTCAATATAATGAACGTCAAAGCTGTCGTTCCTTCTTCCTACTATTTGATCTTAACAACTATTTATTAATTGTACTAAATGGGTGATTTATGCTAATTAATCCTATTATGATCAACAAAGTAATCTCGCAGAAATGGGCCTAGTGTAGTTCCACTACAACAGGTAGCGTTAGTTTTTTACATAACTATATGTTTCATTATATTTCCAGATAATGTTGCCGGGCACGGCTGCTGCTATTTAGTCAATTTTTATTATACAGAAAATAGCAGTACATACTCGGGCCTGCAGACTAGAGATCTCTTTAAAGTAATCAATATATAATTTGTATCACAATATATTTTACATAATGTTATCTCTGATAGTTTTCTTAAGAAGTGTGATGTTAACATTGATAATACTAGGAATAAGGCTAAACTGATTGTACCAAATTTCATTTGGCTCTTTCATGGGTAGATGTGTAAATAAAATTCCGTTACAATTCACTTCAGTTTGACTTTCGAGAAGTGTTCGTAAAAACCAACGCCGAATAAAAATTATGTTAGTCATTCATTTCGTTCAATTCTGCAAGTTTTCTTTCTATTTATTATTCTTCGCGAATTTTTATGAAAATATTTTAGTATTTTTATTGCATTTTTATCATAATTACTCGTTTATTGTTTTGTTCTAGAAAAACATAAGACATTAATAGTAGGCTACACGCTAAATATAACAAACGTCAAAGATGTAGTTATGAACAATTTAAAAAAATCCATGAGGGAAGGGACTTTAAGCAATGATTTATACTATTTTTTATTTTGGTAATTGTTTACATTCATCCTTTATCCACTCCATTCATCACTTCTATCAAACTAGATAATTATCCTAGAATATGGAGATACATTGTTGAATCGAATTAAAAATAATTTATAATATGAATAACCTTAATTGTATGTACTTATTGATAAGTTGATTGGTATTTGACCTAAACGTATTATATTTTAAAACCCTAACACATATCACGTGAAAAACATCTTCTCTTTCTTCCATTCTAATGTTACCCGTGGCACTTCCCTTTTTGTTATAAATATCTGTAAGTCCAACTTTTTACGGCATAGTTTCAATTCGGTGGAAGTCTAATATGGATTTACGTCTTTGGATTAATTATAACTGGTTTAGACCTTGTTTTAAATTGTCTTTAGCATTTTTAAGATACCATAAACTTATTTATTTGAATAATACAAACAAGCACCTACAACAGACATTATTACAATATACCTATTATAATAAGTAGTTATTTGGCATTGGTTTGAAAAGCAAGGACTGTCATTCTTGTACAATATTCTCGGTCAATTTAGTTCACATTTTTAGGCATTTAAATTAAATCGTTACATATGATTTTAAACTTCTATCACCGCGGACACTATAAATGTTAACTGTAATGGGTACTCGCTATTTTTGTGCTTTGTTTACCGATTGTTACCTTATCTATTTTACCTAACAACTTTACTTTTTAATAATCAAACTTTTTTTTTTTTCATAAAATGTCAATGAAGGCCGTAGCGTTCAATTATTGGATGTACAGAGACTTTTCTGCAAGTTCATTTATTACAAGCTTTCCGAAGTTCTTTACAGTTCATGTCTAAAGATTGCATTACACTATCTGTCGGAAAAATCAATAGGTAATAAAAGCTGCGGAATTAGATTTTTTTTAAACGTTTACACACTCACACCCTCGCACTAGGATCTCTGTGTTGTGGATGGCATGGACAAACACAAATATGACATTACAAACACCCATGACCCGACAACAAACATTTATCTGTCTGCCCCGGCCGGGAATCGAACCCGGGACCCCACGCTCAGCAGGCAAGGTCACTACCAACTGAGCTATGGGGTCGTCGAATTGGTTCTTCGTTTGATTTGCCGCCACAGATGTTTTGCTAAATAAACGTCAGGTCCAGATCTTAGTTGAGTGTTATGTCTGAATAAAATTATTTTATGAGAAGCAAATTAAAAAACAATTATTAATGTAATAAAAGGTATATCTTCACTATTTTATCTTAACACAATTTAGCACTTTCAGATAAAAGAAACGTTCGTACCGGTGTATTGGTGAGCCGCCGCGGCCGCCACGAACACCGCGCTGACACCCCACCACAACGTCATGGTCCTACCCGCTCGCTGGATACTGCCCGCGAAGTGCTCCACACCCTTTATATAACTAACTTCAAATAAACTTATGAACTTTATAAACACACGACTTTGCTCGCGGTCGAGTTCGCACTGAACAGAGAAGGGACATAACTGCGCCGTAGGACTGACAAGAACAACAATAAACCTCATGTTGTCGGATATTTAATAAATTTCTGTGATATCAAAGTCACCAAGGTACCTTTCGAGTTATATACATAATAATCATGTCAACGTTAGATTTTAAGGACCATTTATATCGTTTGTGCTCGTATGGTGCGTAGATTCTTATTTTGTTATCAAAAGATAATCAGTAACTATTTTCTCTAAATAACGAACTCGAAATTCCATGTTTTGTTCCCAGCCAAGGTAAACTTAAGTGACTTTGGCTCGTTGACTTTTGAATAGAGAGAATTAGGTATCTTCGCGCAGGTTTCATTTGAACGTTGAGCTCTTACCAATCTATCCTTGCCTTATAAGCCGAAGTCCCTGGTACGGGGGAACTCCTGAAAACCGAGGGATATGTCCGTTTCAAAGCTTTAAAATTATATTAAAAAATATTTATTTGTATTTCTTGTAACATCCCTTCCATCTGAATATAAATTTCATGTTTGTTTACATTAAATGAAATATATTAAATGCTCTTTATCAAATGCCGTTTTATTAAATATAAAGCAATCAAAAGCTCTTGAACTGGTTGATTTTACAACTTTTATAGATTAAAAATAGATTTGCAACGGAGTCCTCATAGTAAAGTGTTATCAAGGTGACTAAATTCGTATGTGTATATCATATATATTATAAAAAAGTAAAACATTTAACTTAGGTAGAAATGGCAAGATTACTTTAATCTCGCTACTGTCTTTAGGTTTACACACTCACACCCCTGCACCTAGGATTCGCTGTTTTGCGGGTGGCATGGACATACACATAAATGACATCACATACACCTATGACCCGAGAACAAACATGTATCTGTCACATAAATGTCTGCCCCGGCCGGGATCAAATCCGGGATCCCTCGCTCGGGGCTATGGGCTCAGACTGGGCTATGGGGTCGTGTGGGTCATTTATTGTTATCGATAAAGAACCAAAACGTATTATATTAAGACTTTTGTCTGTCTGTCCATTCGTTCGTTTGTCAGTCTGTCTAATCAAACTGCTGCAAAGATTATGTACGTAGAAACTTTGTCTAATAAAATTAAAACTTATATTGGGTTATTGACCCAGTATACTATGTATCTCCGTAAATGGATCTGTTCCTTCGGGATAAGAATATTTTTTATGGAAGTTCTTTAAAAAAATTATTGCAAAAAATATGTTTCTTAATTAAAAACCTGTAAGAATCCGTACGTAATTTAAGTAAATTAACATAAAGCGGCTGGCCACCATGAATAAAAATATTTTGGTTGTTAAAAACGATACTTTTGTTATAGTAATACGTCTTAATTGATAATATCAATTAGTTTTAGATTTAATATACTAATGTCTCGTTCATTAGTTCATAATTAAATGGAACTTCCGAATTGTAAAGTCAATGTTTATGTTATATACTCTCTGATATTATAAACAAAAGGTTAAGTTGATTAAGTACATGATTATAAGTAGTTTTATAAGTAGTTTATAACTCTTTGTAGCTCTGACTATAAAAATATTCTCCTTAGCAGTTTCTAGCCGCTTCTTCTCTATGATGATTTAATTTTTTCATGACAGGTATGTACGGAATTCGAAAACCTACCTTCATACTATAAAGGCGGTTTACATTTAATCGCATTGAAGTTTGAAACTGTGTTCATAATATGTTTATAACTTGAGTATTAATGTTATCATCACATCACACTTCGTGTAAATTACTTTACTAATATAGGATTCTCCAAGCATTAAGCTTGATGTTTTTAACATAAAAATATTTAAAAAAAAATTTTAAATATTAAATATAAATATCCGTTTGGTACTTTCGCACCAATTACCAACAACAGACTTGTGTCATAGGGCAAGGAAATGGTCTTTGTCTGTTTATTAAAAATTATCTCAACTTTAACCCTTTAGAATAAGGCGCAATCTCGAAATTACAACTATAACAGAAATTTCTTGGAAAGTAAATATGTCCTTAATCTTTCCTCATTGCCGTCAAGTGACATAAAGTTCAAATTGCAAAGCTTGGACTGAATGGTTTTGGTCGCGGGCCGCGGGCGGTACTGGCTTCCCAAGGCCTGTTACTAATGATATCGTGAAAATTATGAACGGGCAATGCGATCCATCCATCCAATGCGTAATACAGGACTTCAACCTAAGACCTGCAATCAACTTTAAATATTTAATAAATGTAGGAAATCAGAAACAGGTTCCGAAGTTTCTAAATCAGAGACATGTAACGGTTGGTATATATACTTTAATCTTGTTTCTGGTTAAGTTTATTAAATTTTCAGATCACGAATGTGTTTTATAAACAAAAACTGGGGTGATTATACAAGGTACAACAACATCGTTGGTTGTTGCGCTGACGCGTGTTGATTGATAAGTTTATCCAAATCTGACATTGCCACGTAACACCAAATGGTCTGCTACATACATAATAATAACAATTACATCAGTATAAAATTTAACAAAACGCACACACACTCACACCTCACCCTTACACATACTGGGATTCTTTGTATTGCATCAACATACACAACCGTCGCCATAGCCGATTTTGCATACCCTTTGTGGGGTAGGTCTATTCAAGTCACAAGCACAAGCGATAACTAGCATGCGACTTGTATCTATGACGTGGATGTCCTACATCTATCTACCACTATTATACTAATCTAATCTACATGCAACAAGCAAGATCACGAAGAGTCACTAAGGCCTTATGGGTCATCATAACAAATAAAAACTTAACATGTATCTATCAGTCATAAGTTAACCGGTCGTCAAGGGCGACCTATGCTCGTTTTATTAATGGTTACACCTTTTGTTTATCAGCTCCACTAACAATGTGTACTACTAAAGTAGCTAATTCGGCTTAATTTGAATTAATAATTAAACACAATTTTACCATAACATCTGAAGCAATCAAAAGGTATAATTTTCTCTGTTCCGGTACAGCCGTATATCGATGAGGTTAAATAAACGAAATATTTAAATGTCTCTGTCCTTTGTAGCCTGTGTGTAGTGAGCGGTAATTATTAAATATTATTTCAAGGAAACTTGATGAGATGAAACGGATACGCAACATACAACGCAGGTCTAACCACGTGAGACTTAGACTGAAGTATACCAAGTTTACACTGTGAATGAGGACCAACATAATTACTATTAAACAATTTTTCAATGCAATTATTATTATAGAAAATACACACTACAAGTTACAAAATTATTTACACAATATATTGAAAATGACGAAATTTACAATTTTGTAGATGCACATGAAAACATAAAAAAAGTTAAAGATTGTTTTCAGAAATATTGTCTAGTAAATTCTCGACATAAGTGCCGTACCATTTTTTAATGGCAATTATATCGTGTACATATAATTTTCCTGACACAAATTTATAACAAGATCGCATTAATAAAATATTGCTGTAATATATTATCAGGCGTTCATAATTCAATTTTCTCAAATAATCAGGTCATGTACATATTAATGATAATTCCACCGTGAAATATGCGAAGGACACAAGTGTTTTACTATTTGGTAATGATTATTGGGTGAGTGCATTCCAAGGAAGCAGAGCGGAAACGCGTAGTGTGTCAGTCGTTGGCCGCTCCAACTCTGACGTAAATAGGCGGAATGTTTAAGCGAGAGTTGCGACAGATCTAAACTGGATATTAACGATCGCGACGCGTGTGAAGCCACAAAACGTTGTCAAATAAAACGGAAGTGGTGAAACCCGGCTAACCCGGCTTTCTAACTGGCTTTGTACCACTGTAACCGAAACATGTAAAAATCTTTTTACGGTTGATTCTAAACGAAAAGTCGTAGACAACCAAGCTGGTAAAAAAACCTTACCTCCATGCATGACGCCCAACAAACATTGGCGGTTTACACAGTTAACATTCTTACAAAATTTCTGATATGGTAACTGAGATTTAGTAAAAGATAATGGACGATTTCTCTGCGTTTTAATTTTAATTGAGTATCCAAATACTCATACACAAATCGTTTTATGTTGATCATCTCAGTTTTTCGGGAGGGAAAAATACCACTGATGTGGGCATATCACTTCTTAAACACATTTTTGATGCTTGGGAGTTCAAGCAGGAAACTATTGGCATATTTTGTGACCTCTTACAGGCTAACGATTCCTTGATCAAAATATATCAATAAATAAACTTAAACATTATGATGTCTCAACACAATTAGTTGGTCTTATAAAATCTTACCTTTCTATGCGTATTCAAAAAGTAGTAATTATTGGAATATAATACCCAGGAACACACAACAATGGCAGAGCGTCAACGATCAATATTAGGACCACTGCTTTTTTTATTTATATACATATATATCGCATTCGTTTTGAAAGAAGGTAGAAGAAATACACTTCTTTAACGTTAAAAGCTACAAAAAAACTAAATGTATTAAGTTTTCTAATTTCATATTTAAAAAAGAACAGTACAGTACAGTGTAGTGTGTACAGTAACTAAAGCTACATCATATCCTATTGACTAACTTAAATATACCGTTAAATTATATTTGTAAATCATTTTTCATATTCGGAAGACAACTGTTAGATATTATATCTCTAATTTTGTAAATACTGTTAATTGTGAATAGCAGCAGGCGAAGGGTTTCGTATGATTTCACAGGATATATAATATTAACTTGAATATTGAACAGTAGTGTTCTTAAGGCATGGGTGTAGCCACAGCTTTGATATGGGGAGGGGTGCTCAAAAACTTACAAAGATTAGCAATTTTTACCTCGAAGTTCACAGAGAGAAAAGCAAAATTAGAAAATACAAAAAATTGAAGTATATTCAAAGTTGTAACAAACGGTAGTTGCTGTAAGACGCAATTTTTCCGTAAAATGTGTAATTAATTCCAATGTTGCTGTGCTCTGACAACCGACCTGGCCATCTATACATATGATACAATTCAAATTGCTCGTTTTCTGTACAAGAACGATATATGTATGTATAAGAAAAGATATTGTTAGGAGCATTTATTAACGCAATAGAATACAAAATAATAATTGTTAGAATTTTTGTCTGCTTATCTGTTCGTTTGTTAGGTTCGTTGGTGAAGTTTTTGTTTTGACAGAACCCTAAAAATTATAAAATGATTTTATCCTTGAGCTAACTCATCTCAAAGCCTAAATTCGTGTTATCCGTCTGTTAGCTGGATATTCAGCAAGATCGGCGCCGTCTTTCTATCAACATTTTTTTTTATAATATTTATGATATTCATATTTATAAATCAGTCAAATCCTATTCAGTCCTCACTTATAATCGAACAAAGTCGTATATATTATAAAAAAAAATTCTTGATACTAAAACAAAAAGTATCATTTCGAGAAACGGACTGAAAAAAATCTTATATTGGAATTTCGTTATAACATGGCGTTTTCGTCTACGTAGTACGTTAAACTTGTAGTATAGTATCTACCGACATATTAAACGGTAGGTAGATTGCATCTAAGCGACTGCAGCTTCTGTATCGCCGTGAGAACTTCTGACGTACATAATATATATCTAGATTAACAAATTGTTATTTTAATAGTTATGCGAAAAAAAAAGATGTGGAAAAAGTTTGCAAAACGAATAAGCCTTATCAATTGTTATTAGTAAAACAAACCCTTCAGAGTACTCGTACTATCTACAACTTCAATATCAACTCAGTTGCGATGGTCAAGGATCGTGGTCAATTGCGTGTCGGAAACTGATATGATACGTGATAAACGGCATCCGGCGTTGGGTTGGAAAATATATGTAATATAGGTAGGCATTTTACGCGGAGGATATGTTACTGTATCGATTATAAAGCATTGAACTGATTGATTCACAATTTCAGGTGTTTTATCTAGAATCGTCCCTCTAAAGTGATCACTTAGTAGTGAGTAGGACAGATCTGTCCTACTGCTGGCTTCGTCTCTGACGTCTTAAGGTATTTAAAGAGACAGACTAAGTTTTTACATACATACTTGGTAGTAAGGCTTGCCGTAAAGATTATATAATTGTTACGTGTCAGGATCCGCAGCTTCGAGAGATGCGACAATAGTTCCACAGATACTTTATTTCACTTCCGCAGACGCAGTCGCACTCGTAGACCGCAGATATTCGCTTCTTAGGGAGAAAACTCTTCGCTTTCTATGTCATCATCTATGTCATCATCATGTGTGTCTTCCCGTCTCTTCTTAGCGGGATTTTAACATTCGAGGTTTCCGTCCTTCTGTGGTTATCTTCCGCGGTCCGTAGAGACGGACCGGTCTTCTCATGAGGCCCCTTCATTAAAAGGGGTTGATGGATTTCTAAGGCGTCTGGAGTTCAACGCGTGCACGCTTACCGGTCCGGCAAAGGCCGCTTCTTCACGCCGCACCGAGCGATCAAGGCCCCGCCAGGTGAATCCCGCTTGTGGAAAGCCCGGCAAGAACCGATCAGAGATTGGTTGGCGGCTAGAGGCGGTCCAGTGAAACGCCTCGGTTGTGTCGCAATCGCAGTCACACAACTAGTGTGTATTAAGTGACGCGGCACAATCCGGACCATCCCATCAAGAAGTAGTGGTTTCAGGTCCCGTCCAACACGGAGACCAACGAGAAGTTCTTTGTATGAGTGCAAAAGTCGCTTCGACATAGTCCTCCGCCTTAGCCTTTCCCTTATCTCGCCTTCGCCTTCGCCTTGTGTCGGGACTAAAAGCGGTGTCGGCGAGGGTGGGCGCCCCCGTCCTCTCCCCTCTCCTCCTCCTACTGTGGCCCGTGGAGGCGCCTCGCCTCGGTGGGTCGTTGACTGCGGCCATGAGAGACCCCGAGTGCTGGGGCTCGTTGTCTTCAAGCCATTGCGGGGCAGCGGGTGCTGCGCTTGGCTTCGATAATCGGGGGCCTGAGCCAGTGAGGGCCACCGTGCCGGTGCGCCTATTGTGCTCCTCGCGGCGGAAGACTAGACAGGCGGTGTTGTTGACAGGATGCGCACCACCATAGTTGGCGCAGGTGGCAGGCTCCTCGCGGGCGGGGACACAGGTGCGCAGCGTGGTCGTTGTAGCCCGGGACCAGAATAGGGCTACGGTATCCCCTGCCTGTCGTAAGAGGCAACTAAAAGGGGGCTTCCGGGGTCGTGGCCTGAACCGTCCTGCCAACGACCCCGGGAAGGACGTCGGTATGTGTGGCCGCATACCGGCGTAACACCAGAAATTCGGGGATGATCGTCCGCTCATCCTGAGCAGAGCCTGACGGGGCACGCGCTCATAGAACTCCGGTCGTGTTACGATGGAGATCCCGGAGTCCTATCATAGCGCCGAGGAAGGCCACCGGGGGGGTTTTAGTGCGGTAAAAATCCCACATATCCCGGCGTCGCTCCCACGGCACTGGGTACCTTTTGAAGATTTCCCCCTCGTCAACAAAAAAAAAGTGCGCAGCGTGATCTCCGCCACATCGTATACACGCCAATTGCCTGTGGCAATTGTAGGACGACTAACGGAATTGCTGACACCTGTGACATTGCGCCGAGCCTCGCATGCCTCGCCAGGCCTCCACACGCACTTCAGGCATGCCCATCAGCTCGGTGATGGCATAGAGCTCGAGGGTGCGGACCTGTGAGCGAAACAGCTAAACGAAGTAGATGCAACCCGCTCTTCCGCGGTGGGCCCGCACCTGGCGCGCGTACTCGGCCTGGTGACCTATTTCGCGCAGCGCCTCCAGGATGTAACTGGGGTCTGTATTTGTTGGCAGTCCTCGTACTGCCACTTTGAAGGCCTTCTCTTCAGGGAACGAGTAGGCGAACCACGAGACTGGCTTAGTAGCTTCCAGCTCCGTGAGGTACCGTTGTACTGCACGGTACTCACTCTCATCCGCTGGGGTGAAGCGCACGCCCTTTCCATACGGGCGCGCGCTCACAGTACGTTCGATGATCTCCCTGAGCGCCCCGATGTGTCGCGCCCAATTCGGAAGGCACTCCACCACTAGGGGTGGGTACGATGCCTTCTTAGCGGGCGTGGCAAGGGTGGCGCTTAAGGGTGAATTCGCAGAGGTGGATGGCTACGTTGCTGGCTGTGCGGCTTGTTACACCGCTGGCTTCTTGGCTGGGTACGCGGCTAGCAGCGGGGGTGGTTCAGGTGATGACGGTGGGGTAGGGGAGGGCTCCGAGCAAAGCCGCTTGGCTTCTCGCTCCTCAACCTCTTCTTCCTCCGGGGATCGCAGCGGCGTGCACAGGATTATGACACTGGGTATGCGGCGGAGTACTCGGTCCAAAAACTTTTTCTTTTATAAATTATTAGCATAGTCACAGCCACGCGATGGATCTCTAAGTAACTCTCTAACCATGGCAACAGAACAAGTCTTAGATGTACTACTATTTATGTACATCTTCTACGGCCACGTAGACAAAACAGCGATCGATCGTCGCGGCGGAAGAAATTCTAATAAGTAAAATAACAAGCTAAAATATTATGACTACTCACCTAGTCAGCTTCAATTTTCACATGTTCAAGGTTCCGGTTACTTGAGATTACTATATCACCTAATCACCTATCACCTAACACAAACCTCACAATCAAATAACATTTAAAAAAAATCAACAAACGCACTAGTAAAAGCAAATCACTACAATTATTATTGAAACTCAGTAATAAACTGTTAAATGTACACACTTTCAAATGTTAAAATTAAAAATCTTTTAAGAAAACTATAAATATACTGGCGCAAACAAAATAGTAAACAATGCTTATCACATGAAAAAAGCAAAATGGCCTCCCGCGAAACACAAAACATTATATATCTGTCTATTATTTTTATTCGGATTATAGGCAATGAACATTTCCGATTACTCCCGACAACTCCCGAACTTCCGTAGCCTGCCGCTGGAGTCGCGACTTTCGATATTCATGGGTGTATGCGTTGCGAACTGTGCACGGACACCTAAATTACTTCACACATGCGAACATATCTACTGCCGAAGGCGGCGGCAGGAGTTGGTAGATTAGGTACATTATTTTGCATCGCCGCTTGCTTATCGCCAAACGTCTAGCAAACATAATGTTTGTTTGCTTGCAAATATGTGCTATTTATAAAATATTAGGCGTTTTTAAGTTATTATATTTTGTTTATTCATTTATTCTCTATTAATTAAAGTCATCTAAAACGTACGAACGTTTTATTAAAATATCTATGAATGGCAAGTAAAGCACTGTGCCCCTGGGGTATCGGGACCGTTTCTCCGGATCGAGCATGCCAATGTCTTGTCGACGTTGCTCCAGAGAAAGACTGGCCGCCCATTCCCTTAGTTTTTCCATATCTCCGATTGTAAATTCCTCTTCGTGGGTAGTTGGCTGCGTCGGGGTAGGTGGTCTTCTTTTTGCCTCGCACGCCTCGATCAAGTTCCTCGAACAGGGGCGGGGCTGCGGTGGTTGCGTGGTTGGTGCGCGTGCGGGGGGCGATAGCCTCGCCATCCCCTCGTGACCCTTCTTTGGGGGCATTTTCCCCACGGCGTAATCACCGCGGTCACTCTGTTAACCCACGGTGAGAAAAGCGAAATGAGGATCGGATCGCCTGTGTTCTTCACAACATACATCGCTCTTTTTTCCTCCGCCGGAATTCAAAAAATTCGGAGAGGGAAGGTAGGTTCGGAGATTGTTGCCCGAGTGGAGGGTAGAGGAAAATTACCAGCTTGGTGAATGAGGCGCTCCAATTTTCTACGGGCGACTCTGCCCGCTATTTATTTCCGGACCTTCCAGACTTTTCTTTTCGTAGAAAGTCAATAATAATACCCAGAAATCGACGTAACAATAGCGGGTCAGGTAAACAGGCAATATTCGCCCATGTATGCCATATTCGCCCCTTTTGGCTTACGCATAAAGGCGAGAGGAGTTTGAAGTGTCCTAGATAGATTTTATTACTACCTGTGTTTTTAATGACATCTATTGTTTTTTTTTTAAACGTTTACACATTCACACCCCCGCACTAGGATTCCCTGTGTTGCGGGTGGCATGGACATACACATATATGACATCACAAACACCCATGACCCGAGAACAAACATTTATCTGTCACATAAATGTCTGCCCCGGCCGGGAATCGAACCCGGGACCCCTCGCTCGGTAGGCAGGGTCACTACCAACTGGGCTATGGGGTCGTCCGTCGTCGTCGTCCGTCCGTCCGTTGTTTTCAGCGACCCTGCCAGAAACCTGGTAAGACTATCCTCTCTACCTACCCTCTACTACCCTCTTCTTTTCCGCCGACCTTTCGAGAAGCTTCGTGATATTATCAATATTATTATTGCCATTAATATTGTTACTGGTATTTATATCTTTCTGTGAAGCGTGCCTGGTTAGCTACCATCCACCTGCTGGAGTCAGCTGCCCAAGGACTCGTCGTGTTCCGGTTAGAGCTTGAGAGCCAGTATTTTCTTTCTTTCTTTCTTCTTACTTCCTGGCCAACAACGCATCAGTGATACGTTTAGTCTTACTTCATAGGTTACAAACCTACATGTTTTTTCGTAAAACATGCAACATTATAATATTAAGAAAATTATTTTTATAATTTTTATTCTCTCTTTTATTCTTTTTTGTCTCTCTTCTCCTGTTCTCGCATATGGCATTCTAAAATCAAATTAATAATTAAAAAAACATTTTAACTCAAATCAATCATTTTTCTTAAAAAACTATGGAATAGATAAATAAAGTTAAACGAGCTTGCTTCATTTTGGTGGGACTTTTAATTACGGTAGGATATTTTAGTCCAACCAACCCCCGAATCCACAAATTAAAATTAGATTTCTAGCTTTATTTTATTTGTTGCTCCGGGTAGAGAAGTATACTGTATGTTCTTTCCAAAAAGATATATAACAACAAAATTTGAGGGTCCAGCACTACCGTTTTCAGGCATGCTATTTAAATATGCCTCGATAACGACCCAGATATTATGTACTTGACAAAACACATTTATTTTGAAATCACGACCAAAAATTTAATGTTATTTTAATGATTACATTAATATTAATTATATATTTGTATTATTATTTAAACTTCCTTTAGGACAATATCGGACTTTTATAACATTTATTTCGTTAATTATATAATTTCCGACTGTTGAAATTATGGTGGTCGATGTAGATATGTGTACCGGAAAACATTAAGAGCTTTACAAAATAATACATATTTTGGTCATGTTAATTTAGTATTTAGTAAACACTAAACCACACCAACTGCTTTTACAAATATTATTATAGTTACAAGTATTTGTAATATAAACACAGAGGGTTTAATTGATATAATTACACAATGAGTAAAATCTATACATACATAATAAAATTCTAATTGATCGCTCTCTGTATATTAAGGATATATGAGAAAAATAGGGGTCTTTATTGACTCAATAGAACCCAAAATAATAGTCGTTCACGCTAATCTTAGAATCGGCTTATTCGATTTTAATACGGATTTCATTAATTAAATATATTTTATTATAAGCGTCACTTAATATTTAAAGTTCGTTTCATTTCAATCTATCCATAAATTAAAAAGTTATGAATTAATTTAAAATATTGTAGGTATCCTTTCTTAGTGTAAGGCCTAATTTTTCCGAAGCGAAGCGAGGGCAGTTTATTAGTTAATAATAAATAGAAACTTATAATTTTTACCCCGAATATCGAAACTCAGGCCCCACGTCTTTACAGAGGTAGGTGGTGCCATATTATTGTATTGTCATCTGGCCTACAGACCCTTGACGAATTTCATGATTCATTTCATTTGTGGAATTCTGCAAAATTCAGCTTGTTAGATTTTGTTTTCTTACGCTTTGTAGTACGAATTGCTCAGTAGTTAGGGACTTCGAATTGCTTGTTTAACGGCACATAAAATGATTATGGTATTGGAATTGCTGTACCGAAACCAAATGCAATATTAAATGAAATGTTATAAAATTAATAAATTGTTTAGGCGAAATAAATTTTTATCTTACCCAAAAAAAAAATGTTTTTAATGGACCCTAAGTAATCTGAAAAATTCTTTTTCCATTTGGTAGGCACATTACTTCAGATGGACATAGACTATATATCATATACATGAATTAGCACAATTTTTCAGGCAATGAGTGCGTCAACGTAAAATAGGAATATGGCTATTATGCTTTAGGAATCTATACACCACCCGTTGTCTGTCTGTCTGTCACACGGAATTTCATTCACTAGTCGGTACATATTAACACGTATAAATTTGGTACTAGTTTTGAGATTAAATGCGACCTCCAACTTTTTATCCAATCCGTTTATTCGACAACCAAAAGCAGAAGATTTTTAATACTTTTTCCCGACCAATGTGTTCGATTTATGCATCCGGCACAGAGTACTATACGAAATGCACACACAGACTACCGTATCAAATGTATATTATATGGTTTTAAATATGGAACTGTCAACTCGATATGATTTATGTCAGCTAACTGTAATGGTTTCTCCTCTATCAAAAATTGCAGCAGTATAAAAGTTGAAATATTACTGAGGTTACACACAAAAGATTACAAAGAGCAGTATCTTACCAGTAAAACAGTTCATACTGAAGTCGACGCCAGACGTACAAGTTTTCAAACACTGGTTAACAATATTATCTTTATAGTTCATATCTATGTCTAGGATGTAAAAAAAAAACTAGACTTCAGTTCTCAACTACTTTGTCTGCATAATGTAATTAGAAACCACCTATTAACGCAGGATTGAACGCGTGTCATAGAAATAAAAATGTAATTTGCATCCTATTCAACCAATTTTCATGACTTTACAATTTTGAAGTGACTATTCTGTTATTCATTATGATATATAAATCGCTAAGTATTGTTGTTTCGGGTTTGGTACCGACTTGAAACATACGTAGATAGCGCATATAATTATTTTGTATTTAAAATATTAATTGTCTCAATTAAATTAACATGGAATTTCCACCCACACCATTTGCATTTATAGCAATCTTCAACAGTCCGATTTTCGCGATAATTTCTACCGTGTATGTGCAAAATGTAGCAGCATGAGCTTTCTTCGGAGGTTTGCCGGAGCGCCATGGCGTAAGGTTCTTCAAAAAAGGCCTAAAAGAGGTGTCATTCACGGCTGGCGATGCATTAGCGACTCCTTTCCGATCGCACATGTCGAAATTGTAACGAGGTTGTATGAATATTAAAAAAAGCGAATGTTGTCTAAATACGCTTTCTGCTTCAACTTATGTTTGTGGTATAGTATAAAAAGGTATATTTGGTCGTAAAATGTATAGAGAACGCTTCCGATTTTGGATTTTCCGATTCATTGGAATTACTGTTAAATTAAAATTTTAAAAATTAGAATTGAATCCTTAATTATATAAAGGGTCAATTTCACGAAGATACAATTAAATAATACTTTCATAACACTTCTTTATGGTTCACGAGTGAACTGCAAATAAAATTATGAACTTGATTTCTTACATAAAGTGCGCAACGCTAAACTTATCACCGAATGGTAACCGGCGTGGTAGTGGTAGGTTATTCAAGTCGCGCGCGGCGGTCAGTAGAACCATGGCTGTGCGCGCGTTGACCGCTCTGGCGCTCTCCACCCTCGTCGTAGCCACTAACGACTTTTCCGTAGACGGCTACTTCACTACCAACCTAGCTACTCCAGATGATATATACTTAGCCACTGACGAAACTTTTAAACTTGGCTCAAACAACACCGGAGTTACTTCAAACGTCAGTGTTCCCAATGACTCTTCTAATTTCAATGCCGCGAAATTAGATGCAGACTTCAACAGTGATTTCCAAACAGTGTCTGAAGATGAAAATTCTGGAGGGGAAAGTACAGAAGTGGACGATATTATTTATCAGCTCAGCGGTAAGGGATGTTTTGTTAGCTCAGTAAATTTTCTTTTCGATTTCCCCATTCCTTACTAGAGCACTAAAGTGGAATATGCTTTGTTATTTTTAATTTATTAGGGGAGATCCGTGACCTGGAGGGGCCACTAATGAGTTGAAGGCAAAATTGGTCATTATTTGACACTATAGTCCATTTGGTCGTGGTCCTGCTTGTCAAATCAGTTTCCCGAGTTCGATTCACTGACGGGGCAGGCATTTCCTGGACAGACAAATTGTGTTTTGATTTCGGATATACCTATGAGACCCGGAGCACAATCATGGGAAATTATAAGGAAAGGGCATAAATCTGTTAGCTTATCTTATCGAAGGTGAAAAGGCTGTTAAATTTACAGTTATTAAATCACTATAAATTATAACTACTATTTATATCATAATGTTAATATTTGCACAGTTTTATCACATTATTAGTTACATGACTTTCTTACAAGGTCAAAGATTAAAACTGCAAAACTGCGTTTTAGTTCAATGTTTCCGTATATATTAAATGAGGTTTTGTAATGTCAACAGAAAATTGAATTTCGATCAAGTTCAAATCGAGCTCTCTTGCCGTACGAAATGTTTAAGTGTCTCATCCCCAGGGAGGGATTCTAGAATTACTTACTTTTGAACTTTTTAAGACCTTAGAAAAGTTTTTTATTTATTTCAAGTTTCTGTACATCTGCTATATAACAATATCCTAATAACAAGACCACATGATTGCATGTCTGCACGTCTATCACGAGATTTTTCCAAATCGACTGGTAGAAAAAAGTTCATTCTTATACTTACAAAATGTACCATATAGTGGACGTATATTTATCAAAAAAGTAATTCTAGGGGTATCTTAATTTAATTGAATAATTAAAAAGTACTTTTCCACGTGTATTTGTTGTGTTACGTATCAAATAAAATTTTTGTAAAGGATAAAATTATTTTTGTTAATTTAAATATTTATTCTTTAAAAATGGACCATTATTTCCCTTTTTCACCGTAACAATTGAAGCCTCAAACTTTGAGTAATATATTTTGACGAAAACGAAACAAAAATGTCCTCAAAAATATTATAAAAAATATAATAATTCTAAACCCTTCAATTATACAATACACTATCCAATTCCACACGAATCTCGAAATATATTTTGTTTTTGATTCTGTTAACCTCTAATATTTATTAACATCATAAATGAAATCCAAGTGTGGGTTAAAATAAGATAATCTAAGCGATTGCTGCAAGCGTGCCGTTATTGACTAACAAAACAGCGAATTACGAAAAGCAAGTGAAATATTTGTCTTTGGAATGTAGTCGCGTGACAAATTAGTCACATTTTTTTTACTTCCAGATGAGGAGTACTACGGGATGCCACAGTTGTTTAATCTGGATGAGTACCGAGGATGCCGCGCGACTCATGGGCTGTATTGCCGTGGCAGCTTCGAACTTTTCGCCAGCGGGCCCCACCCCCTTTTCTCCATTCTCAAGGTAAGTATCAGTTCAACACTTCATCACTCATCACACCAACCCAGCACCGATTTCAATGAGGTATACACCAAAGGACAATAATTTTCCATCTAAGTATCTATTACATAGATGTAATCCGTTTTTATCTTTAAATAGAAAAAAAAACAGATTGACTATCATTATGACTGTAAGCAAATTTTTTTATGTGAACAGCCGACAAACGAGCAGTAGAGCCACATGATGGTAAGTGGTTAACGTTGCCCATGTACAATAGTAACACCAAACAGATACGAATGCGTTGTCGGCCAAGCAAGAAGAAAATGAAAGAAAGAAAGTAATGGCTCTCAAGCCCTCAACCAGAACACGACGAGTCGTTTGGCGGCTGACTCAAGCAGGAGGGAGGTAGCTAGCCAGGCAGGCTTTGCGGAACGATTATAATGTCAGTAATAATATAAATGACTTAATAATAATATAATCCTTACGTAAAACCCTAGCACCAAGCAGGCTGGCTTCTGTCGCCTCTTACGACACCCTGTTCTGCCAGCATGAGATTAGATCATGATGAGATCTAGGCCGCCCCTATACGTTCAAAGTTGTTTAAATATAGCCCATGTTCATCTGAAATGCTTCAAGTAAATGTTTAGGATCAAGGGATTACCCTCTGCATATACACAAATTCACAAAATTTGCACTCTTTATAATATTAGTATAGATAATAATTTAAATGAAATAAAAATGTCATGTCATGTTTTATAATTAAAGTTTGTATAGTTACATAATTATAAACATCACTTGGACCTGTTTTATAGCAGGGTTAAAGTCAAGAGACCTGGAAGAGTTCTTCAGGGGGGTTAAGGCAAAAATCAATCAAACTATCCAACTAAGCATTCACAGATCTCTCATCCACATACACAAATATCATTGCTTTAAACTATCACGGCTATCTGTCTTCTATAATATTCTCAGTCTACGATGTGTTTCGTGCTTTGGCATGGACTTGTAATGGGAAATATTATTATTTTTATTCACGATTGAAATATAGATGATATAATATATAATTCTAAGGCTGTAGTTTTTTACTATTTTTTATGTCAATAGTCAAGAAACGAATAGGCGGGCCTACCTGGCGTACCTAGCGTACCAGATGGTAATTGCCACCCATGGATTTCCCTAAAACAAAACGCGGTATTATTGAATACTTTGACTCTCTGAAACTACAGTCGAAACACGAAAACTAATTACCGGGTTATTCTAACAGGAGAGTTGTAGCTAGGTTAATTAAACTTGTTGGCAGAGCCCAGAGATCTCCATCAGAAGGGACCGTTCACATTGGCCTCATCCAATCAGCAGGGTACATTCCAGTACCAGAAGCAGAAGAGCTTGGTGTGAGTTCAATGTAGGATAGATGTACACACTCAATTTATATTTCAGAATCGCTTAGGGAGGGAAATTCGTAAATGAAAAAATGTTTGTCTATTTACGGGTATAAATAGATTATTTAATTGATAACATTATATTAGGAATCAACTTTCAGTTTAGGCTCATAGCTAAATTAATACTTTATAATGGACTTTAAAAAAGAAATAGGTTCTATGTTCATGTGCGTGTATTCGAATTATTTTTATATGTCCAAGCATCGATGTAAATGGATAATATAATAAATCTATCATCGTAGACTATCATATCTTTTTTATCATCATAGACTTTGGACATATGAAAGTATAAATCCGATGGATCCTGAATATAAAGAGTGGAACTTTTCAACGGATAGCAATAATTAAGCCGTTTTTATGTATGTACAGCGATAACTCTGTTGTTATTAAATTAGTATTAATTTACTTTGCAACAATCCGCAAACACACACAGAGCTTGCAAATTAATACTAATTTAATAACAATGAATTTCCGCAAAGTAACGCGTGATACTATCAACTGTTATGTTGTTTATGAAATTAATTTTGATGTATATCTTTTTAGAGTATTAAATGGCCCGGAGTTGGTCCCCTTTAAATATCGGAAGTATCTAATGATAGGTTCTGAAGGGAAATAATAACAATAATTAATGCAATATATCAGCATTATTTAAAGATAATCGATGTGGTAATATTAACAGTACAAAAACAATGCATCAGTGACCATCTCAAAGTCGAATGATGAGTCATGGAAATAAAACATGCAACTTTTTAACGGATTAGAATAAACCAACCACGTTTTATGCTGTTGACTTTGAAATGTCTTGAACAGTTAATCAAGTGCGTGATCTGCTCATCTCGTTACACATAAGAATATTTACACTAAAAAGGATATTTTTTTAATTAAATCCAGTTTAATAAAGAAAACTACAAAAGATACACAAAGGCGAAAATAAATTCAAATAAAATATTATTATATGCACTACATAGTTAAATGTTTGAAGTCTAGGACTATCTTCTCGGAGTTATATACATAAAAATAGTCACCCTTTACTCTGTAGCGTATAATGTTGGTACTTCCATGGACAAGTTGCCGGCAACTTGAGAGTGAAAGGAACCAGTAACCACGTGCATGGGGTAGTGGGGAGGGTCATCGACCGGTGCTCGCCGCTGACATACTCCGGGTAGAGTAGAACGCGCTTCCAAACATTGCCAAATTTACGTAATACACCGTCTTATTTAATAACCCGTTAAGACAAACTATAATAAATAACATATTGACTTTATAATAGGCAATATATTGACATTTGCATTGGATGACTTAAATTTAATTTAGAAATATGACTTCAACCTCTATGAACGTCCCGCGGAATCATATCAACTTTCTCTCACCAGCAGTGTAATGCATTGCTTCAGAAGAGATAATGAACAACCCGTGTAAGAAGTTCTTAAGTCGCTCTAAAGCCTACTATTCAGGATAAGTACCGGTATCGTTGGCTTTATGTGACACCCAAAGAACGAAAGTGCGCAAGAGCTTTATCACTAGAGGTCATTCATCTAGACAACCATCAACCGCGCTCGAAGTTCCTTCACTCGCATTACTGACACAGTTCCCGCTGTGTGCATTTCAAGTGAAATATATTAATTTCACTTTCCATTAGGAGATGTTATGTTACTCGTATTAACTGTATTAACTTATGATTTTAAACTTATATAATCGCGGACATTATACATTTTAACTGCAAAGAGTACTTACGATTTTTGGCTTTTTATCGATATTTCGACCCAATTACATGGAGCACAAGGATCATGAGTACCCTTTGCAGTTAAAATGTGTATGTTAGTGTTTACTAAACAGTACTAAAGTTTTCTAGTCAGAATAAATAATGAAACAAAAAGATTTTAAACGCTAATTAAATACGTATAGAATTAGATATATTTCGACGGTCAAGAAACCTCATTCGCTGATCCCAATATCCTTTAGGCCGAAACACAAGGTTGCTTAAAGCAACAGGTCTGACTTGAATTCTACCAGTTCACCTATTATTAGGGTTTACTCGGTCTCAGGATACATAACATAACCTCTTGACCAGTTCAGGTTTCTGTTTTATAAAGGTTACAAATTGTAAAATACCAATACGGTGACAGTTGGACAAGTTTTCGTATAATAAAAAAAAAATACAATTTATTATTTACAAATTTGTCATGTTGAAAAATTAACTAAATTCTAGTATTGCACAACTTGGAAATTTAAATATTTCTAGTTTATACAATTTAAAGAAAAACAACTCGTCGTAAAATGCGCATTGATGCAAAGCAATGTCGTAACTTCTCTTCTTTTTTAGGTCGCTGCTCTCTGTATCATCTTTTAGTGGACCCTTCACTGTCTATCCCTCTGGCTTCCACCCTGCTTTTTACCGTGAAAAGATTTAATTGTATTTCGATTGCAGTGTCAAAGAGCCATCAATAAGCAGGTTCTTTGTTTACATCTGGATTATAAAAGCATCGGTGATGCCTTTGATGTAACGGATATACTTGGGCGGTGAGCTCAGTTTCCTGTTATAAGAAAAATACCTCAATTATTAAAGCAGTGATAGCCAAGTAAATTAAACGTCGGTGTTGAATGGGAAAGTTGAGATTGAATCCTGCACGCATCTCTAAGTAATCAAATGATGTTCCTCTTACTGAATTTATCAGTTGCTACTGCGAAGGAAAACATCGTGCACATGAAAACAACTTGCACATCGGAGAGTGCTTGACAATGTTTTCAATAGGGTTAGAAGTCTGCCAAACGGCACATGGCCAGCGTGTCAACAATTATGTCTTTAACTCCTCTTTTGTAAAAGGAAACTCAAGTCGAAATGTAGAATAATTTTGGGTTGTAATGAAAGATGATAAACATCTACAAAAACTGTAGTCCTTTACTATAACAACTAGTACTAACTCGTTTTATGACCTTCTACGTGACTAAAACTGCACTTTTTCATTCTTTCTTTCAAATTTAAAAGGCTAAAAACGTCAAAAGAGATTAAAGAGGTCAAATATTGTTTACTTTAGACTTAAAATATTGTTACGTAAATTGCATTCGTACCGCACGCGAGGAATTGCATATACAACATTTTTATTTATGTTAATTTCGTTTAATGTCGATCGAAACAATTGTGCCATAAACAAACAATAATATAAAAAGATCTT
The DNA here is from genome assembly GCA_003671415.1 of Megathymus violae. Taxonomy (NCBI): domain Eukaryota; kingdom Metazoa; phylum Arthropoda; class Insecta; order Lepidoptera; family Hesperiidae; genus Megathymus; species Megathymus violae. Next base: position 903,431 of record PDGT01000008.1, on the reverse strand, counting down.
GACCCTTTTTTATTTAGAGCAAATCAAAACAAAAACAATCTTGCTCTTGCTGTACTAAAATTACGACAATGTGTAGGTTATCTAAAATCTCATAGAAAATTCTTTTGTATAATTATCTATATCAATACTTATATCATTTGAAAGGTACATTATTCCGGATGAAAATAGTACGCGTACAATAATTAATTTTTGAACACAAAAGAAAACAGGACGGGCCGCTAATAATCTATATATGTATGTAGTTGCAGAATATTAAAGAGATTGATATTTTAGTTTATCGTCAACAATTTTATGTTTTGTTATCTTGTGTAACCCTTACATTTCAAATACACATACAATTCTTCACAAAAAATAAGATTAAAATATAAGTAATTCATTATATGAATGCATAAGTCCAAATTATATAAATACCTTAAGGCAAAACTCCGATTATCAACCGTTTTTTTGGTAACTGTAAACGAATTATAGTGTTATAAATGAAATGATGATTATGGTAGTATTTCTACGACTTGAGAAACGTTCGTTTTTATAAAATATCAACACAGAAGTAAATAATGAACACGTTCTGAATAGGTTACAAAGATTTTGCAATACTACCTCTGTAACATTTGTTCATATAAACGTTTACACACTCACACCCCCGCACTAGGATTCCCTGTAACATATGAACAATCAATGTCGAATATTCAACGATGATCCATAAGATGGCTTGCCCATCCGGGTTTTCGACCATTAACGTATTAAAAATCATATCATTTTACACTTATATCACCGTGAACTTCACACATAACTGTATTACATGCTCACGATTTTTGTATTTCACCGATATATCGACCCAACTACAAAACCAATTACAATAAAAAATAGTGAGTACTCGTTACATTAAAAATGTATAACAAAATCAGTTAAATGCTTATTTGTATTTTTAACATTTTCTGTGTCTATTGGATATTTAACAGCTTGGAATTCTCGCATTCTCGCATTTCCCAGTACGAAGGTTAATCTCTGCGTTCTTCATAACGAGTTCATTGGCTTACGTTACAATCTTTTGTAATCAACTTACGAAGTAGTTATTTACAGACACATACATAATCTGAGTACAGTACAGCTGTATAAAGATTATTTTTCTAACTAACAATCATTCTTATCTTTTATTTAAAATTCCTTTAAAAAGGAGAATCACGTACTACGTTTTTGAAAGGTAATACTCGGAATTATATTTGCCTCATGCGAGACTTTAGGTTTTCAATATTCAGACAATGTGCGCTTGCAGGTTTCGATCGAGTGAAATTCTTGTGAATCGACCACTAAGCGATTGCTTCGGTGCAGCGTCTGTGCGCTGCATCAACAGGCCTACAATCGTTATGGATTTTTCAGTCATCATCTGGTTCAAGGCAAGCTCCCTTGTTGTGGCATCTTACTGCCCAACCACGAGGTTAGGGGCCATCTATAAATAATGTTACACGTTAAGGAAGGCGACGACATCGTGTAACGGAGAGGTGACGAATAATAAATGTCAAGTAAAATTCCATACGTTAACTGTAATTAAAAAATAATTCTTTGAATCACCGTGAATGATGTTAGTTAATTTTCTATATTTAGTTTGCTTTACTGTTTAATAAAATTTCTAAAACGTTTTAATTATGGTAATTTTAATGAATAAAAAAATTAAATAGAAAATATGTATGATTTTGGAAGATGTAATATGTTACATCAAATCTGTTGAGAACGGTGTTATTATGACGGGCGGAGCTTCCAAAATAATTCAATTCATATGATGTAATATATGAATGGCAACCGATGTCTATTCTTCTCTTAGAGGTCGCCAGACTTAAAACTGTTTGATGTCAACATTACTAATACAAATACCGTAGTACTAAAATTATTTTGTTAAGGTTATTTGGTTTGTTAAGGACACAAATTAAACATTAATTTCATACTCAAGTTTAATTTAATTTCAGTGCGCGTCCCTTGATTTCATAATAATTACGCTTAAGATATTTTATTACGTAATGGAATTGTTTCGCGACACTCGAAATTTTACAAATCCACGCTCCCATGCGATTAAGTCGGTAATCGTAAAATGCAAATTTTACCAAAAGAATAATTTACCGTTTTTACTAAAGAATTGTTAAGCCCCCCAAAGTGTTAAGGTTTAATACCTTAAAGTTATTTTTTTTTAATGTAATGTTGCCATCAGTATTAAATTAAATGTATGTATTAAATGTACGTAATTAAAAGTATAATATTAAATTAAATAATATAATTTGCAATATAAGAAAATAAAACTTACAGTAACAAGAAAAATAAATTGTTCCGTAATAGTAACTAACGGGATTATTGAGATAAATTTATTAAACATTTGGATTTGTAATAATATACTATTGGCTTTTATAACGTTATTTTTTTATTGTAGCAACTATACGTAATATACGGTCACCGAGTTGTTCTGGTTATGTTATTTGTTTTGTATAGCTACATACAATTTTATTTTAGGAAATTTCTCAGCAATATAATCTAAGTAAGTGTTCGTTACTAAAAGTTGTTGGTAGTAGGATCTGACAGTGTTTTTACGAAAACAATTTATATATAATGAGTATAGTAATGTTTATTTTATAAAACGCGATCACAATAAAACTTATAATTTCAGTAATAAATTAAACACTTAGTACATAATTATAGTGAAATCAACTTTTTTTTTCAAATACGTACTTTATGTAACGAAAGCTCTTCAACAAACAGCAATTTTGTTTTGCTGATTGAAATGGGATAGTGATATGCCAGTAGCAAGTTAATATTGCTCGGGTTTATGGGAGCATCTTACGAGATGTACATTTTGGTCCCGGCCTTTTAGTATTTAAGGCAGATTGTGGATTAGTCCGAAGTTTATATGTATGTATAAAATACCTGCATCTATGCTCAAACTGTACTTAAAAGTCGTTGGATTTTCGGTAAAAGTATCTTGTAATCCTCCATTACTTTAGACCAGTGGTTTTTATTTCCATTTTCCATTCTAATCTCCCAAAAAAAATCAAAATATTCCGGACTACCTCTTTTTGTTATTTAAAATTGCCTTTCATAACAAAAGCCTTTTGTCGTTTTATTATAAAGTAATTCCTATCGGCTGTATCAGATGGAATACACGAATGGCATTACCAATTTTAAGTTTGAAAAATGAGAAGTTGTTATTCATATTAAACACTATCATACACGCGCTTTGTAGCCATTAAAACATTATTGTCGTCAAATCAGTCAACATAAAAACGAAACATTTTTGTTATGTTTAAATATTTAGAATAATGTTATCGTTTATATGTCTGCCTAGTATACTGTGATTTTCCTTTTGGAAACAATACAATTTACATTTTAATAGAAGTCACCATCGCTTCGCTCATTTTCAGCAATCTGTTATTATGAAATCCTCTCTTTTATTTAAAACCATTTAATTTAAATTTATCTTAACTTTAATTATGATTAATTTACATATATAATTCCAATGTGGCTATTATTGTCAAAACTCAAAACGTGTTATTCATCATTCAAATAAAATATTCAGTGAAATTATATTCGCTACCTACTAAAATATTTGAAGTCGTTGGCATTGTTATTATTACTGTGATTTATATTGTATTCCCAACCACCATTATCGTTGTTCAAATCAAATTAAAACGTTTGCTGCAGCGATACTCAGCGAACTTCGCACACTATTTCAACCACACGCGTGTGCATCGTGGCGTATGCGTGACGCGCCGCTGCGGAACGCGAGCCGCCCGCACCGACGCTGCTTGGTCTGTATACAAATTCTTTATGTCAATAGCTACCTGATTATAATGGTCACCTGTAGCCATGAACAGTTGCAAGATCAAAAACTAAGCCGTACGTTAAAAATAAGCCGTACGTTGTTTGGCTCTCCGATATATTGCAACACACAAAAACATTTTACGGCTAACTACAGAAGAAGGGTGATAGTCAGATGAGTATGTAACCAACATAAGCCCGATGCCATTGAATCGTTCGATACTCAGCATAGGGCCCTCGGCTACAACGAAGAATTGAGCTTTTATCTTTGTCAAAATTAAATGCGATATTTTACGTGTGTCGATTGCAAAGTTATGAAGCCCTATGTTTACTTGTACTTCTTACGAGTTATTCATATCGTTCTTTGCTGTCATTGATGGTGCTCCAAGTGAAGACCCAAGCCCAACAGTGGGAGAACTATGGCTTGTAATAACTAACTGTAAATAACTGAATCTCTAACAAAGCTCTAGTTAATGAACAATGTATTCATTGTTATAGAGTTTCTAGCGGCGCTCCTTCTCTGTAGCCAAACTAGGATTGCAGTGGCCAAAATATTGCTAATAGATTTCAATTGATTCAGATTGATTTTCCAATAAACCACTAGTAATATTGTGATTAATAAAAGTGTAAGACTGTAGTAAAACTAAGCTGCGGACCGTTTCATTTAGTCGACCAACGAAGAAGTAAGGCAAGTCAATCAAATGGTACGCGCGGGGTGAACATGTTCCCGTAAACGCTGTTAAATTTGCTTATTATGTTATAATTTTATATTATAACTTCTGACGTAGCTGCAGAAATTACAATGTACAGATATGTTTCTTTTGACACCCAAGGAAATGAATCATAGTAAAGTCTATCATTATTTATGCTTGTTACATGCTTCTCATTAACAGTTGTTCACAGTGCACAGTAAATAAGTAAGTTCTTTCATCAGGTTCGCAGCGTGTGTCAATGACAGCATCGTTGCTTCCTACAATCTAACAGCGCGTCTATACCACCTGGATTACTGCGTAAATGGGCCAGAGGACCAGGAGCCGCCGCTGGACTCTAACCAGAGATCCTTCGCTGGCCTAATGGCTCTGCTGCTGCTCCTTACAGCCGTCAGCACAACCCTCGATTTGACGCTGTCGGAGCAGACTAAGAAAAGTAAGTTTGTCTAATTTTTTTATGTCAATCGACCAATGAATATATGCGCCACCATGGTGTTTTGTCATTACCCCTATGGATACATCAGTCCTATCACGACACCAGTAATTTGTTGCCGTCAAAGAAACCCACTTTAACAATGCAACCGATACACGTTAAAGCTTGGAGATAAATGAAAATGAACATAAATAGCCAGGCGGGTAAAAAACCCGACCTAATTTTAATTCCAGTGGTATAGAGTCCAACGACTTCCTACATGAGATTCCCATTACCTTCTTCCTTCCTCAGAACAATGTAATGTACTATAAGCAAAGGAAGACTTGAATGGAAAAAGCTCTTAGTATCATTAGCTGTTCAAATAATCAGATTTACTTACAATGTTTTCCGTCACGGAGCAAATTACTAATTTCTAATACGCACAAAACTTCTACATGATACAAATGGGTGTAAGAAGAAGATAGAAAAATATAATACGAATAAATACTTATTTAAAAAATATCATTAAATATATTTTTAGAATCATTATGATATCGCTATTAAATGTAAGCGACAATCTCTAAGTCGTTTTGCGCAAAAGTTGTTTTCGATGCAAATTTCCACATAAATGATGGCTAGGCCTGGTTACATTATACGATGAATCCATCGTTATCTGTGTGTGATACGATGCCAGTTGATGCTTGCTTTCGAACTCCAACTCTCATAATAAACCTCATTTTGATTTCTACATTGCTTTCGTAATAGGTTGAGCTAGAGAAGGGCTATTATCTAGCTTCTATTTCGTGTGGTTATAACTTTAGTTTTTATATTGTGTGATTTAAACTTTTATCACGACGGACAGTAGACATTTTAATTGTAACGGGTACTCACGGTTTTTGCGTTTATCACAAGATGCATTTGTTTAAGAAACATAAGGCTTTATTGGGTTCAATTAAACATCAAAACATGATTTGTTAATTTTTGACATAATGTCCGTTATTGGCTTACTTAACTCTTTATCTATATTTTTTTCAATACAATAGCTTTGGAGAAATTTAAATGTAATAGATAGAAAGCCAGACAGTAGTCCTTAAAGGATTAGGAACTCTATAAATTTGGGGTAACGAGGATTGTAATGATGATGGTGACATATTAAAGATGAAAAGTCATATTATTAATACAGTGTCACACACAGTCATAGCGCTGTCATACTCACACACACGCGCCTAAAAGATTTATTATTTTAAACATTAAAATATTGTATATTTTTATCATTCATTATAACCCATAACTGTTCCACTCGTTGGATCGGGTCTTCTCTAATCCTGGTACTGAATGAAAGGGATTAAGGCCATTCCGACCGACGCTGAGTTTTTTGAACCCACCGATTTTCTTTTGTGTTACTCAGATTATTAGTCGATTTAATAAATAGTCGCATCACAGAGATTTTCATATTCATCATATTTTCATAAATTAATAAATTAATTTACGAATTCAATTAATTTATTTCATTAAAGGAAATTCTCATATTGACATTATTTAACAGTCCTCAAAAACTTCTCAAAGATTTATCACAATTAAATCGTAATTGGCATCGCCTAGTTCTGTTTAGTGACAATGCATATAATAATTAATGTATAGGCTCTTAACTTTGGTATAGTCACAGGATATTTAACTTTATGAAGTGGAAAATCGAATTAAATTAGTATTAACTTAATAACAATGAATTTCCGCAAAGTAATACCTGATACTATCAACTACAGAAAATCGAAGTTTTTGGACCAGTAAACTAAATGGAAATATAGAAAGTACCCGTTGTACGACAAGTAATCCGTTAAGAGCTATTCCAATTCAATTTAATAAAGGCAAAGATTTTACATGTTTCATGGTTTACGCACCAGCCATGTAAGCTTAACACAGTTGATTTGTGGTGTCTCGGAGAATTGCGCACGCCCTGGCTCGACACAGCTTACGTAAACCACTAAATTGAAATAGATTTTATCCTAATTACGAATTTACGATGTAACTGTAGCGTAACTTCAAAATTATATATGAAATATAAATTATATATAAAAGTACTGATCATGGCTCGTGTAACATCTGAGGAACTTGCGATTTAAGTAATGTTCACGCAATATTTTCATGTTATTGTCATGTGATCCTTAGCTATGACGGGATTGGATGAGGCTGTGCTTTTATTTAAATGGAGTATATTGTAATAAAATTGTATATTTCTAACCGGTAAGTTTTATAAATTATAAGCAATTAGAAATCGCACTGCGAGTTCTAATTCCTCCGGTTTAATGATATAGCAATTCATTTGTAATCTTTAGTAATAACTCATTAATAAAGCATATTTTTTCACCTAGACATACCACTATTTTTCGTATCGTAGAGGGAGATAGTGCCCTCTCCTTCCTCCTTTAAAAATATACTATGTAACTTCCCCCGGGTTTTGTGGAATGACAACTTACTAATACACACTTCACACGTTAGAAGAGTCTCCGAGATTGCATGAAAACTCTCCGATTACTCTCTTTCACATATCCAACCCAGTGGGCTCGTCCCGAAGAAACTAAAATAACTAAAACTCCTTTCAACTTTACATAATTAAGCAAATTAAAAGAATTTGCATAGCTGCAGTTAGGTTTGAGATTACTCATTGCTTATATAATTATTTGCGCACCTTTCATTTATTTTAGAAAAGAGAATTTATGTCGACAGCCTGATAATAATCATCATTTTTATTACCTTGCATTAAATTTAACGCTGTTACGTTACCTGGCCGGCTATGTATGTATGTCAGTTGATTTCTGCGTAATGTTAAATAAAGATAAATAATATAAAATGTATGTAACACACATTTAATAATAAGTAATACAAGCAATATAAACACTTTGTGCATCAGATATGGGTTGGACACTGTCGTGGTCGGTGCGGCAGTCATGGCAAGCACTTGTAGCATCGCCAGCGTCCGCCACGAACCTCATCGTGTTTGATGGGCTGCGCGTCTTCTGTCTCATGTGCGTCATCATAGAGCATATCTGCTGGGTTGCCACGCTGTCTTACATCTTTGACACCCGGTCTTATGAAAAGGTATCGTCCATTGTCCCTAGAAATACAGATTAATAACAGTTTTACAAAGGGTTTGTGTTAACTATGTAAGGGTTTGTGTTAATAACATCATTAAAAATTTCACCATGATTTCCAAACGCCTTCATGTCATACATTGTTACTTTTTGAAAACCCACATCCGTGTCCAAGCATGCAAATTAATTCAAGGCAAGGAAGACTGAGATTTTTGATGTTACCGAATCATCGGCTTCACTTGAGATTAAAAGGGCACTGAAGCCCATATATGATGCCCTCCATCTAAACTTCTGAGAACCGAGATAAAAATACCTTCCTCTGTGATTCTTCTTTTAATGATAGGTTCCATTACACAGATGCGGCTAGACAATGATGTGATCTTGATGTCGAACAGCACGCTGGTGGTACAGGTATTCTTCCTTATGGCCAGCTTCCTGCTGGCTAATAAGCTACTGCACCAGACTCAACAGCATTTGTCTCTCATCCGGACTTTCTTCCATACCATGCTCAACAGAATTATCAGGTATTATTCAAACTTAAATGCATTACATACTTCACAGGGTACTTCAAGCTATTCGTACCAGTTGTTATTATCAAATAGCATTGGGTAAACTTTATCAGAAGTACACAATACTACCATCAACCTGGACTTGAATAGTGTTGTAAAATACTCTATTCTTGAAAAAGAAGATGATTGTACGGTTTATCAATTATACCTAACTAATATGTGCGAGTAACAGAGAGATGTACCAAACATTTATTATGAATACATAAAATCGGAGCCGTACATCAGATCGCAAACCGCTTATGCTGTCATATGTTCAACCGTTGGGCCGTTGGCCCCAATCAACATCGATGCTGTTAATATAGATAAATCAATGCAGTTATTTCGGTACCACGTTATACAATATAAATATTGCCACTTAGGTAAATACGTTCAACGTAATACAGGAACGTGTTTAACCGTCAATTACAAATTTATATTTTGAGCAAATATTTTTTCCGTATTCTGCGTAGGATAAGTCCAAGCTATTTCTTCGTGGTGTGGTTCGCGGGCAGCTGGTGGGAACGGCTGGGTTCGGGTCCGCAATGGGCGCCACTTGTGGGGAGTGAGGCCGCTGTCTGCAGAAAAAAGTGGTGGACCCAGCTGCTCTACATAAACAACCTGGTGTATGCGGATGACAAGTGCCTTATACAGACCTGGTGAGATACTACTACTAAAACTTCTGACTTCAAATAAAAGCTTGTAAGAACATTAATCGGATTGTCACGATCGAGAGGTGCTTAATGTTTTCAGAAACCTTTCATATAATTCCCTAAGACTGTGGCATATCTGTGTTAGCCAACATAAATGTGACGATATTAATCTTGAATGTTGCATCTTTCTCGTATTTACAAGCCTTGGGACATCAAAAACTGAGACATACCATTTTTTAGTTATTAGTAATTCATTGTTTTACCTAATGTTTCAATCTGAAACAATAGTAGCATATTTGACAATAATATCTTTCCCATTGCAATTCCTGACTCTTAATGGTGAATGACATTTGACACTAAACAGCAAGAAAAATTTTCAACACAAACCAATGTTTGGGACAGGGCATATTCAAATGAATTATATAATAAGTTCTACTACTTCATGCGTTTCGTTCCTTTTGAAGATAACACATGAATTACTGTCTCGCGCAGGTACCTAGCAGCAGATATGCAACTTTACGCGCTCGCTCTGGCCCTGACTCTGGCCCTCCGTGGACGACGGTTTGCAATCCCGGTATTGGCAGCCCTGTTCGCAGCTGTTACACTCTTCACTCTGGGTTTGGCGTATGCGTGGGAACTAGTACCCACGCTCATTGTACATAGACCAGAGTAAATATCGATTAATTGTCTTCTAAATATTGATGCAGTTAGACAAAATAGCTGTATATCAAAAAATATATATTTAATAAATGTAATATATTATTGTTTTAATACCAGCTATACCGGCATACAATTTAGTTGTTATGTAATATATTTAAATTGTAGATCATATTTGTTGGCACGACTAACAGCAGGACCACGCATTAGTTTCTAACATACGCAATATATGCACAATCATCTCGAGAACACAGTTTCTATCCAGCTCCCAAAAAAGAGTTAAAAGTGGTCAAATGTCAGAAATGCGGTTGATATCTTTCGATTTCTTGTCCTTAGATCAGTTCGTCTAAAATACAGCGGAAACCTGTCCTTCAACATGTTGTACCAGTCTCCCCTGGGCAACGCGGCGGGCGCACTGGGTGGTCTCCTCCTCGCCCACATTCACCACTCGCTGAAAGATCCGAACGTGCTCACGCAAAGCAAGGTAGGGCTACAAAGTTATCAGATTTCTTTCATTACGCAATGCTTTCTTTTTTGTTAATTTGACCCGCAACAGCTATATTTTATTAATGATAACAGCCGACAAACGAGTAAACGAGGCACCCGATAAGTGGTCACTGTCGCCCATGGACATCAACAAAACCAAAGGTGTCACTGATGCGTTATCGGCCAAGAAATGAGAAGAAAGTAAAAAGAAAGTACTGGCTCTCAAGCCCCCAGCCGAAATACGACGAGTCGTTTGGTGGCTGACTCAAGCAAGAGGGTGGAGACAGCCATTCAGACTTCACGGAAAGATAATAATACCGATAATATAATCCTTGCGCGAAACCCTATCACCGAGCAGGCTGGCTTCTGTTCTGCTAGCATGGGATACGGTGGAATATTCTATGCCGCTCCAAAACAGCCAATGCCGAAGTTTGCAACTGAGTTGGTAATGATTTTTTTTCATTTCCGAACCCAGCTACACTGCTTTCAGAATCGCTTTATATAATTCTTAATATCTAAAACCAAAATAAATTCGACTGTGATGAATTTTTAATGTGTTTTGTTTATAAATTTAGAGATTAAATTTGGAGCCGGTTCACAATCGTTTCCTTTTTGGCCCGCAACATAAAACTTCCTGATTTTTTCAATGGCAATAGTGACACCTTGCCGTTCAGATAGTCATAGTATGGAGCATCGGCTAATTGGCCGGCTAGTTTCATAAAAAAGGGAAAGTGATTAGCCAACTGTAAGTCAGACAAGATGGTTAGGATCTTTCTATTAGTTTTTGTTTATTTAGCAGATAATTGGCAAGACAGCTCTACAAACACTAATTAGGTACAATCCAGATAATTTAGATTTCAGAATTGACAGTAACGTAAACACAGAGCGGCACTAAGACAGCATGACGCAACTATTTCCCGTTTTAGCCTAGCTAGGGATTGCGATTTCACGATTGGTAACTTTCAAGGCTCGAACGCTTACCTATAACCCTCATGTATGTGTGTTAATACAAGTGTTCTGTATTAAACCCTAAAGGTTATGATTACCCAATGGCAATCTTGAATTCTTTTTGTCCTCAGGAATGACAAGGCTTCTGGGTAATAACGCATAATTGTATAAAGCCCCATCCATTCTTGAGCCCAAAATAACTTAATGGTACACCCCACTGGGCAAGAGATAACAAGGCAACGGCGAGGCTTCTCTTGTTGGTCGTTAGGCTCTGTGCTATTTAGCTTAAATTCAGTGCTTATATCAGTAGAAAGGTTGACGTGCGTGACTGGCCCCTCAAAACTCGTTAAGATGCTATGATTGACACATTTCACTGTGTTAACACGTTTTTCAATTATATCATTAAATTTTAACCAACAGGGATGTCTGGAAGTCTCGTAGTTTGTTTGATAGAGACAGTAATCTAGGAACGATGATGGTCTTGGATGGATTGACAGATTTTAAAAACTATTAAGAATAAAGATTACCTCACGATATTTTTTTCACCATTGTAAGTGATAAAAAACTAATATACACTCAACTGAAAAACCAAAACTGCATGCATGCCTCGAAAAGTAGGCCAGCCTTTAAACCACTAGGCTATATTTACATGTGAGATGCTAGTTTTACATACACATCGTTAACGAGCGTGCCTTATGACTGGTTTTGACACATATCTCCAATTATAGTGATATACTCGTATCTATTATCTAAGAGGTAGTCGCGTCCATTTCGCAAGGCAGGACCGTTCCGCCTTTCTCCCCGGTCGCGTCGCGTTACTGATCGTTGCTTCATTCTCTCTGGGAATGTAATTGAATCATTTTCTATTTCTTAACACAACCGTGTTTTATATAGTCTACCAAGTAATAGGCAAACAATTGCAGTGTTGGTTTTCTGATGTGAACATTGATCTCATCCTATCGGCGGTGGGTGCACATCCTGCACGCACTCCTAATTTTTCTATGTTACGTGCGTACTATAAATTCAATCTTGAGCTTCCGTGTGAGGAAATCCTGTGTTCCTCTCAACGCTGAATGTGATGGCTATGGGCACGCATTCGCATTCTTCCACGACCCCGGCAGCTTTAGGAACACCGTGCGCGCCTTCGTGAACTAACATAAATCCTACTACTACTAGTGCTACTTTGTTCTATTAACTTGTACGGTTCCAGATGGTCAGTCTGCACGTTTGTCGGCTATTTATATAAAAAATCTACATAATAGTCATATTGATGTCTATAAAATCTCTCATTACAAAATTATTTAAGCATTGATTATAATTGCTCGCAATGTAGTCATTCGACGCTGTTAATAAATACAAGCTCATCATTTACTTATTACTCAGTAATTCGTATATTAATAGATGAAGGATGTACAAATAAATGGTACCTGAATGTTGTGTTATTTACTTGTCTATTTGTCAAAGCCATCAATAAGAATATTTCCTGTGTTATTAACTAATCATATGTCTGTCATCGTAGTTCACCCTAACTAACCAGTATAGAAATAACACTGCTTTATATAATGTAATTACAGCCTTCGCCTCCCTTCGGTAAATGTGTATCTTGGACGATTATTACAAAATAATTCGATATTACAGGTGTTCCGATGGGTGTCAGTGTTGTCTGTACCAGCTTCATTGTGGTGGGCGGCCCTGTCTCCTCTAGTTCTGGGTGCCGGAACCCCAGATCGAATTACTGCAGCCGCGCTAGCAGCGTTCGAAAGACCAATATTCGTCGTCTTCGTGGGTCTCGCCTTGCTCGGCGCTATTAACGGCATTGAATGTGGGTATTCAAATTTAAAATTATTTCAACGTTTACAAAAGATGACTAGGTTCACAAACAGGCATCATAGATATAGTTTAAAAATATCTGTGGTAAGAGTATATGTACATTTACGTTTGTAGGATTTTTTCTATTATATCTCTGTCGGTAAGGTATTTTGTTCTTGATACGAGTAGAAACATTTAAAATTATATGAAAAAGTTCTGTAATATTTGTACTTATTTGCTTAATTTGAAATAGGGTCGCCAGGCAAATTTACCAACTCATCCAACAGTCTTTGATTTATCAATACGATCTAAAAAAGAAGCGTGGCTGTTTTAGAATAAATCAACACCATTTTGAATATTACGGATACTGAAAATTTTCGTAATTTTATCGATATTTGAACCTAATTATATGGATCATGGTCACGGCAAGACAAATATATAAAGGTAAGGTTAAGGTTGGTGATTGGATTTATTTCTCAAAAGAACATTACGAACATTCTTTATTTATATGAGAAAATATACAATATAAATTTTAAATCTTTTACCCTAAACCAGTGTCATTGATTGTATGATGAAGGCGGAAATGTTGATTTTGATTGGAAATATTGTTTCGAAAATTTATTTAGACGCGCATGTAAATTTCAATATATTTTTGTAAAGTTGGTTAAAAATGTTTACCAATTATAACTTTAACCATAAAACTTTCTGAGTGCTCCATGTTCATAACATGGTCTTGATGTTTCAGCTCCTTGGCGCACGTGGTTCTCGTCCGGTGGTACGGTGCTAGCGCGGCTGTCCTTCGGCGCGCTGCTTCTGCACATTCCCATCAACGAAGCGCTGCAAGCTTCGCGCCTCTCGCCCGCGCAGTTGGATCGACAACATGCTGTATGTACTCGGAGACTTGTTTCAGAACTTAGAACGAAATTCAATCATTTATCTGTCTTCATGTTCACATAGTTCGGAAATTGAATCTGCGACTCTTCACTTGATAGGTACAGCGTCTATCTACCAAGAGGGCTACAATCATTTATAGATCATAAGTATTATCACAATCTATACCTTATTTAACATCTTCACTTCTCCAGATATTAGAATGGTTCGGCGTAGCCTTCATCTCTTACGCGGCGGCGGTACCACTTGCTCTCCTGGTGGAGTTTCCAGCGATGCGGCTTCATCGAGAGCTCACTACTAAACGTGCTTCTGACCCCGCAAAGAGCAAACTCACACACCCCCCGCCGGACGAGAAGGCCCAGCTCGCCAAATCAGATACGTGATAGCTGGAACTGTAGCACGTACGCTAGCTAGATATACAACATCCTACAAAATGGTGCATGTGGAAGTAATCCTTGTGTAGGTTAGAACTCCCGACTGGTTTTTAGGACAATACCTGTCAAAAGATTCCCTGACTATATTTGTATATTGTATTGACTAAAAATAATTAAAAAAGTTATAGAAAACAATATAATTGACGCGTAGAGTACAAGAGTAGTACAGAAGATTAAAATTCAATTTACACATTGCTATTTAATTAATAGCATGCAATATTCCCACAAGTCAGTGTGCAAATGGAAGGTTTTGAAATGATACATGGATAAGCCGAAAATATAGCCGAGCTCAGGTTCACATGACTGTGAAACGGCTCGCAGATGTGCGAGTACGAGTCGGCAACTCAACCTATAAGAGATGACAGAACAAGGGAACTATTTTGAACCTCAAAACAAATGAATTCCTTTTTTATATGAAATCACTAAATTCACCCTAAGCATTTGATTATTTGAACGCTGAGCTGCAACTGCAACAGCTCAAAACTGTGATCTGCATTTTTGAACCAGTTCAGAGCTTAGTTATATTTGGAGTGTATTCATTAATAAATATGGTTATCAGCAAACAGGAATGAATTTATCTATGGAGCAAGAAAAGAATCGTATTTTCGTATTTTTATCCACTGAGATTAAAAAAATAGTTTGGTTTAGTTTCTTGAGCTGATAAAATACAAATTGTGTTTATGAAAGTTATGCGTGTAAGCTACCTAATTTAATTAATATTCTTGGTATTGGCCATTCAGCCCTAAATTAATTTTACAAGTGATGGGATATAAGATATACATAGACAATATTATTTAAGTTACTAATAAGAAAAAGGAAGGTAAATAAAATTGTAAATACCAGAAATAATGGTTTTATTCAAACGTTTCATTCAGTCGAATACATGTTCAAACTTATCACATAATACAGCTTAATAATTATAATAAAATTGGTTTATAATGTATCCATGCTCAGATCAAAGATACAATGAAATGAATGTAATTAGATGTCCTAGGAAAATGGCGAATGGTTCTCTAGGATAATGACATTAATGATGCCGTTTCCCTGCAACAAACAGTAAAAGCATTAAATAAGAGTACTTTGACACCAAATCAATTGGAGGAAACCAGTAACTTAACAATAAATAAGATATTGTTAATACCTTACCACACAACTGCCGATATATACTCTTTAACTGTAGTATCTCAACAGGATGTATTGTCATGTAAATTTCATTAATTAAATGCTTTGTCATAAGTCATATGAATTATTGCCTGGATGACTTTTCGATTAAATGCAAAAGTATATACTTAAATCCTCCATGTACTATAATCACATTTTTTATCAGCCTTTACCACAAATATATGGCACCTTTTATTTGGCACCTATTTGCAGTAGCTTCTATTTTCATATGTTGTATACGAAAATATTCAAAAGATATGATTTTTAATTGCAATTATATTAAATGGGTTTCTAAGCGAATTCTATCCATTGTTACTTACTATCCACCAGAATACATTCTGGTGAGAAATCTTATTCATAAAATGTTTTCCTACCATAAATAACCATATTCATAAAGGTGGTGCCTCACCAGTACATGCTCAACTAAATGTAATCTTACAGACATCATATGAAGAAGGTTTTACATCAGAATGTATTCCTCATGTTTGTGTGATGTCTGTAATAAAGCTTTCAGTACAAAAGTAGTCTACAGAAATATTTAGCAATGCATATTCCGTTGTTAATGCATATTAGTGTGAAGTCTTACAAAGTTTTTACTTTACAATAACTTTATGAAAAAATTTGTGAAGAAACCACATTCATGTTATATATAAATATTCAGAATTTATAAAACCAGAAATTTAATGAAACTTGATTTTAATCTATACATATAATAAAATTCTAACTGATCACTTTCTGTACATCAAGGATATACATATGAGACAAACTATTATTAGGGGTCTTTATTAACGCAATATAAACCAAAACAATATTTGAATTTTTGTTTGTTTGTCTGTGCGTTTGTGCGCACTAATCTCAGAAACGGCTTAACCAATTTCGTTTTGGTTTTCACTAATGTATTATAATTATAGTAAGCATCACTTAATATTTAAAGTTCATTTCATATCAATCCGTTCATAAATAAAAAAAGTTACAAATTAATTTAAAATAATACTATACTAATTAATTTAAAATAGTACTATTTCTTAGCATAAGGCATAGTTTGTCTGAAGCGAAGTGAGGACAGATTGCTAGTGTATTAAATATAATTATACTAATTCTAATGTATTATAATATGTACTTCACATTAATATAGTCTCTTCAAACGTTTTTGTAGATTGTTTGTTCACTAAATTAAAATGAACTACAGACATAACTTGAAACAACAAAATGTTTAAATAAATATTTTTGTAAAATGCTTTTGCACTAAATTCTTTATTACAGACAACACAGGAACATGATTTTCTACAGGACTATCATATGTTTTGCATGATGCTCTATTATTAACCAATGTAAAATATGATTTCTCAGCAAAGCGTATTGTTGTATAATAGTGTATTGTTTTTATACAGTAGTTTTACATATTAATGTTTAGCATTAGCTAGCATTTATACTAGCAGACATCACAAGAGTGTGATTTCCCAATTGAAGACACACATAACACACAAAATCCCAACCAATACAGAAAATGCTTTATTACAGATATCACATGAATGTAGTTCTGGGCAAGAGGAGGTATTGTTAAATGTTGACTAGTTTTTCATTGACTCTTAAAACGTAGATTAATGTGACTTCAACAGACTGTAATGTTTGATTTAATTTAGCTGCATTAAAAGCTTTATTACAAACATCACTTAAACATCCATTTCTCTATAGAATGTATTCTGAATTTTTACAGACTACCATTATCATAAAAAAAAAAGATTTTGTACAGTATTTGTGTGTAAACTTTTCTATTCATATGAGAAAGTATTATTCTTTTTAAATGTTTATTAATGAATGTTAATAATAAATAATGTTGTTATTTATTAATGAATGTTAATTATTTTGTAAAAGGTATATATTAATTGACTTAATATTACAAATAAATTGTTATTTATTTGCATAAGATACTGGACCAGCTGCTAAACATTCAAATATTTTGGAATTGATGTTAGAAGTATAAAAAGCCAATCTGAGTCAATTTAATTTTGAAAGAAATTAATGTTGCACACATACTAAATTTCAAATCAACATTCTTTTTAATCACTATAAATTGACAAAAATTACAATAGCATAATGATTGTCGCTCAATTATAAGACACGGTTCCAATACCGATACGACACAACTTTCTATTAGCGTCGAAGTATTAATACACAATGATGATAATATATAGTCCATTTCATAGGTGAAGCCATATCTAGAACAATCCTACATTCTAATATGACGATGACAATGTACATTTTAGTACTTTTGACACATTTTTGAGAACTGTATTATATATATTGTCCCCATAACCACAAGGGTGGACACAAAAACGGAGGAAACCGGGAAAAGGTGCGGTACATTGTATTGGCTTAGCTTGAACACGATCTATGCCAAATCGACGCCTCACTGCGCAATGCTTGCAATGGGTAATTGATTTTTAATTATTTAGCGTTTATCCTGCAAGGGTCATAATAACTATGATAAATTTAAATTCTGACGACATTCTGTACCGGCAGCTGGAAAAGTGTTTTTAAAAACGAAAATCGAATCTATGTCCCCACATTTCGCTTTACATAAACTCTTAATATTTTCACCGTCAAAAAATTAACGGAATATTATGATTAATAATGTTACTTTTGAGCCCCGTAATAAACTCTAAAATAAACAATTTAATCTCGATATTGTCTAAAATCATATTATTAAAATGTGCCGCATTGGAACAGTGTCACTCGACCACAAAAGTACATACCTAAATAATATAAACAGCAAGCGCTTTAAACGGTATAGAATTATTCGGCACATCTACGAAAAATTCCAGTCGAAGGACATTATCAAATTCGTGTGTATATACACATTTAAATTACTAAACACACATGAAGCCAACATTACCTCACATTTTTGGAGTTACTGCAAAAATAGAATCGTCGTAAATTTAGAGAAAACATCTATGCATTTAATAAAGGAAGCAACACATTTTAGTGTAGTAAACTGAGCTTCAATATACTTAGATTGACCATGTGGTCCATGCAATAATATCATCCAAGCACGCTGAAAATAATAGATTTGCATCTGATGTTAAGTGATTATAATATTTGAGATAGTAAAAACTGCACAAATTTATAAATCATTATTCATAGTGAACATAACAGTTCATCCTGCGTCTTTCACTTCTTCACTGCATCTTTCACTTGCGAGCACTTATATAACACTTGCTGTATATAAAATTCTTTTTATCTTTACTAATGTAGGATAATTGAGTGATGACCATTGTACTTGACTGTGTGATATGTCTTACAGCTAGTCCTATACTAAACTCCTAGCGTCGCGACGGTCCAGAGCCGCCCTGCCAGCCACCGCGGTGCCCCCCGCCCCTGCCACCGGCTCGCCCTCGACCAGCTGCTGTAATAGAGAAATGAAGTTTAACTGTGAACCATATTATTTAACAAATAAATGGGCAACCTCACAGTAAAGGGTTATTGCTGCCCATACATTTCTCTAATACTGGCATGACATACATATTGCCATTAAAAGAAGAAACAGGGTTAAACAATTTAAGTATGACACATTTTTTGATATAGTTGACAAATAATTTTGTAATGTATAGTGTAATAATATCAGGGTTCGAAAATATCCGATATTTATTATAAATATCAAAATATCGGATATTTATGATATATATCAAACATTTAATTATATATATCCATTTTGTATGAAAGCCATATTATTATTTTATTGTATTATTTATGTATACTATTTGTTTATGTGTTACATAAACATAATAAATTATTTAAAAAGAAAACCAAAATGTTTTTAATGTTTTATTTATTTAGGTACTTAAAATCAGACAAATTAAACCAAAATCTAACATATAAAATTCTCGTGTCACAGTTCTAGTTACCATACTCCTCCGAAACGACTTGACAGAATTTGTTGAAATTTTATATGTATATTCAGTGGGTCTGAGAATAGGTTGTTATCTATTTTTATACCTAAAAATATACCCTAAGTGATAAGAGTGGTCCACCCCAAATATTTTATTTTTTGGAATTTTTTATTTTTATTTTTTTATTACGTGTCATTAAACATTACATACAACCCTAAATTTTCACCCCTCTACCATCAACCCCTAGTATGTAATAGGGATATTAGTAATTCACAAATTTTCAGCAAAGTTCGATAATTGATTAATTATCACTTGATCAGTTATCTCTGCCAGGCGTCTACCGGTGGCACTTCTGACCCAGTAAACAGCGCAGAATAGGGATGAGATCTCTTTTCTCACTACCTACAATTTTCAGTCATTATTATTATTATTCGTGCATCAATCATAATAGTGACGTTTACAATTATCATTTTACTATTTCAGTGTTATTTTCAAATAAATTTATTATTCATTAATTCATATCACACCATGTTTTTCACACGGACAATTTGTGTTAGCTAAAGATGGGATAACAAAAAATATTATACACTCTATTGTGTAAAGGGATTGATATTGTTTTTTAGTAAAATTATTATAATTAGCGATATATATAATTAACAATACATATGGCAAAAAAAACGTTTGCCGGGTCAGCTAGTAAGCATATATAAAACTAAAAAACAGAAATTTTTCTGACACGACAGATGCCATTAATGCCGGCAGAAGTGTTGCCATTTATGGATTAGAACTTACTTTTAGACAGTATATTTTAACTCTACTCCAACGCCATCTACATTTGGGAAGTAGAAATACAGTAACAAACGCCAAAAATTACCCAATGATATAAAATTTTTAAACAATTTTTGTATTGATATATATCATAAAAAATCATTTGATATATATCGGATATATATCATGATATATATCCATTGATATATATCCTCAAACCCTGAATAATATAATATATAATATAACTGCAAGGCAGTAATACTCCAAAAACCCATTGTAACAAGATGTAAGGGAAAAAGTAAATGGTTCAAGTGACAGGAGCATCCATCTATTGAACAAGAGGTATAAATGCAAGAAATAGAGAGTATACCCCATCTTAATAGCTTGTGTCTCCTCCCAATTTAGCAATCACTGTTTATAATAGCAAAAACCAACATACTATTGTAATAGAAGAGAAAACTAATTTGAACTTGAACCCATAACAGTAAACAGTAAATACAGAGACAAGACAAACAATACCAATGTAACATTTGCACTGTGGCCATTGTTATAAAAGGTGAATTTATGTGGATTAAACTACCACGTCTGGATTTTATTAGTAGTGGTGGATTATGAGACATACTAATGAAATTATTTGATTATGAAGACGTCTTGAAACATTCCATTATAATAAAAAAATATGACACCGTTAATAATTTAGTTTAGCTACTAATTTGGGTCCTTGACAGGAGGTGAGGTGTGAGGTGGTGGGTGATCACAAATGATTGAATTAATCAAACCGTTTCCTAATTACTAATACTGATAATTGAATATGATCACTTACTGATTGTTCTATTATCATAACTGAATAACTTTAGTAGCTAATTTGTATTCCTAATCTTCAGATCACTTTGAAATGATTTAAGCAATTATCAGTAATTTTTTATTCCTTAGTTGTGAGTATGAGGTGCATTGTTTTTGTTTTGTGATTGTTGAAGCAAGATTCATAGTGGTATCTACTCACAGTAAGACTTAGTAAATAAACTTGGATCTCAAAATTTACATTTTCATTTATTTATAGTTTTATTATAAAAATAAGCGTATTAATTAAATTCTGATTAGAAGCTAAGTTTTATAATCTGTTTAAATATATTTGTTGCAATCTGCACATTTATTGGCAACAAAAAATATTTTTAATGATATACATATATGAATAAATATTAATCCGAAACTTAACTAGTGAGTAGCTCAAACCCTAAACAGAGTTAACATTGTTCATTACTTATTTTAAGTAATTTTTTATAGTTAATTCTATGAAAGCACATGTCAAATGACATAACATTTCTCTAAAGCCATAATGAAGAAAAAACATTACTATTTTAAATTTTAAATATATCAATATAAGTCATTAGTAAATATTTTTATCTACTAAAGTATACGCGTAGGTAATCATACAAATATGTCACAAAAGTACTGGGAATTATTTCATTTCAATGAAATTATGAATACTCTAATTATACTTAATAATACTAACCCTGTGCTCGTAATATTGCGCTTTTCCCGCGTCCTGCGGTCGGTTTATTCCCTTGTCGTTTAAACATAGGAGCATTTTTTAACATGTCTGGTAATATAAGAAAGCGTATTTTAGATCCTCTTATATAAACATTCTCTAGTTGTGCAACTCTGCCGTCCCTGTAGGTGACTGTCACCTGGGATAACTGGCAATTCATGTTGTCCTCAGCTTCCATTAGCTTGCCCCGGTAAACTTCGCCGGTATTTGTTTCACAAGTCACTACATGGCCTTCTGCTTCGTGAAGCACTTTAATAGGAACGCCAATAGACATTTTAGAATTTTGTCTTGGATAAACTAACACATAAAACTACAAATACTCATATATTTAATAGATTCAAATCGATGAAGAAACAAAATAATACAAATCGTAAAATCGCGCAATCAAACAAGATGGCAATTAGTTCAGTGCATTTTAAATCAATCAGATCAATCTGTCAGTCATTCATCAGTCAGTTCAATAAACTAGTTATACAAAATGTACTCTGTACAATAAGCATCATTTTCAGTTTTCTTCTTTCTTTTTAATAAACCAAAGCCAAGCGAAGTAACCACAGACAACTTATGCTGCATTTACAACTTTATTAACTTTAAATAATGCTTGACTGGTAATGAAGTCTAAAATGTTGATTGCACTTACTTATAAAAGTCTATTCATTCTCCTCTTGAAGACTCCCCATATCCTAACTAGGCGGATATACCGACTCGGGCAAGTTATTCCAGTTCTATCCCCTATATTACTTATATTATTTTCAACATTTAATGTATTTTATGACCTTAACATTTTTTTTTATCGCTTAAAATTATTGTTTAGCAACGAGCTCAGTATGTATGATTATTCTACAAGGATTACACACCATAGATAACAAATTATTTATATTCAAAAAATATAATCATTCGATTTTATTTTAAAATTTTTTGTAACAGCCTTCGTTTGGGTTAAACAATTATTTATCTTAGCAGATATTACATAAGTTTAATATTATAATAAAGAAGTATAGATTATTTTGAATGTGTATTTTACAAAAAACTTAACATCAAAGATTTAAATCTAGGACACTTAATTCGGGAAAAGAGTCCAGAAAAATAATTGTAATGGTTTAAAAAATTTTTGCATCGCACATCTATTTAAGTCTTACTAAATCATGGCACAAATAATAATTTACGAACACCGATGTAACTTATGTTTGTAAATAACAGTATCAGATAACGTTGCTCAATTAAATGTCTCAATTGACACATTTTATGAGACAAAATAATTTTCAGCTAACGGTCTATTGTAATTTGTATATCATATCATATAATAAAGTACTCTGTGTATCATAATAAGAAAATACTTGTCTTTTGTTTGTTATTTTTTGTCTATATGTTATGCTGATTAAGTTGTCATTTTGATATTGTCAAATTATTATCTATTTTAAGTACGGTGCGGTACACAGAGTACATTTTTATATGGTACGGTAGCATATCGTATTATTAAAGCAATTGTTTGCTTTCATCAATTGTAGTGTCAAATTAATTTTTTTAAATAAGACTGTTTTCTTTTCTAGATGTATTTAAAATTTGTGTATAATATAATTCGATAGCACATTACTATCGCAATGTCTAGAGCAATAATGAAGCTTGAATCTGAAAACGAGTCATGTTCGGTTTGTGGCGGAGGCGGCGAGCTGTTCACGCCGGAGGAGCATGACGCCGGAGCACCGCCCATGCAAACGCCGCTGCGGTCCATGTTGCTACATTTAAATAACAATAAGGTGTTTACATTTTAATACACTTACCTTGTTGAAAGTATTGTCTCAGTTTATAGCCTATTTATGGTCCTATCAGTTTGCCTGTGTTAAGCTTCATGTGCACGGCCTGTTGAACAAAAGGTTTCGGGTTTAATTTTTGACCGGAGACTTGACAATGGCATGATTTGAGACTTGATAATGGCATGATTTGTGTACAGTTGAATATTTATACTTTGATTTTTTCTGAATGTTATGTTTTATCTGTCAAGTATAAGCTATTCTTGTGTAACAACATATCGCTTATTATATTTTGGCCGTATTGGGGCGGCCTAGAATACTACTCCCAATCTCATGCTGGTAGAAAAGGGTATCGTAAGAGGCGACGGAAGTCAGCCTGCTTAGTGGTAGGGCTTCGCGTAGGAATCATATTATTAAGCCATTAATATTATTAGTGGTTTTATTATCTTTCCGTGAAACCTGCCTGGCTAGCTACCACTCTCCTGCTTGAGTCAGCCACCAAATGACTCGTTGTGTTCCAACTGGGGGCTTGAGAGCCAGTACATTCTTTTTCACTTTTTTCTCATTTGTTGCCCGATAATGCATCAGTGATATCTTTGGTCTTGTTGATGTTGATGGATAATGGTGAACACTATTGGCGGTGGCTCGTCTGCTCGTTTGTCGGCTTTTACATAAAAAAAATATATTTTGTGGTCTTCTCACTAAGTACTACACTTACATACACACGGTGTATGCTATGTATGTGTGTCCAAATAATGTTGTTTTGTAATTTTGGACTAAACTCTGTTTTTACCTACCTACAGCACTAAATGTTAATAAACATTTTCTGGTTATCTTTCAGCTCTAATACATTTTAAACAGTAATAACTGTTCATCTATCAACTTTAGTTAATTTCAATCTAAAACAATGATAACCTTTCCTTTTTTTTTATTAAGTTTTTAATTTCTGTACATATCTTGACTGACAACCATAACTTGAGTAAGAATCAGTTCTACTAAAGTAAGATTTAACTGTCATAAGATTATGAAAATATGGTAAAATCAGGTATAATACTGTGTTAGTAGTAAACATTGTGATGTCAGGGGTTAATGGAAATTGTGGCATGACTAGTGAAGTTTCATGAGTATCTCTACACTTTGGATGGCACATGTTTATCACCATTGTCATCTTCCCTAATCAAGTTTCCTCCTACTATGTGAGGAATTAATACTGTTGTCTGCTACAATTGTCAAGTGCAGATTGGTAGACTTTACACACTTTCAAGAACATTATTTAATACTCTTAGGTTCCAGGCCCCAGGCAGGTATTCTCACTATACACATAATTTAAAAATTAAAAGTGTGTCCAGGATTCAATCTCTGCATGAGAAACCAACATTCAAACCTACCACTGCATAATGTTTCTCTACACATATATATATCTGCCAAAACATTTAAAACATAGCAGTGGTTAATTCACATGCACTGTCTTTGGGTAGTCAGTCACTAATGGGTTGAAACCAAGAGATCCAGGTGCTACTTCTAACCTACATATCAATCTACACTTTACAATGTTAAAGCTTTTGTTGTGTAACAAGGGCAGAGATCTGGTATTGTCAGTCATTATATTACAATTAACAAAGGTTGCACGGTAGTTATCTCTTCAATTGGCTTGTCACTATAGTCCCTTCCACATTTTTTCAAGTTTCTTCTGTTTTATGGCACATATCATAGGCCATAAAAACTGATTGTCCTCTTGAGATCCTTTGTCTATTTTACATATTGCCTAACTAATGGCTTGTATATCTCAACAAGGTTATCCCAGAAGGTCGTCTCTGCAACAGCTGCATCCGACGTGCGATCGAGGCCTACGAGTTTAGTACCGCTCTTGCTGCGAAGGGCGCTCCACCGCTAAGCGAAAAGATCCGTGCACTGAGACAGAAGTTGCATGAACTCACACAAAAGATAGACGTGTTCATCGTAGTTGGGGGGCCCGGGGTAAACTCTGGGGGATCATACAGTGAAGACGACATCATTATGGTAGAACGCGACGCACTGGCAGTGGCTACCGCGGCCGATGAAGAGGACCTGGAACGAGCTAAGAACGCTTGTGGGGATACGGTTTACCAATGTACTGTTTGTCCAATGACTTTCCAGGTGAGTTTAGATCCAATGAGGAGCATTAATGACAATATTTGTACTTTTACGTTAATAACAGATGGCAATGAGCAAACAAATCTGATGATGGTAAGTGGTAACAGCTGCCCAGATACATCCTTAACACCTTGAATATGTATATCTACATACATATAAAAGAAGTGAACACATTTATTAAATAACTATCCGACATGATCACTGAACGCATTATAATCATATCACTAGCGCGGTAGATTGAGTTGGACGACAAAACGATTGGGCTTACATGCCAAAATTAGTATAGAATCTTACTTTAAATTGATAGATTCTTTTCATATTTAATTAAAGTTGGTTTTGATTTATTGCTTCCAGCGAGCGGCCGAGTTCCGTACTCATCAAGCGACACATCCTGCTGGCGCGCGGCATTCTTGTTGGACGTGCGGTGCGCAATTTGCAACGCGTGCGGCATTGCGCGACCATTCACGTCAGCACGACGCTCCCGCGCCTCTTGTGTGCAATGTGTGTACCACAACCATGCAGGTAACGTGTCTTCAGTTTCTTTTTCTTTTAGATTGCCGACGAAAACTATATGTATATGATATTGAGTCAATATACTAAATAAGTTATTCTAAACGAACAGATGTTCACATTATGTACGCGTGGATCACATTTTCTTAAAAAACGTTGCGTTCTATGCCAGGAGTGGGCCTTGGGCGTCACCACTGAACTGAGGTTGTTTACTACTCATAGCGAAAAAATTTACGTCGCGATGTTGTCCAATTTCCACAGTAGTATTTTATGTCAGTGGTATGTGTAGTTTGACATTGCATAGATAGCTCGTGGAAGTTTTTTTTATGTAAATAGTTCAAAATTTTAACAAGATAAATAAATAATTTTATATGCACACATATCTTTCAGAAATTATAACCGCGTGCAGTATGCTGTCAGTTATCTCGAAAGGATGGTCGACTTTTCAACTTCTCGAGATATATATATATATATATATATATATATAATATTTATAGCACTATAATAAAGTTAGTGGTAGCCTAGTGGTTTGAACATCGCTCTTTCGCATGAAAGACTAGAGTTCGAATCTTGCACGGACCTCTTAATTTTGAGAATTATGTGCTGCATATTTAACCTGCATACTGAAAGCGTTCTCCAAAATGGTTTCAAAGGTACGTGCAGTCTGGGCCCGCACTTGGCTAACATGGCGGACTATAGACTTCATACCTCTCAATATGAGAGGAGAACCGAGTCCAGCAGTGGGACAATATGGTTTTATGACGATGATGATAATGTTATTTGTATTACAAATACACATTTAACTTCTTATTCCGATACCTCTGCGTACGTCACATGACCCAGAACCAATTCCCAGAGAAGCCGCATGTATTTGGAAAATTTCTCTCCCTGTAACAAAAGAATAAAATCACTGCTCCATTTTTAAAACGTAACCCTTAAGTCAAGCTCAGATTCTATAAGCCCCTTAGCCCAGTTGGTAGTGACCCTGCCTGCCGAGCGAGGGGTCCCGGGTTCGATTCCCGGCCGGGGCAGATATTTATGTTTGTTCTCGGGTCATGGGTGTATGTGATGTGATAATTGTGTATGTCCATGCCACCCGCAACACGGGAATTCTAGTGCGGGGGTGTGAGTGTGTAAACGTTTATTTATTTAATTTATGTATCAGAGTCTATCTGCGTTGCGCGCGCACGAGGCGGTGTGTTGCTCGCGCTGTCCTGCGTGCGGTGCGGCGTGCACAGGTCGGCCGGGGCTCTCGCGGCACGTACAGCGCGCGCACGCACAGCCACCTGCAACGCTGCTGTGTTCCGTGTGCTTTCTGCAACTGCCGTCACGCGCACAGCTTGTCCAGCACGCGCTCACACACCGCCAGGCCGACCGGTTCGTGTGTGGATATGACGCGTGCATCTTGCGGTTTGCTAACAGGTAAATTTTTCTGAGCAATAAATAAAAAGCTTAAAAAGAAGTGAAAGCCTAGTGTTTGAACCTTTGACTCTCTCTCACTAGAGATTCGAAGTCGAATTGTAAAAATACCTGTAATTTTTAAAATTATGTGTAATTACACATTATCATTTGCTTTGGTGAAGGAAAACATTGAGGAAACATGTATACCCGAGAGATTTCCACAATAACTTCAAAGGTATGTGAAGTCTGCCAACCCACATTTGGCCACCATAGTGGACTATGGCCTTAACCCCTCTCATTGTGAGAAGAGATCTGAGCCCAACAGTGGGACAGTATGGATTGTAATGATGATGAAAATTATTTTTATCTTATTTGCAATAGAACAGTGATGTTTGTAGGGAAAAGCTATGTTTTGTGTGGTTTATAATCATGCACAGTTATACTTATCATCATATGCTTCATCTATCATCAAATAATAAGTATTGAAATTATTTGCCATACTTCCCTAAAAACAGATATTGAAAAAACTACCTCATTAGAATCTCATCAATATGTATGGCTATGATAATTCCAAATTGTTCTTGAATGAAATATATGTAGATTATACTTTATATGCAGATCATCTATTTATATATGAACTAAGTTAAATAAACATATTCTGACAAATAAATATACAGTACAGTGTATGCTGGATTTTGGTTGTTAATATAATAATAAATACTCATAACAGTGAACTAGAATTTCCTGTGTTACGAGTAGCAAGTACACAAATATCATATTACAAACAACCATGATTCTAGAAAAAACATTAATAATTTTTATATTTTAAATATGCATTGAATGTACCTGTCTGTGTCTGTACGTATACCCTGCCCTTTATTGCTCTGCCTTGCGTGTGTCTCAAAGAAAAAAAGTGTTTAAAAGTATTCCTAATGTTCCAGGAGCGACCTGATGTCTCACATTCGCAAGTGTCACAGCGGTGAAGCGGAAGCGCCCGTGACGGAGTCTACCAGTACTAATTGTCCGCATTGCACTCGCACGTACGTTTACATGTTTATATATGCGACAAAACAGCTGAACCACCTACGTCTCGGTAAGTGTGTATTGCCGTACACGCACATCGAGAACTCCAGCGGGTTATAGATGTGTTTTAGGTCATGACAGAAGCGGTGCATAAAAGCAACGGAGTTAGTTGCTTGATAAATTAGCTTTTATATTCATAAGGGATTTTTAAAATTGAATGTTAGGGACCATATGTAGTTAAATTATTAAAATTCTATTCAAATATTACGATTGAGGGTTATTATTACCAAAAATATTTCAAAATCGTTACTACGTGGTTACTCAGGAAATATGAATTTGGACTCTAATTTAAGAACAGACTATATATATGTAACTCTTGTATGCGTCTAAACGTCTGATGAGTTCGGACTACCAACAAATTCAAAATAAATATTTGATTGTATTTTGGTATTATTTTGATCAACATGTTACATGTAATTGATATACTGTTCATTGCAGGTTCGGTTCAGTAGCTGCTATGAAGCGTCACGCTCGTGTGCACCGTCGGGACAGGCAATCGGTAACTTTAAATATTCATTATTATAAACTTTATTTTTTACATATAATAATAAATGATTTTATATTAATGTCAACACGGAATTTATACATTTTATTATGTAAGGGGTACTCATGATACATTTTTATTTGGTGCTAATATTTCGACCCAGTTGCGTGGATCGTGGTCACGGCGAAAGTGCGGTGGCGGTGACAAACCGTTGACAAGCTAGTGGTAGATTAATCTATCTACCCTAAGTTTAGTTCGTTTTTTTTTGGGAAGACAATGAGAGGTTGGCATTCATGCACGTTGCATTAGAGACTCGTCCGGATTGTGCATTTGGGCATGCAGTTTACCGGTCACACTTTACATCACAACCCCAGACATCTAGCATTGGTTGCCAAGTCTATGACAACCGGGCATACGAACTGCGTGATAAGGATCATCTGGCGCAATGGCCACGCACCTATAACCAGACGACCTGAACGGAGACATGACACAACAACCAGATGCCAGATTCTATTGAAATTGTATACATACAATACACTTACTCAAATTTCATCTGTCTATTGTCTT
This sequence comes from Megathymus violae, assembly GCA_003671415.1. Lineage (NCBI taxonomy): Eukaryota > Metazoa > Arthropoda > Insecta > Lepidoptera > Hesperiidae > Megathymus > Megathymus violae. Next base: position 873,702 of record PDGT01000008.1, on the reverse strand, counting down.
AATCTGTTGTGGTTTCTGCGTTTAACGTGCACAGACAAACAGACGGATACTTTTAAAGATATGATTCGGCTCCATTATAATTTGATTATTAGTATAGATAAGTCATAATATAGTAGGATTTTATTTATGAACTTTCATTATCAAATTCTCAGGAAAGCAATGATTGGCAAATGGAAATGGAATCCCTCGAGGCACTGGACGGCGACGTGGAATATCTGGAGATGGAAACCCTGGATGACTTGCCTGAACGCGACTGACCACTGCTCTGTCTACGCCATTGGCAACCAGCAGAGAGATAGGAGACTGGAGCCCTTAATCCATGTTGATTCGCAAAAAACAAGTCCCCTGCATTGATTTCGTCTTGCATGTAAACTCTTAAGCATACTCCACAATGCTGTTGCAGTAGAAGTGTGAAAGGCAGTTATGCCGAGGCCAGCAAATGGGCTTAACAACTGCTATTCGACTAGAAAATTGAGAGCAGATGATTGATAGTACCTTTCACAAAACGGATACCTCTGCGAATAGCGTATGCTACTCAAATTACGACGGCGCGGGCTTTAAGATTTCTTTGGCAGATCACTTTCGTTTGATCTCTAGACATTGTGTTATCAAAAGTTGCACTATGTAGTTAGTATTATTATGATATAGTTAACTAAAGCGTTGATGATAACGTTTAATTTATGAGTTAAGTGAATATCTATTTTTATCAATAAGTTCGTTTTAATGTATTGTTTCCCTTAATAAATATTTAAGAAGTGATACTATAGTCTTTATTTCAAATGGTCTATCGTTTAGTTACGCTAGAGGTATCAGTAGCAATATCCAACCTATACTTTTTGTTCATAGCAGTTGGGTTTGTCTTGATCACTGGGCCAGTTTTTGCCCATAGAAAAGTTGGGATTGATCCATTGGCAGGAGTATTTTCAATGTTCTTGCAGTGGCATAGTTGACTGAATTTAGGTGAAAAAAATATCCTACTTTGTAAAGTTTATTTTGTCTGGTTCAGCTGCCCGTACTACGTACGATAAGATAATTGCAAACTGCATCTTCTGTATAGTTGTCTCACTGAACACTGGTCAATTGTATTACTGCAAGAAATTTTAGTGATTGCCCAGTCACACATGACAAACTCAATTGTACGGTAATAAGCGATTTATTTCACTGAAGTCTATTCAAATATACCACTATGGTCTGATCACCAAGATAATCTTTACTGTACTATGGGCTAAAAGTAACTTTACCAACATGGAATACTACAGTAACGTAATGTGAGAAAAGACCCGATTGAAGATGATTTTTTTCGAACCTGCTGAATTCAAGGTAGTATTAGACAATTTATTTTTTTCCAATACATATTAAATATGATTGGAAACAAATACATTATATATTCCAACAATTTAATAAAATTTTCGGGAGTCAACATTTTTAAAACTAATGACTAATAATTTACAAATATTAAACTAAATTATTACTGAATATTCTAACACTGCAGGGACAGGACGGGTACCGAGCAGCACTACTGCAACAAATTATTGCTATTTACTGAAGTCTTCAGTCTTTTTGGGTTGTTCCCTGCAGATAATAGCCACTCTTCTTTTCCGCGGCAGTCGCTCACCGCGCCATACGCTGTTTTCGCCACCCAATACTGCGTGCGAGAAATCGTAACGCGCGACCCCGCTGAAAGCAGAGCAATATTAAAAACAATTTATTACACTAAAAGATGATGATGGCAATTTTTGTCTTGTGTATTGATATTTGTTTACCGTTTCTAAAAAATTTTTCACAGAATTGAAAGGGCGAAAGTAACATTATCACGCATTATTGAAATTAACTCGTATATATTATAGACGATTGATGAGCATTTTTGTGATTAATATTCCTAATGACGGTTTAATAATATATCAACCAAAATCGAAACCGCTTGTTAAATGATTCTGAAATACTACTACTGAATAATTTAAAAACATTTCGCTGTTGATTTAAGGAGGGTGGTAGCGAGCCAGGCAAATAAACAGACTTAATGCATGAACATGATCGGGATTGAATTGGCTGTTATAAGTTTAGCGATTACCAGCAACCATTTGCTGCCATTGCTTCGTAGCTTGTATACTATAGTGCCCCATGTTCGAGGGAAGTTGGCTTGTAGAATATATTCATGTCTCGTTACCTCATGATGTAGAGGCATCTTCTCTGCAGTAATGCGTCTAGTACGAGGTGTGAGTGCTTATCATGAGTCAGTCTCATTACGGCGCTGGAGAGTAGACAGAGGCCTGCTATCACGTTACCACAGAACTGTCATCAAAAGGGACTGTTATGCCTTACAAGATTTCATTTATAGGTTGAATGACGTTGAAAACTAGATAAAACACTGATGGATACTAGAGTCGCCAATGTAACGAAGTGTTTGGGAAGTTAAGACTTTTTATTTCAAAATTAATATAAAAAATACTAACATAAACAAACATGATTTAAAAAAAAACGAATGAACCTCTACACCCATAAGGAGCTCCTTACTCGAACAGAATCAATGTGAGGCTTGATGTGTCCCGCTGCGGCAAGATCTAGTATATGCGTGTGAGGCAACAGCACTGCATTCTGCGGGAATACTGCCCTTACTCGAGCCAACACTGCTTCATTTTCGTCTCTCCATACACTACGCTCTGTCTCACGGTACCCTTCAATAGCCTGGAAGAATCAAACTGCTAGTATATCTCACATGTTCAAAGCACAGGATCTACCACACAGTCAATATGGTGTGTGGTATATAATTTCATTTTGTAAGTGAAGTAATGAATGTTTGCACTTATCATTTAATCATTACACAGCCATTTCTTACATAATCTTTATTCCTTATATTTGCAAATGGTAACACTACTTAAAATAATTGTTATTTCTGTATTGCAAAGTGTCAAAACTGTTCTTTATTCTCTTACAAAAATGTCTATTCTAACTTTTATATCCAGTAACAAGAAACCCATTTATGAATATAATCATAAAGTATTATTTAAATCTGTTCAATGGTTTCCATGCTATAATTCCATTGCTATTTGCATAAGCAAACTCAGATGGATGGACAATGGTGTCAAAAGATATATTTTAGTGTGTGTATTGATAACAAAAATAAGATAGCTTACATTATCCCAATGATCAAATTCATATCTCATGCGTTTAAGCTGAGGCTCTACTTCTGCTAACAAGGAGGCCTCCTCAGCCTCTGTCACAAAGTCTGGCAGAATCCTCATGTTACAGAGCACATCAGCACGTAGCTCTTTTTCCTCATTAGCCTTCCATAATGGCATAACCTCCACATAGTTAGGATCACCTAGAGAAAAAATAACATTTATCAATTTGCATATCATGCACTCTTTGATCTAAATCAATTGCATTTTCAATTTCTTTTTTTTACTCAACTTTAATAGTCACATATTTATAATTTTGGTATAGCATGTCTTTTTTATTTTCATGTTTCTATTTAGGGTGGTATGAACATTCAAGAAATCTTACTATAGGTAAGTCTATAGATAAAGGTTCTACTGATAAGACTACTTCGAAATATTCCTATATTTTTGTTTAGGAAGCAACACAAATCATGACTACAACCCAAGATTTTCCCACTGCTAAGCTTGGATCCACACTATCACAATGAAAGGCATTAAGGCCATAGTCGAACATTTTGACCACATGCAGATTGGCACACATCTTTGACAACATTCTCTTTAGGGTCTTCAGGACGAACAATACATTTATTAAATAAAATAAATTCTTGCTTAAATTGTAATTAACAAAAATTCGAAAAACGTAAATATTTAAGTAAATTTTCAAACAAACCTTTTAATTTATTGAAGTCAAATTTCGGTTTCAACGCATCTGAGCTAATGGTCACTGTAGTCCTTGACAATTGATAAGCAGGAAATTTTATTTTGCATTTTTTTAAAACACTAAATGATATCATACGCATTCCAGAATTAAAAATTGTTAGCAATTAGAGGTGCTTAATAGAATATAATATGTATTACTATTTCGCAAATACGGTACCGTAGTAAAGTCAGCCAAGTTTTTTTTATATTAAAGTTCAACACAGTTTGATTTAAGAGTTCAAAGACCTAGTTTTGTGACAGTGACATTGACAATTGACACCTTTTGATTTCATTTGACTTTATCTATATCTATTCTATGAGAGACGTCGTATATTTTCTAGATCACCGCAGCGCTTTACTTATGGGATGGTACATATCTAGTTTATCTTTATGATGGTCAAAAATTATACACTTATAATTTATGTGATGGTCAAGTCATCCCTTATTTATAGTATTACTATATACAGACTGTGTAAACACGATACTTCTAAATTGTCTGTGCTCCCGAAGTTTAATGTTTGACGGTTGATTGTTTGATTACCGTATTTGTTTTTTGTATATTTATAAATGTTGAATTTAATCAGCAGTGAATGTTAATATGAATGTTCTTATGTGAATATTCATAATATAAAATTGGAAACATTAACGTAGTTAAGATCGTAGTAATGTGAACAATTGATCATTAATTATGTGAATAGCTAATAAAAGGATAAAATTCTTAATAAAGGACTCTTCACTGTAGCGGTAATCAATTAGGAAGCCATCATGGACCGAATCCCAGATGAAGTGTTGATTATGATTCTGGATTTTTTACCGTCACACGTAGTCTGCTTGACCGTCTCACAGGTATGTTTAAATAATTCATATTTTAGTCATCCGTAGAACTTAGTCAGTGACATGTAGATGAGCAACCGGCGTTTTAAGTAAATAAATAGAAGACAAGTAATTAACTATTTATGGACTATTATGTAAAAATTAAATGTAGTAGAAATTCTAAATTAAAATTGATAGGAATAACTACCAAAAGCTTTTTTAACTGTTGAGTAATAAAAAGAGACACTGTTGTTTATTTCAAATAAACCTTCACAAGTTTCCATATTAAGAGGCCCTGAAGTTTATCTGTCACAAAAATATCTATACTGGCCAGAAATGGTACTAGGCTGTGGTGGTAAGTTTCTCCTACCCTATACCCTATAATAACCTTTTTGATCAAATCCAGTTTAATGAAACTGTTTCTTCAAGAACTACTGTTAAAATGAACTGTACAACAATGTTGGGCTTCAGATTCATGGTTTCAATAAAGTGCAATTAATTTCAAAGGATTTTTCTATGATTTCAATAGAAAATTTGCAAGTGGAAGTGTTAAGTCAGTCAAAAATGTCTAGTGAGCTATCTGAATATTATTTGTAATTCGTTACAATCATAAATCTCTAATATTACCATCATTATCATTACAACACATTACCCCCACTGCTGAACTCAGATTTATCACATAATGAAAGAGGTTAAGGCAGTAGTCCACCTTGCTGGCCAGGTGTAAGTTGCAGATTTTGGATACCTTTGACATCATTATAAAAAAATCTTAGGTATGCAGGTCCTCACAATGTTTTCCTTCACCAAAGCAATTCATAATTAATTTGCAATACACACATAATTTGAAAAATCCTATGCTCGACATCTATATTCAAACCACTAGACTAGTGCTGCTCTGATCTAAAATTAATCCCCTATATGTTTATGCTATATGTCTTTGTTCTCACTGTCAGTTGTTTTAAAAGAACATCCAAGATTTACATATGGTGGTTTCTTACAATTGAAGTTTAAAGGATTATCTCTAGAAGATTTTAATGTACTCATTTAGATACGTATTTAATAGATATGTATTTGTATTTTTTCTGTGCAGATATTGGCAGTGTAAAATTGTACAATGTTTATCATTAATACAAAACAACTATATTGTGATTTATTCTAAAGAACCCTTTGCCAGAGGATAAATAAACAAACAAAGAGAAAGAGTTGTGGAGTACACTAATAATAGAAAATGTGAAGTTCTATGTAGTAGTATTGGTTGTAAGACATCCAAGATTAACTTAGTTCCCAGTGTTAGTAACATGAGCTTGCCAAGTGGGGCTCCTGAGTTCTATTGGCGTGATTCAAACACATTTATGTGACTGATAAAAAATGTTCTTGGGAGTTTAGATGTTTTGTTTATGTATGGCCATTGCGACTGCAACACACATAATTCTAGTACGAGGGTTGAGTGTATGAGCATTTATGTTCTATGATTTTTATATGCCTAGAAGCAGGAGTTACCACTTAACATTGTCATGTTACGCTACTTCAATACAATATATTAAACAAATAGGTATATATTTAGGTATGTCGCCGTTGGGCTCGACTGGCGAGCACGCGCGCGGCGAATGTGAACAATGCGCGGGCGTTTCGTCGCTGGTGCGTAGGTCGCGGCGTGCGAGCCCTACTGCTGACGGCAAAGGAGCCCCTTCTCGCGCCCGCTTTTCCGCGGCTCTCCAGCGCCGCACATCTCACTGAACTTACCATACATCTCGGACTTGCGCTTAGTATGTGTATTTATACGTCTATCGTGTGCGTTTATTATGAATGCTTTCGACAGTACTTTAAGCAATTCATTGCAGTCCGTACAGATCGATAATAGTTTTAAAGAGGCTCAAAGAATTGGTAGGTTGGAATTGTTGAGCTCTTCGGTTGTCTTAAGAATTTCTGACTCTGAGGTCATTATGCTTTTTCATTCGCATTTTTGTAGATTAGGTTTTAGAGAACTTACTATTTCTTAAGTTAAAGGATTTGTAGCCCATGACACTAACAATAGCTGCGTTCTATATCAAATCGTAGGACTAGAAATACAGTTGTTTCATCAAATAACGCCGTATTTCATCAACACCGTTCTTCTGCAATAGACATTACTACTGTAGCTTTTTTGCTGATATGCGCACTCGGCCATTGTAACTAAAGCAAGGCAGCTACATTAACCCATAATATTGCAGGTACTAAGGAACTGGTAATGCTGTCGGAGTTGCGTTTGAATCATGTGGATGTATTCTGTCGCGCGGAGGTGCTCAACTCGAGCGCGGTGCCGCTAGCTTCGCGTGTTTCGTCCTTGGTAGTCAACGAGCCAGTCTGTAGCTCCTTCCTTCGATCCCTCGCTCAGGGCTCCAGGTTAACTTCAATTTATATGATACTTTTATTTATTTTCTTGTATAGCAATATCGGGCATTGAAATCACAGGTGACTTGATTAGTATCTGATAAGCACCGCTCATGCTCACAGACGCAGAAGCTTTGCCGGTAAAAAAGAAAAAGTAACCCTTTTGTTGGCTGACTCTCTGTCATTGCACAATACCTCACTACCGATCGATTAGGCTAAGTCTACCCGCCTCTAAAAGAAGTTATTTACCTAGTGCGTTATCCAACAGCGTATATCATGGGTAGGGGAGTTTTACTTAGATTGATCAGTGATGGATGGTGTCCTTCAAAAGAAAAAATTAAAACTGCTACGAACATCGAGTGCTAATTAACATCGAATGTTGTCAACTCACTAATCGAATGTAAAGTTAATCCCATAATAACTTTTGATAAAAAATGCCAAGTTTTCATTATTCTTGTATTCATGTGCTCGCTTTTTTTCAGTTCAATGTAATTATATGTTAATAGATTGAAGGCATTGCACATGTACGGACGCGCAGGCTGCTACCCGCGAGAAGAGATGGTGGAGCTCATCAATAGCCACTACGATCGCTTCGAGGACCTTACCCTCCGATGTCCCACGCTCAAGGAATCAGAGTAAGGGAATCCAATAATTTTGCTTGTATTGTTACCAAAGATATGTTGGTTGTTGGAACTGGAGTTTGACAGGTCTATTGTCTTGTACATTGGAACACCTAGTCGGGTCTACTTACATATTGAAACATCTCTTATCCGTCATATAAAGACATCTTATCTGACACAGTCAGAGATCGAACAACCTTTGACCACATCTTCATGGTTACAGCTACGTGGCCATCGGGCGGTGCTCGGAGTTGCGCTCGCTGAAGCTGTATTGCTGTTGGGAGATGACAATGGCGGCCGCACTTCACGTGGTCGGCCTGCAGCGACTGCGCAAGCTGCATCTCACCGGCACTTCCAAGGTGTTATACCATTTGTGACATATGCTTGTATTGTTCTGCCATTTTATCTCTTATTTTTACAGTTGTTATAAACTTGCTAAGTTACATTACACATTATGGCTAAGCGTTATGTATTAATATTATATTAATAATATTATCATATTTATTTATTTAAATGTATTGTGTTGATGTCAAAAGTAACTACTTGCATGATGATCTGTACAGCCAAAATATAGATTCATGCAAAACCTATTCCATATATTGTTTAAGCTTATTCCTTACACTCTCGGTCTTAACAACTAAAAGAATATTTCGATAATATTATGATTTTTTAATTGTTTACAATTTAGCCAATACATGGCGTTAGTAAATGTTCTTGATAATTATTTTAGAGTAACGGAAATAGTAAAGGATAGATTTAAAAATAGTACAAAAATCTCCTTAAATTGAGCGAATACGATTGGTATTGACCAATCTATCAGTCGGTTATACGACTCGAATCTGGTGAATTGCGCACAATCTGCATACATTGACTACCCACTAGTTCTTAATCTCATTCTTGTCTCTTTTTACATACAGCTGCAACACGTAGCGACAAGTATGTAATATATACACCACCATAACGTTCCCTGTCGCAGTACCTGGACAGCCTGTCGCTGCACCGCGTGGTGTCGCGACTGCCGCCGGGACTAGCGGAGCTGTCCCTGTCGGCGTCGCGGCTGCGAGATGAACACGTGCCGACGCTCGCGAGACGCGCGGCGCGGTTGCGGCGTGTCGAGCTGTGGCGCACGCAGTTGACCGCGCACGGCTTATTGCGGCTCGTGGGCTCGCTGCCTCTGCTGCAGGTACATTGCACATATTTTGTTAATGTCTCGCGGTTCCCATACGCCGTTATAATGGCTGTCAAAATTAAGATTATTGAATTCTTCTTGTCAAATTGAACGACCGCTTTAATCTATGTTTTAATTTTTGCGTATTATTATTTATTCGAGTTACTTTGGCGTTGATCGTATTTTTATATTGTGGATTGTTTTCCAAAAAATCTGGAGTCCTCCGATATGCCTCAAAGATTGCCATCTAACGATATTGAGCTGATCCGACGGCGCAATGTGCTCTTCTAAGCATGTATTCACCATTAAATTTGGTACCAATGTATTCGTCTGATCGGTCGCATTGTTGATATAGGTTCTCAGACTAGGAGCGTTTCAGCCCTTATACTTTCACACATTTTGTCAATGGAGACTTCTCAGATGTCCAGATAAAATCCATTTTTGGATCTTTAACAGCGCAGAAGGAAGAGTAAAGAAAGCAAACTCATTGTAAAATTATATACACCACATGCACTATAATTAATTAATTAATTGTAATTATACCATAAATATTATATTATAACATTACTGTATAATTTTACAAATATTAACAAAAAACATGATTATATTTTTCAGGAGCTGGACGTGGACGTGGCATTGCCAAGACGATTGATACTGGCGCTGGCGCAGCACCCCACACTGGAGACGGTCCGTTGTCAGCTGCCCAAGGTACCACATGTTGAATGCCCAAGGTACCACATACAGTGAGATGTGAGCGGCTCTATCCATAATGTTCCAACCAATCGTGATGCACCGTACTGAACAACAGACAAGACAATCATACCAAGACGATGCTGTTGGAGATTGTTGAGCTCTGTACCACTCAGATTAATCCTAACGTGCACGGTGGTAGAGTATTTTGTCTGCCTAGTTATCTATCAAACTCACTACAATCTGTAAAATGTTCAAACGTGTTACAGTTTTAGTGTTAGCCAATAGAAAGCGAGTTTTGGTCCGCAAAACGTCGGTGATACCATTGGTATTACAGATATCCAAACTATATGGATAATACGAACAGTATGCGCAACTATTGGCTATAAATTTGTCGGGAGTTATATTACAAATTTGTTTTAATGTAGGTACATTGGTTGTAGGAAAAAATCGAAACTCATCTGCGGCTGCTCGACACAGAGGATTGCCACGGAGGACGGGTTTCCCGCAGTGAGGGCGAGGGGTACCGCGCACAGCTGTTCTACTACTGGACACAGGATGTGCCACTAGCCGCACCTCCCGTGCATTCCCCACAATCCCCTCACACCCCCCACGCTTTGCATACCACGACCACGTAGGCATCACATGACGCTTGCGACAGGCATCAGAAAAAAGGAGTTTGTTTGGCGTTCGTACAACGGCAAATGTTATGCGACGCTGAATATATTATTAAAGGGTATTTTAGTTGCATATTGATCTCAAAAATATGATTTATTTATTTTGAATTTGAATGCTGCGAGTAAATTATTTATCTCTAAGTCGAATTTTCATGGGACATTTGTTAATGTAAAAAAATTGTTAGTTTAATGTGCTTTATACAGAATTTAATATAAAAAGATATTATTTAAAAACGGATACAATAAATAATACTTATTCAGTTTTTTCATAGATCAAAATCACAGTAGATTCTCCAGTGATTTTGTGATTATTATAATACTATATATGGTTAATAAAATCATTCTCTATGGTTATGTTAATCACCATACTTATTGTTATAATGACCTTTCCGTGAATTTATTTGTGAGATAAACAACAAATAACAAATAAAAAAATAACACAGATTTTAACACGGTAGTTGAAAAAAACATATAGGCTGAATTCCTACCGCCGCAGAATCAAATAACAAAATGACATTCTACAATTTGACATAGCGTGTGCGTCAGCCATGTGCGCATTTGGTGTGACGGTTGCGCGTCGAGCGCGATTGAACCGTTAGAAACGTTCCGTTGTTTTGTCTAACTCATTCCAATAAAAAAAAACTGTAAATCCCTAAAAATCCCTGTGTGGGTAACATAATATGAAATGTAATTTTCTAAATACTATTGATATTTCTAGTCATTTACTCTTTTATATATCACACAAACACTTTTGATACTGTCTGTAATAACTATTTCATTATAAAATCTATATTTTTTTATTTTTATAGGAAAATTGGTATTGTTTTTGATTTATTTTTTTAGGCTTTATGAGGTACTTACATGTACCGCGTAGACGATTATAGAATATATATATATATAGGAATATATATATATATATATATACAAATTAAAAAGAAAAACAAAATTTCACAAGTTAACGACAGTAGAAAAACCGGTATTTTTGAAAATAGGTCAGTGCATGCTAAATATAACATTTAACAGTACAGACTTAAAGCATATATTTATATATATTTGTATATTTAAATGAGTATTTCTTATCAAATTGTATATAAATATGTATATACCTATGTAATTTCTATACGCGTATCTCTGAAACGGCTCTAACGATTTTGGTCAAATTTTGTATTCAGATTAGAATTTGCTTCTTAACTTTACCTATATAGATTTGTAGTGATTGAAATCTGCCGAACGAAGCTCGTTCACCCATCTTAATGCTCTAAATAAGATTATAACGAGAGAAAACCCTACAATCCAGAGAGAAAACCCATCCAAAAACATCTACATCAAAATTAATGTATTAAAAACACAAAATGAAATATATTACCATTACTTTAAAACTGGAGATTTGTGAGTATCAAGTAATTTAGCGTAATCGAATATAGAAGAACAAACCCGAATAGGCTGCGATATGAGTGAACAGTTAATATTGACTATGTATTTGTGCATGAAACTTTCAGTGTTAAAATTTAAATAGGACTATATCTATCTCATTCCCTCAGAGATAATTAAGGTAAGAAAAAGAGAGCCAAATGGATTTTTTGTGGCCAACTTTACAAATATTCACTATTAAAAACGCCACAAAGGAGTCTCGATATATTGAGGAGGATATTTAAAACTTATTTCGATTCAAGTTACCATTATGTATGACGTCACGGCTATTTTTTTGTACGATCGTTATTGTTGCAAGCACATTTCAATTCAGTTAGAATCTATAATTTGGGGAAAAATACCTTTATTTTTCGATGATATTTCAAATGACCATTTTAAATCAATACGAATTTAGTTGTGAATTATTTGACCCTGGAAAATTTGCAATAGTATTAGTCGTTATTATGCGGAAATCAATTGTTATATAATTATTATTTAAATTGCCAATTTGCAATTAACATTAACGCATCACATTTTAATATTAAAATCTTTAAAAAATCATACTTTTGGTATGTTAATTAGGGATTTAATCTGAGTGAGAAAGATTATCTTGAACCTTTGAAGTAATCTAATTACGTTGCAAAAGACTTCAAACAAATAAGTTTCATATGGATTGAAACACTTCTTCATCATTTGGAAGTCAACTTTATAGTCTTTAATATTAACTCTGAAAATGGAATGAGCGAGAAAATCACACTCAGATTCGACTAGGAGTTCAAGAGTTAAAATTGAAATATGTGATCCAATCAAAAAATAAGGCTGAAGTTGTCAATAACGATTTAGGATGATTAGGATGACACCCGTCTGTTGATAAGAAATGAAAAGTTTGTCTTCAAGTCTTAGCCAAAAACAACATATATAATGCTGTTAATGAACTATGAAAATTAAATAAAAAACATCCTAATAGGAAATATGATCACCAACACAATAAGGATTTTAGGCGAGAAATAAATTTAAGAGTCCGATTCAATTCAGTTAATTTAATTCAATTCTATTCGGTAGCATATTACAAAAGAGCGGGACAAACATAACAGCTGTCAAGAGAGCTTTACGGAGCAGAGTACTGTTAGATGGAATACTGGTTAATGTATTAGACAACTCACTATCGACAGTGGCGAACACCCAATAATTAACGAGAGGATGGCTGCCCACTTGGCGCGTTCTTGTTGGCTGTACCGAAGTTAGGTTGCATAAATAAAGTTTGATTACGTTTAAAAAAAAACAGTTTTAATTTGTGTTTATCAGTACCTACCTACACAATGTTGAGTCTACACTTGATACTGGCACTGATAAAATAACACTGAGAAAGTAGCGCTCGACAATATTACTATTGACTATCAGTATTAAGTGCAATTTTTATCAAAATTCCTTTAGTAGGCGTTTCTATGTATCTTAAACCGTTTAATAAACAAATCAAGTTGTACCTCTACTTGAAGTTCGTGAACGTTCATGCTACGATTCACGAACGTTCGTGTATGTATTAAATGCATTATTACTTAGTGATACAAGAGATATTTTATGTAATGTCTTATACCAATTATATGCAATATGTATCTATGTATGTCTAGCTACCTTTTTGTCAAGCTTTCATAGTCCACTAATGGAAGTAGGCCTCGCCTCATTAGCGCCACTCCAGTCCTGGGTCCTCTAAGTTCAACGGCTTTCTGCCACTTATTCACTTCATCAATCCATTTGATCGAGGGCGACCTGTGCTCCTTTTATCAAGGTGTGGACGCCTTTCGAGGAACTTTCTTCCCCATCGGTTATCAGTCGTACGAACAATGTGCCCCTGCGTAGGATGTATATATTTTCTCGTTAATTCTCTTTTTTTTTAAATTAAAACTGCAATAATTTCCCATACATATAAAAACATCGGCCTGTCCATTTTTTGCTTGTACAATACCTATGTGCTGTGCACAAATTGTATATTCATATATCCTTGTGGCTAGAAGTACTATTATATAAAACTATTATTAAAAATCTAAAAATAGACACGGCACGAATTGTGTGCTACGTTTTTATAATTTCATATGAGAATTGTCAAATAAAAATTCACAGAAGTCACAATGTAGTAGTAATATTTAAATTTATTGAAACAAAATCGGAATTAAGATGACATTCTTATTACATTCAATATATTTCTCGATTCTGAATAAAGAGTAATAATAAGTCGTATAAGAAATTTTTAAGATTATATTGTAAAAATATAAAAAATATGAACTTTTTCTACTGTATTTAACTACGATTTTTTTTTCAGAAATGTTCCGACTTTCTCTGTTCTATTCTATACGCCTATATTTTGTATGTAAGTATATTTAGATGTACTTTTGTAAGTTCATGTAATAATGTACTGTACGACCATGTGGTCGTCGTGTGTATTCTTCTATGTAGTACATATATTATGTATTCTTGTATTCTACTAAAAGTATGTTGCTGAGGTGGTTTTGTAAGGTTGGAATTTGTTGATGACCTGATTTGCTGTTACAACTTTGTTTACTTACCATGAGGTTAGCCCACGTAGTCAGTCGATATATGAAAGTGAACCTAAATCTAGCTAGTGATTAGGTCTATTTTAGATTGTTGTTATTATTTCTTGATTTGCTATGTGTTCATCAATATAACTTCTGTCAGATTCTTACAGATTTATCGATTTTATCAGTCGCTTATTGTCATATGTTAGTTAACATTGACGACCCCGTAGCCCAGTTGGTAGTGACCCTGCCTGCCGAGGGTGGGGTTCTGGGTTCGATTCCCGGCCGAGGCTGATATTTATGTGACAGATAAATGTTTGTTCTCGGGGCATGGGTGTTAGTGATGTGATAATTGTGTATGTCCATGCCACCCGCAACACAGGGAATCCTAGTGCGGGGGTGTGAGAGTGTAAACGTTTATTAAAAAAAAACAAGCGTTGAATGTCAAAGTTTTAATCGCGATATTTGTATGCATCTTGACCTAATTTATAATTTGGTAGAGATAATTTGTTGATGGTGGAACGTCTGTTGCTTGCGCATTTACACTTATCGTCAAAAATCAAACAAATCTGTAGGCATCTTAGGTTTATACCTTTAGATAATTGTCAGTACAATAAGCCTGCAATATGTGCTGAGAAGAACGAGCAAGATTTTTCTTAATTATTATTATTAGTCACATGTTATAAATTTTCACATGTATGTATATAAAATAAACATACAATGTTTATATATAATGTTTTTATTGCAAATATGTAAGGATATTCAGGTATCTAAAAAGCCATTATAAACCTGTATGCAGGGATTTAGTATGTATGAAACATTTAGATAACTAGTAGAATTTCAATCCTGAAAAAGATTTCAAATTCTAGTTACGAGACTCGACCAACTCTTGAAAATTGTCGGATGTAGTATGTAAAAAATGTACTGGATACATTTTTTGTATATGTCACACACCCATTAACATGGCTATTAAACAGGTACGCAGAATTTGGTACCAGGATATTATGTGGTAATGTATTGTATTTCTATATGTATGTGGCAAATAACATTAACATTTGATGTCATATGTTAATGAAGAAGCTACTGTTGATAATGATTATTATATATGATAATGATGATTTATGGAGCTCAACTTTCTTGAACACTTATATCTTTTGAAGACAATATTCGTAAGTCAATCATAGTGACAGCGGGTGTGCATTAGACTCGATAGGTTTGGAGGTGAATGAATTGATCAGTCGTCGATGCGGGGAGATCTTAGTTCAAATATATATTTTTTTTGTGTCTGTATATACTTTCATACATGTGTATTGGAATTTTCAAAGAATTTAGAGCAACGTATAATTAATGTACCTTTATTGACCTTAGCGCTAGGATATATGAAATACTATATAATGCCTCAGTAAAATTTTTTTTCTTTACGTAATATAACAGTATGAAAAGTATTATTTTTAAAATCTATGTGTGAGGAGTTAATTTCTCTGATTTATATTAGCGGTATAGGATATCAGAACTTCATTTTGTTTTTCTTATCTCACTAATCAATAACACAGATTAGAAATTCTAGAGTCACCATGTTTTACAGCAATGTCTGTCAGGATGCGAATTGTAGCTCTACATTTCTCCATATGTCAACAAATACTAATTCATACAATAAACACTCAAATAGGAATCAAACTTGGATTCGCGATGAGATTAATAATAAATAATAATAATAATTAACAATATGCTTAATTTATTATTATTTTTGTGTTTGTTAGTTAATTTATAACAATAACATTGGCTACATTTATTTATTTATTATTATGGTTAAATCTACTTCTTAGACATAATCCTAATAATGCGTAAATTATGCATACATATGCTAAAAATAACCAATATGTATTATTATCATTATTTTAAGCTTAATAAATGCTTAGATTAAGTATATGTTGCATAAAAATTCTACCGCTGGATTAAAATTAGTTTGTTAGGATAAATAAACTCTGTTCAGATCACTCTGCAATATGTTCAAACATCTCTCTAGTCATTGTGTACGTATTAATTGTATATACATTTAAGCAGTATTATATTTTTTTTGCAATCAGCTCGATTTTATATTATGACTTACTATGCCGTTCGTGTTGCATTTACTTAGTATTTAGTAATTATTTGAGGACATATGTTAATGGATCTCGTGTAACAATGACATTAAAACTAGTTTACAATTTGAATCACCGTTCTCTTGCTGACGACGTGTAGACAGACGCCTATGATGATCTATTCATATTCAGGTGACCACTCGCCACCCGGTGGGGTCTGCCCGCTAGGTGGGTTTAAAATAAAATAAAAATGTTCCAAATTTAAACCTATCAGTAATAGACATACCGATAGATTTAAAAATTGGAACATAATTTTATTATATTATTGTGTTAATTTTTTTTTTATTCTCTGATGTAATATATATAGATAAAAAAAACATACATACACAATTTATATCTCACTTATATGTACTGTCAGCGATGATCGATTACTATTGGGTAGTCCATTATTGCTGGATATCTCTATATAAATACGCGAAGAAACAAATTCCCCCTTTTCTCCTGTGTTTTTCAGTTGATTTTCTTTTTTTTTGTTTGGTAATTATTGACGAGCTATAGTGGTAGCAGTTACAAAGTTTGTTAACTATCGATTGATTGAATGAATGATTACAGTCGAATTTCGATCACTAGGGGAACACTACTTATATAAAACCCGGCTTGTTTATAAACAGTCTTATACATTTGTTATGTTGGTATTCATTTACCATTTACCAACATTCGTAATCATATAGTTTTATTTGATATTTTTTTAATATTGTAGTAATTATATTTATAAGAGCAGAAACTCCAGTATAGTTTTTTAAAAAGTGTGACATTGGCGATTGCGATCAGGAGGTCTAAACACGAATGCCATGTGAAGCGTTGTGCAGCTGTATTTAAAGTCATGAAATGAATTAAATAACATTAAAAAATATTTTATGCTATTCCTAATAAATAAATAGTGAAATTTCAACAGCTATTTGATTAAACAAATCAAGTATAGTTTGTTATTTAAAATTACCCATATGTATTGGCTTCATGACATCATCGGCCTAATATATTTTTGTTATTTTTTGTATGAACAATTGTATTGTTAAATATACAGTTTTATAGTTAACCTTACATATTTTTTATGATTTTTACAAATATGGGATGTAATCTTATTTCACGGCCAAAGAATGCAAGATGGGCTGAAAATGTGATGTTGCCAATTTTGTAATAAAATTAGCGCTTAGCGTAGAGCGGTTCCTTTTTATCCTTCGCTTATATCGTTTTCATATAGCTTAGCTTGTTAATGCGGGTATATTTTTATATATATTGTTTAGATTTTTTGTACACATGCCTTTATAAGATTCAATTAAATTAGAACTTATGCTGAAAAATACGGCTCAGTTAAATTTATGTATTTGAGGCTCGAAAAGGATTATTTTTTTGGTTTATACAAAATATGTTAAAGTAAAAAACGGATTTAGTTTCATTTTATTTGCTAAGCGTAACCTAAGAATGATGGAAAACGAAGATGTTTATTTCTCTGTATATCGAATGATTTTCTTTTATCTTTATATAGTATCATACGTTTTAATGAAAAGCAAAATTAAACCTGGTATGTTTAGCATAAAGATGTTGACAGACTATAAGTTGTTATTGATAGAGGTAACTCAAAGAACTTATATATATTTACTGAACCATGGAATTATGTGAAATTCAGCATTAAAACAAATTACTTACGTCAACAATGCCAATTTATTTGTAAGTTATTAAATGTTCGTTTACAGCACTCTAAGGTAACCTCAGTGTCATTGCATTAATACATTTTGACCTTTTTATGCCTTTAGTGTCTCATTTATATGATAAAATAAACGTTTTACATTTTTTGCCTAGAAATAATCAAAATTATTAATTTCATAGTTGATAGACTGTGTCAACTCTGTTATGAATGTACTTTTATTCAATTTGTTCTTCACCGTAGATAATGTAAATTCACAAATACCCGCGGAATTTGGGTATTCATCATTTGACTAGTTTAAATGTGAATGTACCCTCAAAGTACACATGTATCATTTAGTGTTATATATATACCTAGTAATAGTACACTATCAATTGAAAGAGTCACATCACTGGTATCGTAGAATATTTAAGGCCTAAATACAAATAGCCTGATAAACTTGTGATTTGTTTCACTGATAAAATTTTGTGTCCAATACATGTTTATTAGAAAAATTTGCTGTGATTTATTTCAAGAAATTCCCTGTACGAGAAGTGACTTCTTTTATAATAACAGATTCTTGCAGATTAATTATGTGCCTCTACTCTCTAGTAAGCTAATAAATGGGATGACCATATTCTTCGAGCAGAATAAAACTTACAAATACGGTCGAAGTGCCTATATAGCTAAACAAAAAATTAGGTGCTGACCTAAATTTAAAATCTTGCAAATACATTTTCGCGGCGTCTAGACATAAATAGATCGATGCATTACGTCATTTCGTCATTATTAAAGACAGAAAGTCAAAATTTCGTCATTATTAAAGACAAACGTCTTGGCCCGTTGATTACTCTAACATTGACTTACCTTACAATTTATTCTAACATGGGATTACTCTATGTAGAATAATAGAATAAATGTATTGTCGAACGATACTAGACTTGTTATGTAACAGAGTGGCGAAGCATATCCACATCTAGGAAGAGTTAATGAGTTAAGCGAAACGTGCGGAGCCGTTCAGGTCGCCTCACCTCATCACTTGTCCAAGTAATAATTATCATTAAATAGACGAAAAAATGTCTCTGTCTATCGTTCTGTATTGCGATATCACTACTATTGTTACCGATGTTTCGGGTTTAAATTTAAAGATAAATATACAAAGAACTTGATTAAAACGATTAGCAATTCTTTCGAACGCTATCGCTGTATGTAATTGTAAGGAGAGTATTTCCTGAAGCGAAGTAAACGCTGGTCAATAGTAGGGTAGCAACCATTAAAGTCCAGTACCAATCAAATCAGAATCGCGCGGGATGCATAATACCGTAAACGTTTCAATAGTTTGTTTGTTTTGCAAATTTGAAAACTAACTTTTCTAAAATCTATGTAAGAAGATTCATGTTTTCATATTTTTTTTTTTTTTCAATTTTATACTTGGTACAACAAATTTAATAAACATTTAATTAATGTAAGTGTCTGTTTCCTCTGTGCAAAGGAGGAAGCGGTTTGTTGCAAAGTAGATTAATACAAATTAAATTACGACAGATTACCGCAAAATAACGTCTAATTCTATTAACTGTTTGCAGTGTACGAAATACATTGATAGGCTTTCAAAACCTTTGCATTTACACAATATGCATAAGTATGATCTTCGGGGTGGCATACACAACCTTTCAAAACAGTGTCACTGCCCGCTACCACAAATTGGTGAGTTGGTGTCAAATCTGCAGTGCACGAGTCGTTATCAATCCAAGCTAATTCTATTATCTGGTGCATTGCATCTTTTTGTATATTTAGGTATATATAGGCCGCCTACAATGCTATCCATCTCCGATATACTCGTATATATTTATAAGTACATTTTTTTTACATAAAATAAGTTAATGCTTGACAACAATCCGACCTGATGGTAAGTGGTGATGAAGTCTAAGATGGTAAACGCACTAACATATAATAGCCTATTCACTCTCCTCTTGAAGCCTCCCACATCGTATGTAACCGGGAACACCGACGCCGGTTAAATAATAAAATAAAATATAACAAAATAGTAATGATGAAAACATCTCGTCAACAACGGTCTCTTCAGAACTCATTAGCAGAAAAGAGACTAACTCCGAGCTATTTCGTATACACTAAAATCCTTATAAACAACGGAGTTATGGTACATACATAAAATAACAAACATTTTAATTTAAAAAGGACTGTAATTTGAAGCAGGTGCATTTCTTGGATTCATCTCCTATTTTTCATCCTTAGAGGTGATGTTTTTTCTTAAAATTTAAGTGGAACCAAACGGGAAGTATGCCCTTTCAAACAAAAAAGGAATTTTCCAGATAAATTAATAAATAACGAAGTTTTGACGTAACACACAAAAAAAAAAACAACTTTGGAAGTTGATTGCATACATAATACAGCGGTTTGCACGGGTGTCAATAATGGATTGTATATGCTTTTAAAGAATAAATTCTACAAAATTGAGAACCTGAATTAATATTAATTTGAAAATAAATATTACAGATAAGTTAATTTAGCAGTGTCGAAAAATATATTTCGTGTTTTAATAAAATAAACTTACAACATTGACATTTCAATGAAATAGAAATAATTTTTGAACAATAAACTTATGTGTAATACTTTATAATTATATTAATATAATAAAGAGACACCAGAATTATCTGAGTTTGTATGTGTAATACGGAGGACAATCTCAGGAACCACGGTACATATTTGAAAAATTCTTTTACCATGTGCATGATACGTTATTCCGAATATCAAGCTATAAGGTAATCCGTCTCGCTGTTTGAATGTGATAGTGTCAAAAACTAAATAAAATATCAATGAAGATTTGATTATATTGATATATGTTTTATTATAATATTACCTTAATAGTTTATAGAAATGCACAATACATATATATTATTGTAAGCATGAATATTTTATTTTACATTGTATCAGGTACAATACAGTTTAAATAAAAAGTAAGTACCCACGGGAACGTGGTTATCAAGTTACATTGACAACGGATAACGAGGTCGCGCATCAGGTAACTTCGACAATGACGATGGTCCCGATAACTGGTATAATGGTATCTATGTACGTTGACACCTGAACCTCAGTTGCGACGTGTTGGTACGTGCCAGTGCCAGTCGGAGTCGGGTGGTGCGGGTCATCCTCACTCTGAGTGTGGGCCGAGTGTTGTATCGATCGCTCCGTAAAGGAAGCTTAGTTCCGTTGCCAAGCGTCTAATCTCACACATATGTATATTTATTTAGATGCCTATGTTCGATTATTTATATCCCTTAAATCACCATATTTGACAGACAAAATTAAAAAAATAAATTACTACGGACATGTAGCGGACCTTTGTGTTAAATAATAACCTATTCAGTTTGTTTCTTTGGTCCAAAACCAAAGTGAAAAGTAATCTTATACTCACTTACAATATTTCATTGATATAATCATAAATTGAAAGTTTATCATTTCCGGAATCAAAAACCCTATTGTTATGTGAATATCCCATGACAGTGACAATTATGTTTATCAAAGCCGACGTCACCTGATTGTAATGCGAATAATTTTATTAAGTGACGTGCATAAGTGTATTTACAAAATACCTACATAATTAATTAATTTTAAATATTCATTTTATAGGGATACTTTTAAAATTAATTTTAATGTTTAATTATTATGATTCACGTGCTTATTTAGCAGGAAAATAACAATACAATGTGTAAATAATAATTAATTATTGTGTTTATATATAGAGTAATATCATATCACAAACATCGGTTTTGGATTTTCCCCGTTTTGCAGTCTCTGATACAGTCAGTACTTTTCAAGTCAGCCAGAAGAAAGACTGTATGCAGATTCATTTATAGATTCATTAACTTTTGAACGAATTCACAACAAATCGAACTGGTTAGATGTGGGTGGTAAATGTAAAACTTAAATATCCTGTGTTCCTTGTCAAATCAATCAATGGAGTTTCTCTCTGGTCTTAGAAAGATACTGATACGAAGCTTCTCGAAGTCGGCAGGCTTACGAAGTCTCTAGAAGGGTGGCCGACCGTTGCGGTGAGGCAAACAATAGTGGCAAACAATAGAGGCAAACAATAGAGAAACCCAGGTAGTAATAAAAACTACCTGGGTCACTCCAGGCCAATCTGGCACGTATGCCTCAGGCAAAAGGGGCGAGATTAGCATAGAATAGGGCCGAAATGGGCTTGTTTACCTGACCCGCTATTGTTATGTCGATTTCCGGGAATTCCTGTTGTTGCTGTTTACTTCAACAAAGGGCGTGGAAGGATCTGGAAGCCCGGAAATCGATATAAATAGTGGGCAGGGTCGGCCACACGGCATTCGGTCTCCGGATACGAAGTGAATACCTGCGATCTACGAGTGTAACTGTGTGTGTGAAGTAAAATAAAGTCTCTGCGGAACTATTGTGGCATTTTTTCCGAGCCTACGGATCCTGACACGTAACAATACTATTGCTCAATAAAGAAGCACACTGATATACATAACACGCATACATCCACTGTAATATTGTACTTAAGAGTCATATTGTCCTTATGAAAAGCACATAACTTTATATCAATGTAATGAAGGGATTTCCAACTACTCATAGAGAAAACCTAACGTCTAAAAATCTAAGGTTTTAGTGTAAACGTACAGTAGATATTTACTTGAAGGTTACTTATGCAATATTTGCGCAGACAAATGCGACCGAGGAGGTGATTAATAAATAATGATGACGGATTATGAATAATTAAATCAAGTATATTTTTCAAATATGGAAATAATTTGAATATTGTAGTTTTATTACTGGGATATAAGATTCCTCGCTCGTTGTTCTTTAACGGAGGGGACACTAGTGTTAGATCAATTTTAAGTGTTTTTGATCTGTGTGCTTACAGATTTATTTTGAATTATTCTGTGGTATATTATAAATAAAATACTTTTGTTTTATGTTAATAGAATTTAAGAATTTAGTTACTATGCCACTTATCGGTTTCTAGCGTAGTTTGGGACAAACGCTTCAACAACAAATATTTTAATATGACCTTAACCGGTTTTGAACTTCCTAATTATTTTATCATGTCTAAAGACAACCGGCATATATATCGATTTCTTCTAGTTCCTCGAGATACATTATCGTCAAAAACGTTTTCGCATGTACTGTGTTTATATTTTTAACTCTAATATAATACATAGAAATACTAAATTTTAACAATGAGGATATTGTAATGATCATTAATTTTTCTTTTAATGAAATATATCCGATTAAATTCAACTGTATTTAGTTGAAATAGCAGTACCTATTATCCTTGAGGAAAGTGTGATTGAATAAGGATTGGAAAGTATGGTTAACAAATTACAAGTTTTTTACACACCCGTTCGACTAAATGTGCTTAATTACCCAACTACATCTACATTTATCCCTTGTAGCCAAGGAAATTCTATAGGTAAGTTTTTAGAATAATAATTTATGTTTAATAAATATAGGTGCCACCTATTTATACTGCCATTGACACGCGTTCTTTAATTACGCATGGATCAAGGCTTTATCGATGTTTGATGGCAGCTCCAGCTTGCGTTATTTGTGTTGAAATCGATATGGCATCAGTGTTTGTATTACAGTTTGATGGTTGACTCTTAAACCTGTCTAAAGTCGTGTTTTAAGCGCTATGTTATGATATGTATTGTGTCTGTTAGGAATCTAAAAACCATAGAGTTACATAATAGAGGAACACAGTGTGCGAATGAGATTCGAGCTTTAAGGAAAATCCTACTTGGGAGAAAGAGATGCAAGAATATTTACCGTAGGACTGTTTTCAAACTATGTATTTACTCTCCATTACTCTCCTGTCAAAAAGTTGCTATTTGTTATTTTATGATTTTCATTTCAATCTTTCTATATTTTATCAGACTAAAGATAGTAAACATAATGGTGTCGTGTTCAGTATTAAATTGTTGGGTTACTTATAACAATAACACAAACAAAGAGGCAATTCACAGGTAAGTACTAATAGTGAAATACTACATTCACGATGCTTATTTTCATAGACGTTGATCTTCAAATTATATAAATTAAGATTAATAACATGCAGTAAATACTCCATTTTATGAATAATAATTTATTTTTCATAATTATGTGTAAGATAAAAAGATATTGTGTACGTGAAAATGATACCGTTTCGTATAGGGCTTGCACAAAATCTATCGATAAGTGGACAATTTTAAATAGGTATAAATAAATATTTTTTGTTTTACCTAGATTTCTTCATATTTTATCTTTTTAGTTTCGGTTACAGCCTGTAAACACATTGGACAGAAAGTAGATAGACTGATATATAGGTGTATCTTTGGCTTTTGAATAGTATTAGCTCCTTAAATTGATAAAATTTGGCGAATTTTATATATTAAATTTATAATATGACAATTAGAATGTGATTGAATATTTATAGACAAATTTTACTTCTTCAAGGTTTCCTGTAAACGCAGTTTAAAAAGAAAAATGGATTCGAATGTTAAATCAGATAGGTAAGGTTCCTTACAAAGTTCATAGTAGGTATTTTAAAGGCAACTATTTTGTTCTACGAAATCACTGACATATTAATGGAGAATCAATACCTCCAAAATTTGTTGGTTATTTCCTTTCTGAGGGAAATAAGTTGTATCGATTTACATCAAAGAATTAATTAAACCAATAAGCATTATTATTATTATTTACATACACGGATATTAAACATATTTAATAGCCTTCAAAATGTTTTTTATGTATTGCTATCAGAACTTCGTCATGTATAACAAGTTTCGAAAATTCCCCGTTTTTTCAGAGGTTATACTTCCCGTCAAGTCCCACTAATTTCATACATACAAGAAATTTACCATCTAATTGAATTGGTTTTTTTTTGTTAAAATATTTACTTATTGTATTGTTGTTATTCATATTATTTCCAACAGCTGGGATCGCTGTCTAGTATTAACTTATTGTATATAAAAAATCTTCATTGAATAAGGTAACAATCAGTATGATGAACGCCACGCTGCTATTTTAACTATCCAACTTGATAATTGCGCGTCCATATCAACTCACCTGTAGCCCTCACTACCGAAGGTATTTATGAGCAATTTTGAAACCGATGAAAGTAGGTAATATGCAGACTCGCCATAACTCTGTATTCCCATAAGTCATACTCACAGGTTTTTTTCGGCAGTGAAATTAGTTTAAGGTCGATCGTTCAGGCACTTTTATCTACAACCATTGTTGGTTGTTGTCTCGGTTAGCTATCTAAGGAACCAAGATAAACATTACTTTTAAGTTAAATTGCTTTTTAAATATAATCGTGCCCTTAAAAAACCTCATTAAATGGTGTCAGTGGGTACCACCGATCCGAGTATATTTAACACCAGGGCAATATGTAACACCTGGGCATCACTAATTCCTGTCGGCTAAGAAGAAAACGGTAAAGACCGCGTTTTATGAATTCCTATAGCAACCGAAACGCAAAAAACATTTTACGGTTGATGTTTCAGGAGGATGGTAGAAAGACATGTAGAGAACATCGAAATATATGTATATGCTAGGTACAATTTTGAAACGATCATGCAATTTATATCTATATGCATCAAATATATGCATCATATATTGCCCAACAATGATGATTGCATTTCAATTGAGAAATGCACTTAAAACAAGGCAATGTCCAAGCATTAATATATTTATCCTGTTTCTCTTCCGCTAAGGAAGCTGCAGGGTCGCGTCGACGCGCACGCGATTGTCATTCAATACACGTCCGAAGGTCACTGGAATTATGGTGATGATGGTCGAGAATATTAAAGAACTGCGAACTGCCAATTGCATTGCTGGAACACTTCCACGAATGTATATAACGTGATTCCTCTAACGATTATAATATGATTCCACAGCGTCACATAATTTTACTGCTTAACACTGTGAAATTAGAAACCAATTTACGGACATAAATAAATAGTTCGCAAGATAATACATTCACCGGATTTTGGGTGTAAAGATCCTGAAATAATTAACATGTCGGTTAAATGAGGGTAGGACGCATTTAGAATTTTTACCCAATAAACTTTTTCTCTCAAAATCTAATGGCGTTGGAAGCTCAAGGAAGTGAATGGCCTCTAGAGAATGTATACCAGCTGATGGAATATCTAGTAGAAATAATGCTATCATACTAGCACATGTAACGGGTGTATCTCCGTGTTCTGGCACAATATATTGTACCAACCATATGCCAAACCATAACTGTACACTATTGGCATCTGTGAGACTTAGATGTGAAAGCACGTAATGGGTCAAGGCGGTCGTTTTTAGATTTACAACAATTGCTTGGCACATATTTTTACGGCTACTAGGATTATACCTTCTTACAAATCACAAGTGATGATATTATAATACACCTCAGTACTTTGAGTAATAAACTAAAACGTTAAGACGGCAATAAAGTCAATTACACGCGCATCATATCTATATGCAACCATTTTATTTTTGTACGTGAAACCAGTGTGACATATAGTTGCGTAAGAATTATTGTAAATTTGTGTTCCAACTGGGAATAAATATATGAGTGAGCTATCTTAGCAAAACCTATTATTTTATTTGGGAACACAATCCACTGCTCTGTACACTCTACAATGAGTAACTAAAAAAAGGGTAATAGCAACTATATATGACGTGTGTCATAGAAATACGGAGATAACCAAACCATGTAGATTACCGAAAGACATTTGTTAAGTAATATCTAAATCATTTTTGATTCGGGTAACACATTCGTCATTAATAATAAATGTCATGCATTAATTTGGGTTCTACTCTCCTTTTTCTTATTTTCGTGGGCGAGCACTATCAACACCCCTATCAGTTCGCAATCGAAATTGAGTACGGAACACGAGCTGTACGAGTTTTGTCGTTGCGTAGAATTCGGATAAAGCGGTTGTTCAACCAATATATTTAGTGTTTACTTCATTCTAATATTGTATACCTAAGGTGTGAGTACGTGAAATGCAGAAGACAACACCAAAAAACATGCAACGGGATTGAAGGATTACCCTTTTTGATATGTGTTTTTTTGTCCAATGCCCAAAAAGGGGTTGAAATCCTATTTTTTACAGTCCACTGTTCGCTTTTCACCAACGCCTTATTTTAATAAATAAATACTCGGACCACAAGTATTACGAAGTCGAGAAAGTAACAATTACAACATTCATAACTACTCGTATCTGTCGGTTGAATGTCGTATGTTGTATATTATAAGTTTTCCATATTTTTGCAAACTTCTGGAAAGCTCATTAAAGTGTTACAAATGTATTATGGGGATGTGACGGTAGAATGCAATAAATACTTCGTAGCACCTTATTACGAGAATTTTGGAAGAGGAACGTTTGGTTTGATTAAAAAGTGACGCGTACCCAAATACATTTCTTAGCTATAATAAACAAAAAAGCTTGCTGTTTTCCAAAGCAAAAGTACCAAGTCCCTTATGTTTAAATCAAATTCAGTTATTTATTTATCAGCATACAAACAAATGAGAGATAACGTCCTTGCCAACCTTTTATTTATTAATATAAAGAATTTATGACCTCGTCAGAATGCAATCTATCAATTTTATTACCGATCAACACCAAAATACCATCTAAATAATACTAGCAGAATTATCTAGCAAAATTAACTTAAATTATGATTAACTTAATCATACGGTTACGAGTAGCTGAACATAAATACAACAAAATTGTCGTCCACGATAGAACGGCAGCTAATTACATAGCTGGTTTTGGTTACAACATTATTTTTAAGTATCGTACATTCCGCTTTAGAGAAAAACAAAGTTATTAATTTCCCGACACAACAGCTGTTAATTCTTAAAACTCGTTAATAGTCTTCTCTATAGCGAAAGGCTAAATAAGCCGTTCGAACATGACTAGTACCTTTGTGTATTTGTGTGTGAATTTTTTGATAGGTGGCAGATAAGGCAGCTTGAAGCATATTTTTGGAAGCTGGATGTTTGGGTAGGTTCGTAGGAGTTCAGCCTATTGGGCATCGGACGTGATTCTCTAGTGCATTCATATGACTCTGGAGCCTGTCCATATATACGCCGGATAGCTGCCGAGGATTTTAGTGTCTGAAGATAAATAAATAATGAATGAATGAATGATGCATGAATGAATGAATAAATAAACTTCAGACCATGCCCGAAGTTGTCTAACTTGATCGATCATTTACTATTAATGTCAAATTTAACATGCGAATGTCTAACCTACAGGTTTGTCAAGCAATGCACAGAGTAGAGTGCGCGTACCGTGACGCATCTACTGTTGTTATCCGGCAGTAACAGTTGTTAACCTAATGACAAAATTGTTATCACATTACAGCAATGACGCTAACAAAGTGTTGTATGAGTGCAATCTAATGGAATCACGTCATGTCACTCCTGTACAATTGTGGTACTGGTTACATAGCAAGTGATAATGAATTAGAGCTATTTAAGACTGTCATCGACAATATTAACAATTATGCAATGAAGGGACCCTCCCGTGAATCCCTTATTCAGGACGATAATTACTAAGATGATCTTTTTGGTTTGCGCTAACACAATCAATCCTAATAAGGATCGTGAAATGTTCATTTACAAAGTTTATACGTATTCAAAAACATTTATGTAACTACAAAATTGATGGAATAGAACTTAACAAACAAAAAAAAAGTGATTTAGACGTAACTCTCGATTCAGAATTAAATTTTAACCGCCATGTTGATAATATCTTCAAGTCAGCACGGAGAATGATAGGTTTTGAACTGAAAAATTAATTGTAAGAGTTTGGAAACCAAAACAGTTATTATTTTCAACATTAGTTAGTAGCAAGCTTGAATATTGTTCTGTTGTATTGAATCCTAATTACTTTAATGATTCTCAGCTCCTGAGTTACATTATGATGATTGTGTCGTCATGCCTCCCGCGGTTATCCAGACGTATACACATACATGTAAATTCCAGAACTAATCTGGACATCATCGTTCCCAGGTTAAGCCGAATTTTGAAAGAATTCTAAAGCAGAGGCAATAACAAGATATCTTTCACGATAAACTAACCGTATTTAAAACAGAAATATATATGAAGTCCTAAAAACTAATTCTACAGCAGTCCTCTAAGCGTTATGTATATAATTATATATATATGCGAATTTTTTTTATCATTTTATACATATATTATTTACCTATGTCCGTATTTACCTCTTATAATTAATATAACATAATGTAATTGATATCTTATATGCATATCTTTATTAAGTTTTCACCTTTATGTAATTTGCTACAAAGTTTCCAGTGTTCATGACATCTGTAACTAATATTGCAAGTCACTACACTTTAATTTTTATTTATTTAACTTTTTTATTAGTTTTTTATAAATGTAATTTTGTATATATGAAACAAGTTATTAATTAAATACGACAATTTGCATTGTTTTATTTAAAATTAACGTCCGTATTAGAATCACGTAGCTGTATGTAGTTGTCATTTTTTTTACAATTTCGAAATAGGAGAAAATAGAACTTTTGCGTGACAGCAAAATGACACCGTATGAGCATCCCAAAAAAAAATAGGACAAGAACATTAGACCTCGAAAAGCAGACGCCTGTCCTTTATTATTATTTCAAATTCAATTCAAGAACTATTTGGTACAATCCCAAGGCTCGTAACGCTAACCTTAGTAAGGCTAACCCGATGACGTAACACGGTAATGCAAACAATGTGCGAAAGCAAACGCAAATTCCCACGCGTAGAATCAGAAGATCCACGCAAAAACTCGCGTCGTGACATACCATTGTCGATGTCACTTGCTCACTGCTTCTGCGCGAAAAGCTTTGTCGCTGTGTTGTTATAGTAATCTGATATTTGTCCTGATATACTGTTATAATCAATTCACTTGTCAAACGATGTAATTAGGTCTCCCAAACGTGAGACTGACTTTTGAACCACTGCTTTTATAGATTGAGTTAAAATGAGTATTCAATTGGTCATCTTTTTTAAATTTGTTTGTAAACTTGTATCTTATTCGCATATCACATGCATATCCATTTATTTTCAAATTCTGATTTTCCAATAACATTCAGCTTTAACTATTTAGCAGCCTATTATGGTTACGGATGTTATCTAACCAACAAGGGAACCTAAAGCTTACTTCATCGTTCCACTTTTAGTGGCCTAAGCACGTGCCACCAGCTCTTATGCCCGAGGACTTCAGACGTAACTTAACTGATATCTAAGAACACCCAGGACCCATCTAAACGCATCCTTCGAACTCCTCTGAAGCATGAAAGAGTTCATAAATTCTTTGCTATTTATCACCCGCATAGTTCCGACAACGCACGTAGTTACTTCACTCAGTCAATAACTAACGATTGTCATAAATCATCGGGCATTGTGCGCTTCGAAATGTATTCTTTAGGCAAATTTTTGTAAACTAGGACATCCGCATATTATAAAACATATTAAACAAAGTCCCAATTTCACAGTCACTGAACGACACATATTGACAGTAAATGGAGAGAACATCTACGCACTGAGGATAATGAAACACAATTCAGGTGCGCACTAAAACGGCATACAATTCTAACAATAGTGGTCATTTGGCTTGTAAAGATTCGTTAGGAGTCGTAAATAGGCAATTAGACACGTTGCATCACGTAGTCGCGACGCGACGCAACATCTAGGCCTCGTCGAAGATGTTCAGGATTAAAGACACTGTGATTATACATATACATTTAGGATCCAGTAGCAGGAAGAATTTAAAAAATTACTCAACTTGTTAGTACATAAATATAATTGGTAGTATTTTTTTTTATTTAACAAAACTGAACATAGACCGCCAAAATAATTATGAGCAAAACATTTTAAATCACAAAAATACAACGAAATTATTAAACTTACATTAGCCACGACTCGCGATTTCAATTTATAAATTGAAACAAAAATAAAAAAAGCGACATGCAAGGCTGAATAATTGCGTAGTTTAGGTGACATAGGATTTATTGAATTCTTAATGAGATAAAAATATTTGTATTATATGTAATTTAATATACTAGTATTGCAGATCAGCGTTTATCGTAATATATATATTTATATAATAAGGTACCTAGCTATGAAGCAGGGTAACTATTGATTTGATATTTACATACCAGTTTCATATGACAGCGTTCAAGGAGACTTAGTGACACGACATTTGCTTCCAGCTTGTATGTAGGTCGCATGTTTTGCGGCTAAGCCAATTATGTATTTACATCTGGTTTTATTATTTTATTTTTCAGTACATTAAAGCGAATTCGAATGATGAAATTCTTAAACGAGTAAGATTTACGTATAATAACTAGCAAAATTAGTTGTTTAAAGGCATAATGAGCAGGTAACATAAGTCGCACGAGACCACTGTAAATTATATAACTTATAACTGCTTTGACAAGATCTTCGATTGACGATCATTTCTTCGTATAACGAGTCAATGTCCTTAGGGGCATAGCTGGTATCCGTTGAATTTGCATGGTTCAAACCGTCAGATTGGCGCTAATTCTATTTTGGTTTTACCAGCGGACCTCCAATAGTTGGATGGATGAATTAAGACCCTGGTCTTATTCCAATATGTACAGCAAACAAGGTTTCTCAAGGCAAACAAGGATCTTCGTCGGTATTTAAAAATATCTTTGTGGAGACACATCCTGCATTAAATATGTTAAGTGCGTGCAATTAATTGGCTTCAGCCCATTAACCGTCTACTCACCCACTCTTTTTGGTTTTCGAGAGGGAACCTTCAATAGGTGCCGTGGGAGCGATTCCGAGTTATGTGGGATTTTTACCGCATTAAAATCCCCCGGTGACCTTCCTCAGCACTTAGTAGAGGACTCCGGGATCTGAGTGCGGTGCCATCAATATCGACGACAACATCGACGGTACGCATCCACACATACCGTCGTACTTCCCACCTACCTACTATCTTATCTACCCTCGGATTCTCATAATAAAATTGTTATTGTAATGTTAGTAATACGATAATAAAAATAATAAATAAATAAGAGTTTTATACACTCAACCTCGCACTAAGTTTCTCTATGTTGCGTGTGACATGGACATACACAAAAAGACGAGACACAGGATCAAAAATTCTTTTATTTCAATCACTCCCACCTGGAAGTGGAACCCACGCACCTTCGTACTGCAGGTAAATCACTATCTGAGCTACACGGTCATCAACCGTTGCTTAACTATTGACATCTACTGCGAATTCTCTGTCAGCTTTATCCTAGGAACGCATTATGCCATAATTACGTTCCACGCACGGATTCTCGCCGTGACATAATGCCACATGACTGGCATATTCATTACATCTTCAACATGTAAGCACTCAGAACTTTGCATACGCATCACTTTTAAAATATGCGCAGAAGTGAAATTATTCATAACTTATGATATAGATTGTACAATATAAGTGCATAAGAGACGGTGTCTTTGGGACATTTACCTTTAGAATATGTCAGGTATCGTGAGCGTCTTTGAAAGCATCCCAAGGCTCGTTATAAAATGATATTTGGTCACATTTAGTTTCTGAACCCTTTTCAACCATTCTGTACAAGATCTACTAAAGGTTAAACGGTATCAGATGGGTTGGTAACCCCGATCTCCATCTTCCAATTTATCGAATATCCTCCGTCGGGTTAAAGACATATCTACATCATAAAGTCTTCGATCTTATTTTGATTTACGATTACAACAAAATGTTCGAGAGTTGCTTAAAATCGTATTTATAATTTCTTATTAATTGTATAACATCGGAAGGTGAAGATTCTACTTTAATCTGACGAAATGGAAAATAGCTAGCTCTTATAAAATCAGAATGTAAATATACCTACCGATTTCGGTCATCACCATCACAACCCATAATCGCCTCTCTGCTGAACTCTGGCTGGTCTGTAAGAGTAAGAGGGTTCAAGACCCAGCGGATAGGCATGACAGCATAGACTTACCTCTATTAGTTTGAATTTTAATGTCCAGTAAGGTAGGACCTACATCAAAAACTATACGTAACTTCAACTTTTGAATTGTGTATGGATTAAAAACTAATTGTCACTGGTTTAGATGAAAGAAAACTTCGTGGAAACCCACATATCAGAGACTTCTGTATAATGTTCTCAGAGGTGTATGAAGACTGGTATGCAGCCTATGGCCATTATACTTCGTATTATGCTGAGAGGGATCGTAATAGGAGACTCGTACCTAACAGTGAAACAGTTATAAATGTGAAAATAAAGGCTTAACTTACCAGCTGAGGGTAGATGACTTTACCCATCATTAAGAACATAAACCCTCTCAAGTATTATTTTCTTCTGACGAAGCATGAGATAGGTAGAAAATTTGAAGGGAAAGCAAAATTGGACCTCTATTGACCCTGGACTATCAAACATACTTATATGTGGTATAAGTAAACAGGGGTCTTTTAATATGAGGGCAAAATGTAGATAAAACATTATTGTGTATAAGAGCCGCTGGCGGCGTGCCATTTGGTAGATAACGGTGGCAAGACCGCTATATCATGACCTATTTAGTTGCATGGTTTTACAAGCGGTATCAATCGTGAGCACCAAGTGAAAAAGAAGATCCTTGTGATGAAGACTCTTTGATGGTATTAAGTTTATACGCTTTGCTCAACTCCTTATACTGTATGAGCTGCATGAAAAACAATTTGTAATTAAATCTTATATATATTTTTTACTGTATTTCATTTATTGTACAGTAAATCTGTAAAGTAACGGAATGAATTGAAAGTGTGATGTCTTGGATATGTCTCATCGTCATATATATCTGTGTAAAAAGTCCATAGAGAAAGAGTTAAGAAGCTTAGAAACTTCAAACCTTCACAGAAACAAACTTCAAAATGAAATCCAGAGGTAATAAAGTCACAGATATTAATCTTGTTATACGTGTCTCTCATAGGTATGGACTCTGGGCTGCAATTTAATGGTTGCAACTGTTGAATTTTGACATCTTTGGTAGAAGGCGAAAATTAGCTTTTTTTCTTCAAATGTTACTTATCCGTAAATTTAAATTAGTTTTGAATTTTATATTTATTATTTTATTTAAGTAGTTTCTCTAAAAAATCACATCACTTAATAACAATACATTCCAATGTCATTTACAGCTAAGTTCGTTTGATTTTTTATTTGTAACCGTTTCTGTTTTCATATAAAATCATATTTCTGTAAATATAATAAGCGGTACATAACAGTTTTTCTAGTTTCTAAGAACTTGAGAAATTTGTGATGACCTAACCGGTTCTAGAACCAGTCTGGTCCAGCCTACGCCCTTCTGTAGGTGTACCGCCACCATGTAGTGTCGTTGACCGATTAGTGAGAATTATTTTTTATGCTCATATGTTCGATATAGATTGAAATATGGGATATTTATCATGATACATTAATTATCATGCAACTGTCTTCTCGCTCCTCAATAACGCTATCTAGATTTGCAAACGTAAGCGAATATCAAAATAAAACATTTGTTTCTCCTTATTGTCTTATTTCACAAAATACATACGTAAAATAATTTTTTTTTCAACTCATTTGTATTTTTTTATGTTTGCTATCTCAGAACTTCGATTTGAAAAATTTATTGATGTTTGAGTTGATGCCTTCCCGTTTGGTGCCACTTAAATTTTATAAAAAAGTACCATCCCTAAAGGTGAAAAATAGGAGATGAAACCAAGTAAGTCAACTTAAAATATTTACGCGTTTATAACGCAGCATTGTACAAATATTTTCTATAAAATCGATCTTACGTACGTAGACGTGACATATGACACAAGCTAATGTGATTTATTACCACCTGTGCATAAGTTTTGGATGACAGATTTGTTCACTTTGTCCTAAAAATACGATAGAAACTTTTTGTTAGGACACGTCAAATAAGCAGACCTTCCATTTGATGCCAAGTTGTCACCGCAGCCTACCGGCATCTATATCAACACAGGCAAAGACAGAGAGCTAAACATGCTTCTTAACTGGTTCTAACACTTTGTAGCTGATAAATTTTACAAACATTTCCCTATTGATTGCAGAAAAGTGGAAATCAGTAATGTAAGGAACTAAATGACTTTCATTAGAAAAGATTGGTTCCATTAGCTTTCCTTGGTCACCAGAGACGAGATAAAGATGAATGGAATCCGTAATCTATTTTAGTTTTTGTTCCGCTACATATGACTCAAAGTCGGACATATTTAAAGGGTTACTGAAATATGTAAAATGGCTTTTAAACTAATGCCGTTTATGTAACACGTACTTGAATACATACAAAACATATTTTATACATAAAAAAGAAATTTTACTAATGTGACAAAAAGCAAATGGCGCCATTTGCTTTCGCGATTATAATGGCGAGAGCGTCATCTTTTTTGTGTTCCGTAAACTTCCGTATAAACGATGAAAAACTAAATCTTTAACCCTAATCTTTATGGTAACGGAATGTAATCCCCGCAAACAGATACTAATCTGTTCGTCTTTCTGCCAGTCATACGCAATTTTCTTCGAATCGACTGAATTAAAAAAAAAAATTAGGTTAATGTCAAAAGTTTAGTAACTCATCGAAAGACAAACAAATGAATTCTTGGGATTACATTGTCCCCTCCAATTCTAATTTAATAAGAAAAAAAATTTTTTTTTTCTCAAGTGTAGTGTAATGTAGTTATGTAAGTATATACATATATATACCTTATTAGCAATTGAGCCAATATGAGACTACAAAAATAAAAAAAAAAAACTACTGAGACACATATTTTTTTCCTAATTTAAAAAAAAGTTTAAAACATATTTAACAGATGATGTACAAAAGGAAATTACCATACATAAAATAAGCTACCTACTTACAATAAAATATTAAAAAATATGTAATCAATAATATTTTTAGTTATTATAACTATTTCTCTGAATAATAATTTATGGTAAAACCGCACGTACTAGGTATTTCCGTCTATTATTTATTTATCATATTGCCAGTGTAATAACAGTTTATACCATTAGCGATCCAGTCCGACTTCGTATAAATAATTAACGAAAAGAAAATTTTTTGACGTTTTTCCGTCTTAATTAGTATTTGTAATTAAATTTTTCCCTAGTTTAGATAAATAAACTTTGTAAATTCTACATGTGAACCTTCGTCTGTCTGTTGGTAAATATCAAATGAAAATTGGTTCTGCTACACTGCAAGCGAAACCATAAAAAATTACTGGTTGATTCTAAAAGGAAGGTCGTAGCTTACAGACTAGATGGATGGCACAGAGCCCATCGACCTCCAACAACCAGGGCCGCTAGCCATGCCTCCGTCTGTTGTTCCGCAGGGTGCACTACGGTCAAAGAAGTTTGGTTCGGACTTATGAAGTCTTACACCTCAAAATTCAGTTTGTTTGCGAGAATATTTTTGATGTCGCATTTGAGTATCTCTATGCCACTCAGTCAGTCAGTCAGAATATTCTGAAAGGTGTGTACAATCTGCCAACCCGCACTTGGCCAACGTGGCAGACTATGACCTGAACCTCTCTCATTGCGAGAGGAGACCGAAGCCCAGCAGTGGGACGTTATGGGTTGTAATGATGAAATTATGATGCAACTCGCACTGGAAATCCTAGTGTGAGAGTGTGAGTTTCTGACTCCTTATTTATTTATCTATTTGTTTCTCACGATTCCATTTTTTCATTACATAAAATTAACTGTACATTAACTTATTAATTTACTAAAATGCTAGTACATTAAACGGAATTCTATCCTTTCTCAAGCGCGTGTAAACGTACCTTATCAACTAACGAAGCTGCATGATTAAAACGATACCCTCGAGACTCGCTGTAGGATTACGACGACCTTAGGTTACGAAAAGAAAGCTCTGTCATTACGAACCGAGTGTAAAAGTCTGTGGCACAAATACCAGAACATGTTCATTTCCTCTTAGCATGAGGCCGTGAACCTTGCGGTTTTACCACAATACAGGTAGGAAGACCTAATTTTGCACCGTACTCCGATCAACAATTACTATTCGAGATTATTCATATTCGAGATTTTGTACTAATTGCTGTGATGAAGTATCCAATCAAATATTGAAGTTTCAATGCTTTTGTAAGGAATCCTAAAAATAAATAAAAGAAAAATATATGTGTACGATTCCACTTACTTTTTGGTAGAAAGCCGATTAACCTATCTATTGAACGGATGTACGAACGAAACTAAAATAATAATTTTGGTAGATAAATAAGAGAAAACATGTTTATATATTTTTATTTAGCGTTTTATTGATTAGCGATTTATTTTTATTTAGTGGTGACGCATTAATAAATATATATATATATCAGATTATAAATATTTTATCCTCGTTTGCATTTGTTTTCAATCATATTTGTCAAAGTGTAATCGTAGTCATTCTTATAATACATTTCAACTTAACATTATTGAGTTTTAATGAAATTTAAATCATACAAAATATATTAGCCCAAAATGCGGACTTGATAATTGAAGCATGCCAGTCAAATATTGCCATGTGCCAGTCGATATGTTGATTTAGAATCCACCAGCATACTAATCAAGACATGACAACAAACAAAGATTGTCAAGACCCAATATGCATTGCAACTAACAATACTAATCCATCTTATTTTGACATTTCACACGAATGAAAACTCGAGCACTATCTAACTTAATAACTTGAAAATGCCTAATCATTAGGCTGCTATTAGGTACTTTATTATCGTGTAACGGTAACACCAACTAGTTTGCATAGTTATACCCGTCCGCCCATCAGAGCAACGGGTCGTCAATGGAACCAACGTCGGTGACGGTAATGAGTTCATGATTAATATCAAATGGGCGCTGCCAACCAGACTGCACATTACAATCCCATTAAATTTTAATTTTTCTCATATTGTTGATATGTTATAGTACGTAATTAATAATAATTTAAAAGAATTTGTTGTGTAACAATATGTCTTGAAAAGCTAACATTTTGCTTATGATCAGGAAGAATGGTTTCTTTATAGCATTGGATTATATAAGGGTCATTTTATGTTCGTTATGACATTTAGTAAATTAATTCAAAAT
Organism: Megathymus violae; assembly: GCA_003671415.1. Lineage (NCBI taxonomy): Eukaryota > Metazoa > Arthropoda > Insecta > Lepidoptera > Hesperiidae > Megathymus > Megathymus violae. The sequence goes on along the minus strand of PDGT01000008.1, from coordinate 835,657 downwards.
TCTATTGTTCATTGACGATTCTTGAATTGTATATTTAGATGACTAGTGAATAAAATATTTTACATTTGCTGCCGTAAGTTTCGTACGTCCCAAAATAATTCAGTTCAGTAATTTCAAATAGTTCGTTTTGATTATAAAAAAATTGCAACTTCCTTTTGTAACGCATACTTCCTACATAGTTGTCTAAAGTTTTGTACCTATTCGTACATGGATTATTTATTTTGTTGACCAGGAGACAGATTGACTAAATGAAATCTTGTGTTCAGAAATAGTAATGACAACCAATATAATTGTTTCCTTTTTATATGTTCAAATTCAAAATCATTTAATCATGTAGTTATTCTGTAAATATATTTATGCACGTAATTTTTTGTTCTACTACCGTCTCGAAAAGGTGCTTTAATATTGAGGTGAAGAAACTGCGAAAGAAACTCCTAAATATTATACGTAAATTATAGGTTTTATAAATGTATCATACGTACTTAAAACATTTCTCATGAATCAAACGGTCTCTTGTTAATGACCGTATAAAAATCAAGTCATACACTTAGTTTTATACAATATCTTAATAATATACATAAATAAAAACATAATTATGATTTTTTTTCCTTACTGAAAAAATCTTTTGATGTTGATAATAATTTTTTGGATTGTCATTAAATTCTGAGCTGTTTAAAATTGCAAGTCAAGACAGTTTGAATACGCCAGTCAGATTAATTCATAGTTATCCAACTTGTTTTCTGTTGAGAATTTTTTACGCCATAAACAAGCGGATGGCGTCACTCAACTTCAAAGTCCTATAAAACCTTATAAATATCCACCGATGGCAGCGATAGTTGCTGGTATATATTTATTTAGAAATCAACTATACCGTCGTAATGGTCGTGCAGATTGGCATATGCAGTCGCGATGGCGATGCTAATATGCCTTGCAGAAGCGCGCGTGACGGGAATACGTCTACGTGTTGTCGGATGCTTAGGGTTGTTCACTTTAATTTTATATATTTTTTATTAAAAGTTTTTGATTGAAAAAATATCTTCACAGGATGTTTAATATTGATTAATGTTATATAGGTGATTGATTCTCTCGGCTAAATTATAATGCTTTATCTTTTGCCATAACTATTGAAACAGAAATTACAGCCATTAACTTCGTTGATCTCAAGCCATGGATAAACAACTAAATGTACTAAATGTTTACTCGTGATTATGCAAAGTTGCTGATACACTATATATTAATTAGAAACGGTGGATTCAAATTGCAGTTTTGATTCAGACACTGCAAAGTTAGCGATTTCCGACACGGGTTGCTAGTACGTTTAAAGAACTCAATTGGAACTAGATCCACCGTTTTAGGCTGAGCATTATGTGTACAATTTTAATTAAATAAATTCAATATTTTAATACATTTAAATTGTAGGGTAGTTTAAATTGCAATTTTTTTTATGGTCACAATAGCGGCCTATCGTTAAAATACATGATTTCTACATAGGATTACCTTGTCTTCTCTCCGTAATAAAGCTTCTTTCGTATATAATAGCAAAAAATCAACGTGCACAAATATACCAGTTATAACCTTATCATAAATGAAGTTGAATTTGGGAACAAATAAATATACACTGATATCTATTCATAAATTAACTTAATATAGATATACTGAGAACAAAAAAGAATCCAAAATTATGATGATAACGCATCGTGCAGAGCCAACCTTATAATTAAGTCCTGTTTTTACCATAATAATTCCCATGGTTGGCGCTCGTCAGTGAAATTATTATTATAAAGTGATTTGTGGACGATTGATTACCATCGCGGACGGTGTATGCGATTCCGGCGTAGCGGTGCTTGCGGCTGCGGCACGCTTTAATTTGTGAATAGGTTAAGATATAGATGTGTCATTCAAGATATCTCAAAAAAGAATACCTACATGTAGACCTGATTACTTCCATTCGAGACTATAAAGGTTGAGGCTCGAGTTTTTTTCAAGACACTATGACGCAAATTTGCGATGCAACATTTTTCTGGACCAGGTCTAATCGTTAAAAAGACACTCGACCCTGAGCTTCCGGAGAAAAGTTTGGAGAATGTAAGGAAATAAAGGACGGTAGACACAGCCACGACCAAGACTTATTCCAGTCACTGTCTCTTCCATTTGAATATCCCAGTGTATATCGTTTTCATCGTCAGGGCCACAAACAGGAGTGTTTATCAGCGCGTAGTTTAAATCTAATTCTTTAGATTAACTGTCTAAGGAAATCACAGTTTTGCCTTCTTATGGATTGAAGGTAAAACACCGTTATACCAAGCGACGTATACGTAATTGTATGAGGCCTACATACAGTGCAAAAGGGTAAAATATTTTTGCATCAGCTAGGAAATGGCAGAACAATATATAAAATCATTACGTCATTCATTCGAGATCTCCAAACTTCTCTACATACAATAGTCGGTCATGGAGGGGGCTTATATGGGCAGAAATTTCTCATAACTGTAAGATTTAGATGTCAATTTTAAAAATTCTAAAATTTACGTGAATAATTAAAATTCATGTTAGAGTTTTCAAAGCAGTATCCAAAGCAGTTTTTTCACTACAAATGGACTTTATCTCGGCCTTATATGAGAATATTTCGGAGTTTCATTACATGCTTTATAAAAATAGCATTCAGAGCCGACATACCGTGTCCATTGAACTTTGTAATCGTTCATTCAGCTGAATTAGGCCAAATTTTTACTATCTTTAGTTCAATCAGTTTAATTCACCATAGTTCACCATCTTGTATAACTCAGTGTATACGAATTACAATAATGTATATAGATAATTGGGCCAATTCCTTTCGATATCGATATCTTAGGGTCTACTGGAATATAAGTCATGAAACTTAGAAGTGGCAAACATACACGATACAGCTGTCGCAGAAGCCGTAAGCGCAAGCCGCCATAACAAATCGCATCGTTTTAAAAAATTCATTCTTTCTAGTAATTTTTTACGAAAAGGTTATTATTTATTCCACAATTCTTCTGTTTTTGATTTGTTTAAAGTGACCTCATTGCTTAATAACGCGTTGTTTCCTTCAAAATATACCGTGTTACAAGACTTATTTATGTACTCATGATAAGTGGGCATCAACGCCGAAAATATCACTGACGAGTTTCCGTCCAAAGAGGAAGCGAGTGCCCCGTTTATTGCTAGCTTTCCGACAGTTCCATTCAATTAATATTATGCAAGTTAATGTGATCTTATGATTGGCCGTATTGGCGTGGCTTGCAATACTGGCCCCAAATCTCATGTTGGCAGAATTTTTGATAGATAGCTACATTTTTGTTCTCAACATAGAGAATCTTCGTGAGGGGCGAGTGTCTGACCGGCTATTTATTTAAATACCGCTTGCCGTTGTGAATGCCGTGAGTATTCCCGCCAGTACGGAACAATGTCGTGTATAAAGGCGCATTGGAGATATGTCTATAACTGACTTCGATTGATTCGTCAAAGAAGCTTGGTAACAAAACAAGCGCTAATGCACAGAGTAAACAAAAGTAAAGGTCAAAACTTGGAATTAAATTGATTATAAGTAAGCTGTCGGCTTGGAATGCCTGATGTCACCGAAGTAATTGAATTTCGTACGCATCGCGGTAAAGGTCACGTCAAATTACAATATTTCGCGCGTCGCATATGAAAACGTTTAACGTTGAATACAGGCCTTCTTGTTTTATTAGCGAGGTAATCGTAATTTTTTTGTTTTGAGTGCTTTCTGTAAGTAAGAGTTAATAAAGGGTAAAAATGTGTTATGATGTACTTATATTTTGCAACATATCACACAAAATAAGACAATCGAACAAATCAGCAACAAACACAACAATCCTGAGTATCCATTACAGTTAAATTGATCATTAAATTTCCAATATGCCATCAATTTAAATTCGGTCAGTGATTGGTTAGTTACAGGTATGAAGAGACAAATAATCAAAAAAATTAAAATTTCTAAAAATATATTAGTGTAGAAGTGTAAAATTCCCAGGTGCATATTTGACCCCATTACACATTGTATTTATTAACGCTTTAGTAACATTTTCATGACCTACAGACCCGACGCTAGAGGTGCGTTCGACAGTTACATTAGGAAGCATCAGCAACGACCTTGCTGGGCTGGAAACCGCAATCGAGCCAGGGTCTATGCGCGCCACTGCGCACGAGGGTGTAATTTACATTACGGTATTATATGCCACAAGTTGAACTTACAATAAGTAGGAAATGAGAGCTCAACGCGTTTCCTTTATTATTTCGACAGACAATAAGAAAATACTTTGTTAGTGATGTTTGACGTCACCCTTCTCGTTTTCCGTCTCAATTTTTGTAAGTTGTACTTTACTTGACCTAATATTGCGCAAAAATAAACGTACCAGTTTTAATAGGGTATTTGCAGTTTAAAAGTATGTGAATTGGGAAAGTTATGACTTCGTTATCATATGATAGTGAAGCTGCTTGTCAAGAAAAAGTATCAAATTCGATACTGATCGAGGCAGACATGTATGTTTGTTCTGTATGTTTATGCAAGGTATTCTGGTTCAAGCGCCTGTATTTGTTAGCCTTTTTAAATATTTATTTATAAAAAATAACCTTATACCTAACACGCAATTCAAGATTTCATCATCATCATAACTGTCCCAAAGTTACGCTCTGGTTTCTTTTCACAACGAGAGGAGTATATCTGGCAGATTTCACACACCTTCAGTTACTTTATAATGAACCCATTTCCTCACCATGTTTTTGTTCCGGTGATTTTTAACGATTTAGAAAAAATACAGGTGAGTGCAGAATTTCAACCGAAGACCCCGGTGCATGGGAACGTTGATCAAACCGTTAACCTAAATTTAGCTTATTCGTATTGTATCGTATAGTATGTCATCTGATATGTGGCACGCTGTTTATATCGGACACTGGTTACGCACAGTTGGACTTCAGGTATGTGCTCTCGGAGCCGCGGCCTCAGATCCAAGTAGAGCGAACCAGGCGTACAAGGGATCAAAATCTCTTTTATATATAATATGTCTCCAATGCTGGCCTGTCAGAAGATGTTTCGCAATATATACTGGGAATAAACCAGAGTGCCGACGTTTTTAATGCGTTCGTTAGTAAGATTTACCACGACAAAGTTTGGTTGGATTTAAGATTGAAGAATACATATACATATACTTATTAAGACATATTTTGTAGTTTTTATTAATAAATAAACTTGTTAATTGTTGATGTGCTCGCACTACATCTCAAAGAGAGAATGAAACGGAAAAACGCTAAAGTCAACCACACTGGCCAACTGTGGGCAATTAACGACAAAATGAGAAAGGATATTGTCACAGTCAATTAAGCTGCGGATTATTAATACTTCACACACCTTTGAAAACATTATGAAGAACTCACAAATAGAAGAAGAATAGACAAGTGTTAGCTGCCAACCCAAGTGTCGGAAGTTCAGAAGCCGCCCGAAGGATTCTGGCTTAATTTGACGACGGCTATTTGACGAAAACAATAAAGACAAACTTTAACGTGCCGTCGAAGTTTGAAAGGGCTCAAGAAATTTTTCCCCCCAGCGATCACGCATCAATACCGATCTCACCTGCAGTTGCTTAACTAAGCCGGTCAATTGAGATCGATGCAACCAGTCGTCACGTAATGCTAATTATTACGGTAAATTTAACCATAATAAGTGGACAAATTAACCATAGTATTTGTGTGTGTTAGTGTTATGTGTGTGTGTTTTTAGGTGTTAATATTACTCGCGACTGCAAAAATTTATTTTTATAGATACTGAATTTGAAATGAAATGTGAGAATTGGACAATAGGACGCATCTGGCGGTGACTCGGTTCTGTAGTAGATTATACAGACACGGATAAAATTATCATAATACTGATTGGGTTTCCATGTTTAGTTCCATGGTCGGTAGAGGTTCACTGATGTTTTGTTGTAGACTTTTTGTATTTTTAAGTCTACCGTTTCGCACAGTAATGCAAGTACATAAAGATGTCAGGTAAGACCCAATATTGGACCCAGTTACCGTCCCCTGTCGCCCCTTAAGGTATGCCCATTCTAGACCTATTAGAATGAATTGGTGACAATGAATTACAATGAATTGGTAAATCACAAAGATGTATGACTAGCAAATACAGATTTCCTCATCACGTTGCGTAGTGAAAAAAAATTGTAGTGTATCTTATTAATGTTAACTGAGAGGGTTATTAATATCGTGTAAATATTGTGCATGACAAATGTAAATTACTTGTCGCATGACCAATGACGTGGGCAACTAGCAGGCATGCTAGTTCACGACAAATTGTGACTAATTGCAGGATTATTAGTAGTAAGACATAAAATTGTTTAAATTGATTCTTTAAGGGTACCCACCTATTGTAGCGAAACGAGCGAGCATAAATTTAGATAAAGATAAAAGAAAAGAGGTTTCATATAAATTATATATACATATATAAATAATCCTTAAAATCTTGGTAATGTTCGCTTTGAATTACAACTATACAACTGCAATGTTTTTTTATTGGTAAGAGAGTTTTTTTGTATTAAGTATACAAACAATATAATTTTAAAATAGAGTTGGAGACCGACAATTAGAACTTGAAAACACTTACCCATGAGTTGTTGATCTCGGCTTTCAGTGATTTGTAGTTACTGTGTTAAAAATAAAAGTATGTTTAAAATGATATATAAAATAATCGATTTACCAAATAAACCAAAGAAATCGGTAATATACTTACTATCTACACTTGAATATAAAATATTTATGTTGTAGTTCAATCTTTATACTATAATATGCCGCTGACTAATCAACACTTAATGATTTGATAAGTGAAGTTATTAGTGCTGGAGACAAAATATCTTGTTGATAATTAATTGTTTATGTTGGAAACATTATTTAAATAAAATTGATAAGTATATCAACAACATTGTTTGTTTAACCTACATTTTAAGATAAAAATTTGATTATTATACATTTCATAATTATCTGTTACATCCTCCATGCGAGTGTAATGGACCGGCACCCTTTTATAATTTGATGTAGTAATGTGAGATGTTTGTTTTAAAGGAATTATAAATTTGAACCTGCATTGCGCACTTTCATACCTGGTACGAGGTGTCGATGACCGAGTCCTCTAATTTTTGAAATGGTATATGTATAACAAATAAATTGTAAATAATAATGTTGTAACAAACGAAAAAAGCGTTCCTCTATCTATTTGCGTTTTTTGATAGGTTACATTTTGAGTCCTTTTCCCGTTCCACAGTTTCGTTTTACAAAATCACTTCTTCGCAGATGAAAATGCCGGCCTTTCCTCTCGCTAAGATAAGGAAAAAAACAGTTTAACCTAACCTTCACAACCTAATAAAAGTATATTTCGTGACAGGGCTCTTCGTACTCAGTGCCTTAAGGCTCACGTTTTTTTGTTTTTCATATCAATATTTTCTTACTGATAATCTGCATAATATTAGGTATATAAATAATTTGTCCGATATTGAATCATATACCAAACATTATTTCAAACGAAAACTGCACAACAGCTGGCAGATATCAAATTTGTGTGCTGAATAAAGATAATAAATTATTTAATTGTGATGTGTATTCAATAACCTAATTAACCGTAACGTGAAAATATATACATAAAATGCATGATAGTACGTGTTCTAGTACTTCTCATGGGTTGAAGCCAAAATTATGTCATAGATACAGTGCGCAGTGACGACAAGAATAAATTGGTACGAAATCTGATTAAATCTAGCATATTAGGGTATAATAGCATTATTATATATGAATATAAAATATAATTTCATTCATTATTTTTGTATATATTAAACTGTTACTTTACAAAATTTATATAACTAGATAACGAGCGAAATATCCAGTGCAGCATTTATAGTAATCAGCTCTTTCTAACACTTGGCAATTCGATTAACGATAAAATAAATTAGAGAAAAATTTAGTTCTTCAGAGATTCCGCACAATGGTGTTGGTTACACAAAATAACTACAACTTGGTTAAGTAAAACTTATCCGATGTATTCACATTAAAGACATCAGTGACCTATAATTACCTACATAAAAACATAAGGAGCACAAGAATAAAATATAGTAAAATTTAAAACTACCAAAAGTTACATAAAGAAACAATTTTCAATTGATAATACCAATGGCAGACATTAATTTCCTAGTTAAAATATAATTATTAAGATCAAAAATCAGTTACATCTACACTGGCTACTATCATATTGACAACGGGGTACCTAATAAACAACGTGATTTCGTACAAACTCTAAGTGACCGTAAGTAGGTACTCATTTATAATACAACCTTGTTATAAAATCGATTTATTTTTAAATCGATTCATCATTGATCAGGTTCAGTGATCTATATAGTTCGTAGTTCCATATTCTTAACTCCCGCGTAGCACGAACCTGAGGTAGTATTTTTTTTGTAGAACGTACGTAACCATTGGTAAATAGATTTCATTCTAAATAACTACTATGACACATCGAATATCAAATCTATTAAATATATCACATTTTATTGTATATCACATTTTGTCTTTAATAATATTTATTTATACATAGAACTGAATACTTTGATATACGAGTACCATAAGATTTTCTACTGTGAGCTGGCGGCGGCAGCACGGCGTGAATAGTTAAGATGTTTCTGAGATAGTAGGCTGAAAAATTACCTGCTGCATTTTACCGTGATAGGCTGAAAGGTTAGCTGTTGCAAGTCGGCTTGTTAAACTCAAAAATTTGGTAGTTGTGATAAAACGTTACAGAGTAAAATATTTTTTGTGACATATAGTTTCCTGAACGGAATGGTTAGATTACTTTTCTAAATTGAGCATAGGAAACAGAGCTTCACGTTTCCTCTCTTCATTCCATCACATAATCCACGCATGCTATAAAACCAATTGATCTTCATTCAAACGAACGAATATGTAATTGGTTCGTTCTCTAACCAGCGGTGGGTAAGAGCAGGAGAGGTAAGCTTGGTTGGACTCAAAGATAGAAAGAGCTCCGTACATCTAAACCAAATATTGAGTATTCATTTATCATGACTACACATCAGTGACGTGGATTCTGTGTGTATCTCATAACTTTTGTCAGATGTCACCCATTCAAACATCCAACGCATCCGACATCGTGTTTTGTCGCCCCTCATCCTTCCGTCCGGCCGTCCGCCCGTCTGTCGTCGTTCACTGGTACGGGCTATGTCATAGGCATAGCAAGCATATAGTGTCATCACTGTTGAGGAGTTCAAGTGTCCATTTTTAACTCTAAAAAATAGTAATATCCATTTAAAGCACCTACGTGTGTGTCAACTTGTTTGTTTGATCATGATTGTGTAAACATTTATAGTCTGGTGAGTCAGTGCTCGCGTCTCCACTAGTTAATGAACTCTGGGCTATTCATAGAAATGTTTTGTGGGTCACGCACACAGGACCACGCACGTATACACGCAAAGACGCAGGGTTGACAACGTAAACAATTAAAATGAATATTTGTGGTGTTATGCCAAACGAGCACACGTGCCATCTAACAGTAAGTAGTCATCACCGCTCATGAACAGCGGTAATGTCAAAGGCATCAATCACTAGCTTTTTACTTTTCACTTTTCAATACTGCAACCAAAATGTTAAAATCATTTCACACTGTGGTAACAGTGGTAACTAGTCAGGCAGTTGGAGAACCCTACCATGCATGAGAAACGTCGGAACTGAATTGGATGGTAAAGAGTTCAAGCGACCTCCAACGAGAGGGACCTAGTGCAATTGTGTCGTCCGTTTTTAAGCAGGGTATACCACAAGCAAGGGAGGTTAACTAAGACTCGATAATGAATAGAACGCATAACAACCCTTCACCTGTATGTATTTAAATTTAGAATATCTTTACAGGCACCATACATTTTAAAATAACAACATATCGTAACACATGCCTAGAATGACTGTAATATCATTATTAGCTTCCATCATCATCAACTTCCTTCTATTACTGGATTTAGGTTTCCCATTAGACAAGCGAATGAGCCAGATCTTTGACTCTCCCTTCTTTCACCTTTCATCATTCACCGCTTTTTAAACATTGTCACGCCAATTAATAGCGGAAAACTTACGTTAACCCCAAAGATTTAAGATGAAGATGTAAAACAAAACTTCCGAATTGTTGTTCGCAGTTATTTCGCAGTTATTATATTGAATTCGACTAACAGTTTACTCGGGAGTGCAATAAAGCCTCTTAAAAACTGCCCTCTGAAAATCGAACCGAAATCAATGTTTCCGAAATGTTGCGGGAAACAATTTTCATCATAGCTGAAAGTTAAATAGTATTAATTTAATTAAATTGTACAAATTGACAGCCCTATTATGGATGGCTGATGTCTATCGAAAATATTTAAATGACATGTAACCAGTTCAGAAATAAACTGTTTACGAGAAAATCTTTATAATTCAGCTTCGTATAATAAATAATTCTGTTTTGCACTATGTGCGTCTCGTGTGTTTTCGTGTTTTTTTTTCTTATTCATTGTCCTTTATTTGACTTCAAATAGGATTAAAGTCTTAATTCCGGCTGGGTCACCCTTAGGCTCTTTAACGTTAAATAAACCAACTCGTAATGGAACAGTTGTATTTATATATACAATAACAATCAACTCTCACTTAGTTCTGGGAAAAATAGTCTTCTTTTGATTTAAGATAACATTCTTCTGTATATTTTGTAATAATAATAATAATTTGAGATCTCTCAATGCAATCCATCCATTTATTGCTTAATAATTGAATGATATCGGCGATTGTCCACTTATAGATTTATAATCACAAAAATAGGGCGTATATTGTTTCTTAACATCGGACGTAGAATCCAAAGATGGAGGCCGGGTCTTAGAGTTTTTATATCTACTGAAGACTACATTTTTGTGATACACTATTTTCAAGTATGAGTATCCAAGAGTTTGATCAGCAAATTATCCATAAAGTTGTCAGAGAGCAATATTTATTGTATTTTACTATGCATATAGTGAACCTTCCAACATTTTTTTAGTGTTGCCGTTATTAAGAGATAATTTTACAAAATAACAAATTTTTAATCAGTTCTGTAGTTCCAGCGATTACCTGGACGTAAAGAAATGAAGTTGTATAATTGTATAGCTTGCAAGCTAGTAATTCCTTGAAAGAGAATAACCCGAGCTTGTACAGTGTACAATTAACAAGCATGCCCTCCTTAGGTTATGGCTCTTGATTGCCTTCCGTTGAACTACAATAAAAGATAGTTATCTGCATAGATTACGTTTATAATTAGCTTATCTAATCACAGGATTAAATAAGGCTTGATGACTTAGTCAGGAACATTCTACGAAGTGATCAAAAGTTTTTATAGGAATCCATAATTTCGGGCACATTTTGAAATGTTTAAATTAATTAACAATTTTAAAAGTTGTTTTGTTACATTTAACTATTTTTTTCGGCTTTACTAAAATAAAAAAAGAAACAAACTTCAGTTGTTTAATTTGTTTGTTTCATTGTTAATGAAATGTGCTGTTCGTTAAAGTGATTATGTAAATGTAACTACATGTATTTATTATCCTAAACTATGTAGTACCAACACTAATGAATTGCCATCGTTACATATTACAGGGTCAATATACATTTTTTGTCTATAGAGATGTCTAAACAATATATCAGCTTACAAACGTTATATTCGTACAAGTTTGTGTGCCTGATCTTTCTTTCCTAATGTGTCAAACATTCGTTTTTATTTAATTTGAAATATTCGTCTATCGAAGTAAGACGTCGTGGCTACCCTCTAATAATATTTATTGTGCGGTAATTTCTTTAATGAGGTACCTAATATGGATGAAAAGCCAGTTTAATTGTAATCTAGTTTTTAGTGTTGCTTGTAAGAGTTAGTTACAAGTAACATTACGTTAGATATATTTAACGTATGAACTTGGAGGATTTTGGGTAACCCTATGAAATAGATAGATCTTTTAAAATGTGTTTAAAATATTTATTTATATTTTAGTTCATGCACACTCAAAACCGAAACCGTATTTAAATCATAAATCAACCATGTATAATTTAATTTACCTAGGTTGTTTCAGCTTCAGCAAATAAACACGAATTAATTATTACAACAAGCAAATACCTAACTAATAAACATAGGTAAAATCTCTATTTTCCAGACTTCAGATTTCGTATAGACAGATCTAAAAATATGCGCATGGTTGTTCTTAGTAAATTCTAGGTGATATTGAAAGCAGAGACGGTCATAAAGAACCAATTGCCTTATCAAACAGGTTCGCCTTGGACGCTACTGAACGAGCGCGCCACTCAATCAATTTACTCTGAATCTTATAACAAACGTTTTAAATCCTTACGAATAAAAAGTCCTAAGCTTGCGGACCACTATTCTTAAAATACATAATATTCATTATAATAACAAAAAACGTGAATATCCGTTACATTTAAGATGTAAAGTTTAACATAATTCTGTAAATGTCTAAGGTGTTTCAATTGTGATGTTGGAGAGCTCCATTATAAATACATTTTCCATTATCTACTTAATTAACAAGGGTTCTGTAACGTCTCTAGTAATAAAATTATTTACCATATCTGCAATATGCACAATAATGGTGAACCGTGGTCAATAAAATGATATCTATTGCTAGACTTTACTACTCCCATTTAACTAAAAACGCAACTCATTATTGAATCCGGAACTGACAGAACAGCTGTCTTCAAAATGGCCGACAACACTCAAAACTTTTTAAACTAATCTTAATGGTTGTTCGAAATAGCTTTTGTTTTTGTGAATTAAAAAGCTCGATTGCATAGCTTTTATGTACAATAAATCATTTAAAAGTGTTATAGCTTCCTGTTTGCGTTGAGTTTAAAAGCAATGTATGCATTTTTATAAATGCATTATGAAATAAAAACTCTTAGACTATTTTTGTTTAGGAATTTATCCTGTTTGTGTGTTGAGAAAGAAAAAGATTGTTGACAGATATTTCATATTAGTTAAATGAGTGTACTGTACAATTATAATCGTAATGCTTCTTTTCCAATGTTAACTTGTCTTATATTAATGATGATAAATTGGCCATGTAAATTAAAATTTGCAAAAGTTTAATGTACTCACAGTTTGGGCCTCGTTTTTGTTGTATTATTACTAAAAAAATATTATGTCGGCAAAGTAAGGTGACGATCGATTCCTAATGGAAAATTAGATGCCCATAAAATTACACACGATAAGGGCACATGTTTGAATTAAGATAGAATTTTCAGTTTTAACTAACAGGCTTCATAATTAATGTTGTTTTTGCGTTGTTGTCATTTGAATGTTTATAAATATGCACAATTCCCGTCCTATTTATATCTGCGCCCACTCCGAATCAACTCAATGCCAGGTACAGTTTGTTAGAGCGTTTGGTTAATGTCGATTCACCTTCCAACCAATTTTACACTTTAATTCAGGGACATTAGAGTGCAAATAAGTTTGAACATGAAATGTGTTGCTGCAAATAACGGACAGATGGGTGTTATGAGCTTATGAGTCACAATAAACTGAATTTGAGCGTTCTCTTTATCATAAGCATTGATTTTCAAGTCGAGTATCCTTTCAGATAAGAATGACGCGATTAAAGTTTGATAAGCAGGAACTCACACGGAATCTTATTTTCATTTAAGTAAAGAGAAACCTAAATTAAATAAAAAGCAAGTAGATAAGCAGACTGATAAGCTTGTTTGTTTTAACTGTTTTAGGTATTTCTGCTGGGAAATAAACTGCAACAGGTGAAACTGAATAATAAGCTTAAAAAAAAGAAATCTCAAATTCAAAAAAAATCGGGATTTTTTTTTACGCAAACATCGATCTCAGTGGTTACTTTATCTTAATTCATGTATTAATCTTTAAATTTTATGTATCTCAAATAGTGCGAAGTATTGTGCAGCGAGATATTAATGTGGTGTTTAAGACATACATAGCTTCCAACACGAGTCTGTAAACGGTAAGTAGACTTATATACATGTATTTGTGTCAAATATCATGTTTTACCCCATCCTGAGTTTTAAAGTAGTTTTAAAGTGAATACGAGAAGTGCATACGACGTTAAAATATTTGCGTATTAATTAATAGTACTCATAAAATCAGTATTGGTTTAAGTTTAAAATTAAAAGAGGTAAATAAGTTAAGAAACGAGTTAATAGCTTCCTTTTCGTATCCAGCGATGTTCCTTACAGTGTTAATGTTTAGCGTCGAGCGTGATCAATCTAGAAGCCTAAATACTCGTTTACCAGAAATTAACTCAAAAATATTCTTAATTTTAATAATTAATATACAATGTATTTGTGATTTTATGTAACTCATATGTATTTTATGTAACTCATATAAGCCCCATGCGCTTTTCATTTTCTACATGTCTGAATCCCAGATTTCCTTAATTTATTCTCGACACGCACACTTGAATTCCGCTGTTTTGCGATGCATGCTTTTAATTATAAAATTACTAAGACGGCCCGCGTCATAGAATCGCAAAAGAATAGATATGCCGTAGTAGTAAATCAAACCATCACAAATACGGTACAATTTCGAACAGGATATATCATATGTATGAATTTCGATAATACGCAAACGTATCAAATATTTAAAACTTTAATTTTAGACAGAATCAACTAGGACGACAAGGTAACTTAAAAAACTTAAAGCGTCATAGTTTGATTTAGCTTTTACCGAAAACTTATATTTATTATTATTTTTCTCTCTTTCCCTCTGCCTGTCTCTAGTTGTGAAAACTAGCTTCATAAACAAAATATTCATAAACTAATATAGAGGTACAACGATCTATACCTCTTAACTTAATACCACCGGTTACATCTTACTATCAGGTGGCCTGACTGCTTGTTCGATTACTGTTTATATTAAATAATCGTATAAAAAACAAAAGAACTAGCACTATTGCTTCATTTTTTACTACCACTCTCCTTTTAAAAATCAAACAATAAAAGTTTTTAAAATGTTCTGTTTGCAGTTGCAAATTCAATGAATTAATTTCAAGCGAATCGGTTTATTGCTCCCTTCTGGAACAGCGAGATGTCGTTTACGCCTGTGGTGTTACAGATGTGTGTGGGCGGTAACCATTTACCAGCACCATCTATATTTTGCCAGTGCTCGTTAGCCACTTGCCAAAATAGCAACAATGCTCCTCTTCATAACTTAACCTTTGAAGTAACTTAGAAGTTACGAAGTAACATCTTGTGTCTCATCTAACAAATCTTTTCTACGCGTGATTAAATCTATGGTGGAAGTGTTTTCTTGTAAGTAAACCGGTTTTAATACTGCTATCCTGTGATTCCTCGATAAAAACTCGGCGCGGAACGAGTCCTGTCGACCGCAGCCCTGAGCCCTGGTCACTTTCAAATCACAACCGAGCGAGACCTTTCTTTTGTTATATTTAAACAAAGAACCGGCCTTATAAAATCAAATACCTACTCTAAAAAGCAAATAAAACTCTGTTTTATTGGCTGATTCATGAAATAGTTTAGTCAAAAACAGCGGTAACTTTTATGCGGTAACTCATGTGTAAAACTTGAAATCGTCACGGTGTTTACATTAACGAGCATTTTTTATCCTGCATCTTTATCACGAAAAGGATAAGTGAAGCAAATTTTGCTCATTTACTGAACATAAATTAAGGCGGCATTTTTCAATTTTTGCCCCGCCATAAAAAATTGAAAATCCGGGACTGACGGATGGTCACAGTCCAATGTGTCCTTGACAAAAGCAACTCGTCTGATCTCCTCTATAATCAAGAAATGCGCACCCTTTGCTACACTGCGACCGTATCTTTTGACAAAGACAAATATTCTTGCTAAATTAAGTAATCTCGCCTGAGAAAGAATGCTCATGTGACGTATTGTACGTTACGTGTTATCGTATGACGTCGAGGTCACCACCACTTTGATAAAGATAAACATTCCAAAAGATTATGTGATCATGTCTGGGTAGCAACAAAAAATTACGTAATAAAATACGTAAAATACGTATGATATTGGAGCAGGAACGGTCGCAGCCAAAGAGTTACAGAGGCAGGTGGTCTTGTCGTAATATTGAGTAATTAATTTGTATCATTAATACTAGCATAAGTCTAGTACTTTAGAGTTAATTAGACAAAAAACTTTTGAGAAATCATTGAACGATTTAATAATTTATAAAATTATATATTTAATAATTTATAAAATATTCATAAATT
>PDGT01000008.1:785742-818637 GCA_003671415.1 Megathymus violae | reverse complement strand
ACGTGAATAAAAAGTAATGAATAAGCAAGCAACAACGGAAAATACATAAGATGCTACTTCAAAAAATATTAATTAAAATGTTTTTCTGAAGTAACCATATACATTTATAACGATCTTCATTTTAACAAGTGATTAATACACGTGAATAAAAAGTAATGAATAAGCAAGCGACAACGGAAAATACACAAGATGCTACTTCAAAAAATATTAATTAAAATGTTTTTCTGAAGCAACCATATACATTTATAACGATCTTCATTTTTACAAGTAATTAATACACGTGAATAAAAAGTAATGAATAAGCAAGCAACAACGGAAAATACAGAAGATGCTACTTCAAAAAATATTAATTAAAATGTTTTTCTGAAGCAACCATATACATTTATAACGATCTTCATTATTACAAGTAATTAATACATGTGAATAAAAAGTAATGAATAAGCAAGCAACAACGGAAAATACATAAGATGCTACTTCAAAAATATTAATTAAAATGTTTTTCTGAAGCAACCATATACATTTATAACGATCTTCATTTTTACAAGTAATTAATACACGTGAATAAAAAGTAATGAATAAGCAAGCAACAACGGAAAATACATAAGATGCTACTTCAAAAAATATTAATTAAAATGTTTTTCTAAAGCAACCATATACATTTATAACGATCTTCATTTTTACAAGTAATTAATACACGTGAATAAAAAGTAATGAATAAGCAAGCAACAACGGAAAATACATAAGATGCTACTTCTAAAAATATTAATTAAAATGTTTTTCTGAAGCAACCATATACATTTATAACGATCTTCATTATTACAAGTAATTAATACACGTGAATGAAAAGTAATGAATAAGCAAGCAACAACGGAAAATACATAAGATGCTACTTCAAAAAATATTAATGAAAATGTTTTTCTAAAGCAACCATATACATCTAAACGATCTTCATTTTTACAAGTAATTAATACACGTGAATAAAAAGTAATGAATAAGCAAGCAACAACGGAAAATACATAAGATGCTACTTCAAAAAATATTTATTAAAATGTTTTTCTGAAGCAACAATATACATTTATAACGATCTTCATTTTTAACTATGTTACAGAAGTATAAAGTTCTCAAAATTTAACTATCGGTTGGGTAAAGTTAGGCATTCCCTGTTTAAAATGTTTAAACGTTGGGTTACCTACTAAATTATGTCGAATGATAATACAAGTTATATTAGATTGATATTTAAATGAATATTAGAATCTAACGAAAGCACCATAGGACCCGTTAGTTATAACGTAACAATATGAATAGTCATATTGGTTTAAACTGCTCAATATTACTGAAAAGCACGCCAGATAACTAATATTTGACGTTTAAAAATAGCACCCGCGATCAAAACAATTTTGCCCCATTTTACTGTTTTAGGAATCGGGTTCTATTTTTGCAATACTCGTAGAAAAGTTTGTTAACCATCCACTCAATAAAATATCCATTCTAACTTTTATTTTGTATTTTCTTCGTTGATCCCCTTGAAGCGTTGCGATGTGAAAGACGGACAAAAAATATTTCGGCTATGTTCAAGTGCTGTTGATTGATTGTTTCATGACTGATACAATTTTTTATAATCACTAATACAAATCATATGGTTACGACCTTTGATGAAAACTGTAATCGAACGACGGATCAAATTAGATCTAATAAGAAATTTAATAAGAAGCAGTAAAAGGGTTAGTAGTAAAAGATTTTTCATGTAAAATTTATAAACAGAAACAGAAGATAAAATTTATTTTGATATTTTCTTTATGTTTAATATTTTCGTATAACTTTATTCAACGCTGTTTTTGTTAAATATTTTACATCATCGTGTTTTTTACATATTTTTATTCTTAATTATAGTTATGTGTATACACTTACATATGTATTACACCGAACCGATCCGGGCCAGGTAGTAGAAAAAAAAAAATTTTTTTTGCACATTACTAAAATCTATTCATACATACATTCATAATACATTCTATTACTAAAATCCCAATTTTATTAAGAATAATTCTTGTATTGTAATCAAATTTTAATTCTGTCTTTGTTTCATTTATATTAAAAAAGTTTTATATCCTTCAAAGATACCTAACATAATATTTGGCATTGAAGCAGACCTATTAACATTTACAGGAATTACCCAATGATCAGCATTATTTGATTTAGCTTCATGATAACTATGCAGGACTCAGACACGCTAAGATTTGTAAAGGCAGTTTGCATGCGGATGCGCTGACAGCCCCGACGACGAGTCGAGCCGGTTGTCCGCGGGGCGAGGGGACGCCGGCGTCGGCGGCCGCGCGCGTTCCCAGTCAACACTTTGCACCTGTAGTGTGTATACGTGTGCCTCTCTGTGAAGTGTGTGTTTCGTGGTTCAGTCCAGTACTGTTAGCACCAGGTCATTGACCGCGCGAGTATGAGCGCGCGCCCAGCTCGCACTTGGCTTCTTTGACCGAGAACAGGTAAGTCCCACCCTCAACTCAATCACTGGGGTGGCGTTAAAGAACAGAAAATAAACATTTCAATCATCCTCACCTCATCTTCAATGCATTTTATAGCTAGCTGTATAAACTTTATTTTGGAAGAAATAAATACTTGTAAAGAAAATATATAAAAAGCTACATAATATATACAAGAACATACAAAGGTTACAAAAATAAGTAAAATGTAAGGAAGCAAATTGAAAAAAGAGTTAATTTACGATGTCGTTGAGAACTTATCTTTACAAAACTGCTCATTACAGTAGTAAAGGTGATAAAACGTGAGAGTGCCTTTAATATGGCAATTGCAACATCTCAAGGCCCTTCTAAACTGCTAACGTTATTAAATAAGTCATATGATAAATATATAAATGTTGTTCAAATATGTACAATGTGCAGATAAAGCCTCAGATCGATATTAGGATGTAACTGATAGTAAACGTAAATCAGATAACAAAACGTAATTTAAATAATGTGAGCAACGCGATACAACGAACCAAACCAACATAGAAATATTTCAATTATACAGCTTTTTCTTCACTGTGTGTCAAACGGTTTTCTTCTTTTTTAATTTCTTTCGGTAGCTCAAAAGTCATAACGAGCATTAGTGTTATTAATTAAAAAACAGCTATTTAATGTTTGCGGTCGAATTTCAATCACTGCGGAGTTGTGCATAGTGCAAATTTTGTGAGAATATGTTTGCGGAGGGTAGTCATTGGAACCACGGCATCTATTAAAAAAATTAGCATTTTAATATTAAACTATTCCTGATGCAAAGGGTGTTGTATGTCATATATATTTATGTAATAATGTGGAGTTATGATATTCCATATGTTTTATACTATTTACAGTTGACTATAATATATAGGTAATAGCTACTAAGATAAGTAACTGTTAAACGCGAACGAAATTGTCGCGTGCCACTAATTTATTATACAATAACACTAAATCTCCCATACCATGTTATTTCTGCAACCTTTACCTAATTTTGCCAATCATATTGAGCTGAAAAGATTTAAATATCAGTTGATAACCACATTTTTGCGGATGGAAGCGGTTTGTTAAATATCCACTGACTCCTCCGGATGAAAGCGCACAACAGCTTTAAAACAGAACAGTTGTGATGATGAAGCAGTTTCAGTTGAATGGTACAAGTTCTATCACCTGAGAGGTAACATTAGGTTTATTACATAGCGCTCCTACTTCATTACAGAACTAATTACCTCTAACTGTCAAACTTCAGTCCTTTCAAAGAAAGCTTTAAAATAACACGTTACCGAGCACCGTCGTAAATGACAGAATCCGTCACAATTAAACAGCAGCAACTAATTTATGAAACAAAAAGGTCTTAAATATGGCAATGAAACAAGTTATTTCCTCGGTACAGTGAACATGAGTGATGTAAGGTGCATGTGTGTAACCAATGGTTGGGGCGTGAGAGAGATGACAGATAGGGTAGGGTAGAGGTATTCTGTTTCAAAGTAAGCTGATCGCGAGGTCAGCAGACACGGGATCGATGGGAAGATTATGGGCGGTAAACGAACTGTAACTCCATAAGAAAGTCTCTGACGGTAGGCGGAATAGGTTTAAAGTAAATAGAATTCATTAACGACTCGTTAGCACTTTCCAAATGAATGACGACAATAAAGATTGCAACGGAAAATATGCTGCGACTGATCACGCACGTTTGTGAATAAATAATTGCTTACTTTACATAATTATCAAAAGTTACAACTGTATTCTAAGTAAAAAATATTGACATTATGGAAACTTGTATGGTAAGTTAGGTCGTGAGTCGTGACGGACGCATCAATGAACAGCCTTCTTAAGAAACATTTAGAACGAATGACGTTCCAAGGAAACATTTTGCTATCAAGAATTTATGATCGCGTGCCATTACTTCATCACAGAATATACGTTTTAACAGAGAGTCATAGACACCAAACTTGTTTTGTTGTTTCCCCTGTCCATATTCGTTTGCTTGTTTATCTGTATACCAATATACAAAAATATCATCAATATTCCCGTTTATTTCCGTCAGGGGAGTGCATAATGGATTAACAGATATTAAGTAATTGTGTCGTTTGAGGCAATTAAAAATAAAATTATTGTATACCAGAACAGACGCCAATTCGTCACTGGCAAATCCATAACGTACCTTTTCAGACTGTTTAAGGATGTTAAAGTCCATTTATTTTGACACCGGACAGTATTTTATGATATCAAAATAAGGATTTATTGGCAGTTCTAGAAGCTTCTTGTCGACTTTTACGAACATTAAACTATGTTCGAACAAAACATTATAACCTAACAAACTTCATTTGCCAAATTGAGGGAATAAATTTAAAATGTCAGTATTGATGCGTCATTGTGTATAGAATAGGTCGAAACCATTATCACGTTGATAACCAAATAGATTTCAAAAGGCCAAATAAGAAGTCGATAATTATCGATCACGCGTGACCCGATCAGTACAAATTCAAGAAATGTAAGAGTTCCGTTTAAACCGCAGCCTTTGAGGGTCAACATTATCCAACAACGCCAACAAGTGACGGACTTTGTGAGTTTATGAATGATACATGTACATATATAATGGATAACAAGTGTACTGCCACTTCTAAATTGAATGCACAATGTTGATTTCAAATTGTTATGTCACGTAAGCTAAAGAGTCCTATTCCGTGATCTTTAGTCATTATTTGATGCCATTGTTGGCTGCAGGCTTCGCATAATCGCCGCTACTTCAATATATGCTGAGCCTTCTGAATATAATGGATAATCGGTAACCTCTTCAGATATAATTTACAAGGTGGGACGGCATCCTACACTCCATTTTCTGAGATGCGGGCGTCACTCAAAAATCTTTTTGAACGAAGGATTTCGATTCTTCAAAGTATGTCTCATTTCAGTCGGTTAATTGTGAAAGTTTCTAGATAATGACCCATTACATAAGTTATAAATGTTATACTATTATTAATCTGTTCAATAGGTCTCATATGATACGTATACAGGCGGCACATAAATAAAAATAAACAAAAAATAAAAGTTTTCCAAATATATTTTATGTTTCAATTCGGCGTCGTCACAGTTTCATTATTAGCGTCTACGTTTCTTCTATATTGCATCAGGTTCATAGTGAAGGAAGCTTATCAGGATCTTTCTAAACATTAAAATCATATGTGCCTATCAAACTGGTCCCTCTGTTCTTTGCAATCGACAATAGCGTGTACACAGCCGCACTGACAACAATCTCTCTGCATTGTGGCTATCCTTCGGAACTGCACGACACCTTTATTAGAGTCTACTACCTTTCTAAACCCGAATTAATTTTACTTTCGGCATATTAAGTATTAAGTAGCACATATAAAACTTATAATCTTTGCAACACAACTGAATATATTTTCGTGTTAATCATTAAAACAGTCTTAAACATGATTGGATTATACACGTTCATTAAATTTATAGCCATGAAAAATTTATAGGCGTACAAAATTTAATTCTATGTATACAAATGGTATGTCAAGCGAAAAACGAAGCGCACTGCTTATTTGTCGTTTTTAATTAGTTATTTTTCGAATATAGATCACGAGTCAATTAACATTGATTATGATGACTGTAATAAACTTGACATTTTAATAAATATATGTCATATTTTAATTACCGCACACGAACGATTTGGATGGAGATTTCAAAATATTTGAAGTGCCAAGAACCAGTATCAAATAGACCTCAATTAATTCTTATTTGCATAAATACCTTAGCATGGCCATAGGTCGCAGGATGCCGCCGTGAAACCGCTATGCATGCGGATGGGATACGGGAACAAGCACACATTGTATCTCAACAGCCGTAACATCAAACTATTTATTTATGTAACACTTAGGTCGGAACGTAGAATTAAATTAATGAGAACACGGACAATTCTGAATCTATTACGTAACCACAAGTTGCTAAAATTTATTTAAAGACAAACGAAATACACTAGTTCTGCATTTCCTCTTAAGAATTAGTTTAAATATGGATTATTATATGGTCGCCAGTTATAAAATGTTACACACGTTGTAATGGAGAGAAGCGGAAACGTTGAAAAGATGCAACAAGTAAGCATAAGAAAATATTGAGATCAATAAATTATGATTTTATAATCAGTTGCTAAATGTTATCCACTAATGTAATAATTATGTCAAAGTAACTGGAAATAGATGGATAAAATAACTGGAATTAGATGCTTCTTACTGATGTGCTTGCTTGTTGCTACCCGGCAGACGTTGTTCTGCCCGAAAGTCAGCTTGCTTGCTATTAGCAGATTCAGATCCTTTATTCTAACTTTCGATAAACAGCTGTGATATTTTTTTCTTACTGGTCAAATCGTGAATTTAAACCATTCAGGATTACAATTGTAGTAAATCTGTATCAAATAATGATTGCTTAATAATTTGTACCTAGTTAAAAAGCTTTTAATTTTAAAGTAGTTCATCTGAAGCTCTAAACATAAATAGTAGGTCACACTCTCGGTTAAGTCTCAAGTTATCTAACATCTGAAAGTAGACGTTGCGAAGATCAGTCCAAATTGAATGATATGCTATTTATAACTGAATAGAATGTGAATGGTACCGTTCGACCCGAAGTTCAGAAAAAAACTGGAGCAATAATAACATCATGCGGACTAATACAGTTTAACGTTTATTTTAGTGTGTGATATGCTGTCTCTTTTGGTAATAAATTTTAAAATGTGTGTGTTAATAACAAAAGTTGAGCGCAATACATCATTAAAAGTTTGGTAATATTCTTTTTCATCTTTAGCAAATGATCAAGTTATTTCGTTTATTCTTTTTTACATATAATAAGTTAATGTTTGACAACAATCCCACCTGATGGAAAGTGGTGATGAAGTCTAAGATGGTGAACGCACTAACTTATAAAAGCCTATTCACTCTCGTCTTGGCGACTCTAAAAATAATAACTATTAAAATTAACTACCGATGAGAACATCTTAATATCAAAGGTAATAAAATAAAAATAACAATCATTTAGTAACTCTGAAATTTTCTAGATGCAAGGAGATTCTATTACTATAGAACTGTATATATTACATTACAGAAGTAATATTAAAATTTTTGATATCTCCCATTTGTTCTCACCATCAACCTGCATTCACTTGGATGAGCAAAAAATTCACTTTGTGAACCTATGTAATATTATGTAGTGTAATTTATAAGTACCTAGTGGACCCGGCGGACCCTGTTCGAACATAGGCTTGCCTGCTATTAGAAATAATTATTAGTAATCTATTAGCCAAATGTGGCATCATTTACATTTTTAGCCTCATACATATTATAGAACCAGTTGTAAATGCAATTAAAATAAGTTGTTAATTAACTAATTAAGTTCGACAAACTTAGTAAGCATATTTCTCGACAACGTAATAGGTTGGGCAGAAAGTATTTTCGCATTTTAGTATGTATGAACTTGTAATAAAATCTCTTTGACTGTACCATTTGCATCGGGCCGGTTTTGGTATCATTAAAAAGTTTAAATTTTAAAGAAGAAAATTCAAATTCAAATTTGGAAAATATGTGATTTTCATTTGTTTTGCTTACTGCCAAGATTATGAGTGAGTGTAATGAAGAAATGCGCTACGTTTTATAATTTTACTACAAAAAAGGCAAAAATGTAACGCAGGCCACGAAAAAAATTTGTGATGTTAATGGACCTAGTGCAGTGTCCCTGAGAGTAGCACAAAATTGGTTTAAGCGTTTATCCGGAAATTTTAATGTCAAAGATGCATCGCCGCTCTGGTCGTCCTGTCACGGATAAAATGGATGCCATTTTTGAAAAAGTGGAGCAAGATCGGCATATCAGTAATTATGACGTAGCTGAAGAACTGGAAATTGATCACAAAACAGTTTTGATGCATCTGGGCAAAGCTAGGTACACACAAAAGCTCGATATTTGGGTGCCACACGAACTCACTGAAATAAACCTCATGAACCGTGTCCTCATTTGCGATTCTTTATTACAACGTAATGAAACCAAACCATTTTTGAAGAAGCTGATAACTGGTGATGAAAAGTGGATCACGTACGACAAGAACGTGCGAAAAAAGTCGTGGTCAAAGGCCGGTCAGGCTTCACAGACTGTGGCGAAACTCGGGTTAACTCGCAACAAGGTGATGCTGTGTTTATAGTGGGATTGGAAGGGCATAGTTTATTATGAGCTGTTACCGCCAGGCAGGACCATTGATTCTGAACTCTACTGCGAACAACTGATAAGATTAAAGCAAGAAGTTAGGAGAAAGCGGTCGGAATTAGTCAATAGAAGGAGTGTGACTTTTCATCATGATAACTCTAGACCTCACACATTTTTGGCGACTCAGCAAAAACTAAGAGACTTTGGCTGGGAGATGATGATGCATCCACCGTATAGCCCGGACCTTGCACCGTCAGATTTCTACCTGTTTAGGTCTCTTCAGAATTTTTTAGGCAGTGTCACGTGAGGACTGCCAAAACTACTTGATACAGTTTTATGATCAGAAACCCCAGAATTTCTATAGCAATGGGATCATGTCCCTACCCACAAGATGGCAAAAAGTTATCGAATAAAATGGTACTTATATACTTTAGTTAAATTAAAAAAAACTTTATTAAAAAATGTTTTGAATTTTCATAAAAAATGCGAAAAGACTTATTCCCAACCTAATATGACGAACTAAATTATTATCTGTAATTATAATAAAATTTTAACTGATGGCTTTCTGTACATGAAGGATAAATGAGACATAATTTTTGTCTGTGCGTTTGTGAGGCTAATCTTAGAAACCGCTTATCCGATTTCGTTACGGTTTTCATATATTTCATTTATTGTTGTTTTCATATATGTATGTTTTCATGTATTGCAATAAGCGTGACTTAAAATTTAAAGTTCGTTTCATTTCAATCCGTCCTTAAATAAAAAAGTTACAAATTAATACATATATTTCTGATTAACAGAACAAGACTAGTCATAAAACAATGTAGGTGCTTTTTCTAAGCTTTAGGTAGTTTCCATGAAGCGAAACGAGGGCATTTGCAAGTCTTACTAATAAGTGACTGCTGATTCATCAAGTTTAAGTGTAAAATAACTTTTGTAAAACAAATGAATCATTCAAGGTGAGCTTGTTGAAGGTTTTTCTAATATTTTAAATTACAATCCGATATAATACTTAGACCATTATTGAAACAACGTCAATATTATTTCATGATCAACGTTATATCGAGGTTTACTTATCTATCATCAACACAATCCATAATTGTCCCACTGCTTTGCCCGGGTATCCTCTCACATTGAGAGGGGTTAAGGACCATAGTCCGCCACGCTGGCCAAGTGCGGGTTGGACTTTGAGAACGTTATGGTGAACTCGCAGGTTTCCTCACGATATCTGTGTTAATAAAACTGTAAAGGGGTCGAGTGCACATGGAATATTTTTTGGCAATCTTAATGTAGGTAGACTTTGTTATGGATATAGAAGTACATGTTTAAGCCTTTTTTACAACCTGAAAAACAAACTTTTTTACAACCTGTCTGAACACGTATTAAACTTAAATTATTGAACGAACTTATTTAGACGATTATTTGCTTGTCTTAAACTTCTATTAACTTATCTACATACATTACATTACACCTAATACCCTAATAACCTAACCATAATTAGATTTATTCCCGCGTAATTTTCTAAAATGAAGCGAGTGAGCGACCTGCTAGTGATATAAAAATTACGACATTATATATCCGTCGATAAAAGACGTAACGACCCATCAAATAGCGGTATTTATTCGCTGATCTTCCATCTTTATTCTATTCTAACAAACCGCCCTCGCTTAACTTCAGAAAAACTACATTGGCATTTAAAAAAGGACCTGCATTGTTCAAGGAGTGGGTTATTCTCCTTCTGTAAATTAGAATACATATATTCATTTATATATTTTTTATTTTTAGATGAATTGAAATGAAACGACCTTTATGTATTAAGTGATGTTTACTGCAATAAAATAATGAAAACCATAACGAAATCGGTTAAGCCGTTTCTGTGATTAGCTAGCACAAACGCACAAGCTTACAGACAAAAATTGTAACAACTATTGTTTTGGGATCTGTTGCGTTAATAAATGCCCCTAATAATAGTTTTGCTAATATATCCTTATGTACAGAAAGCGATCAGTTAAAATTTTATTAAATGTATAGTTGAGGTATTTCTAATGACTCGTTACTTTTTTAACCGACTTGAAATTCAGAGGAGGTGATTTGTTAACCGATTAAGAAAAATCCTTTTTTGTTTGAGAGCGTATCTCCCGTTTGATCCAACTTAATTTTGAAAATTAAACCACTCCTGAGGGACAAAATAGGTGCTGAAACCAATAAATTCACCTTCTTCAAATTGAAATCGATATTTTTTGTCAAAATTTTAAGTACTTGAGTTTTAAATTTGTTTGTATTACATGTTACATTTGTGTTATTATACAACCATATAATAATAGATTAATATCAACAATATCTATCTACGGTACATACAATTGCAAATTCCATAATTAATAGTTTAAAAAAAATGTTGTCATGGTGAGAGTGATTCAAGTTATATGTTTATTGTATTTGCAAATGGTTTTTCTTTTTTAAGGAGTTCATTAGCGTCAATTTTACTTCGATAGGACAAGATAGATAAATTAAGAAAGTATTAAACAATTTGTGAATCATGTTTTGTTGGATTGAATATTGAAGTCATTTCACTTTTTGTGTAACGTCATATTATGATTTTGGTTCACCTTGAAGGTTTGACCTTATCTGTTCTGAATGGACTATGAATCGACGCGACGATTAAGTTCTTTTTTATTGTTTACTTCTCATTTTGAAACACAAGATAATGTCTCAATGGAATTGACAAATAAAAATATCGTCATATGTAGCTTTTCAAAATTGCTTGTCAACTACTTGTTTGGGACTGTTAATGCCAAATCTAAAGGAGTCAAGGAGAGCCACTTCCTTTATCGTGTTATGAATATAATCTTTGTTTTAAAAGGCTTAAGAGTGATTTTGATTTGTACGAATTGAATCTTTTGTCACCGGTATTTTTACTGCAAATGTCTCGGTTCCATAAAATGTGTGATTGCTAACGATGTAATGTTGTTTTACGAGCTAATTGAACAATGTGAGCATGTAAAGTATATATTTTGCTTGATAAGGATGTAAGATAGCATGTGGTATATTTTTGTTAAGGATCCTACAATCAACTTGTATTACTTTTGAATCTTCGATATCTACAGTCACGATAACAACACAATTGAATCACTGAATATTCTTGTAATTACACATCATTTCCAAATGTGTTATTGATCTTGTAACAAAGTTTTGATGTGATATTCTCAAATTGTTTTGTTATGACGATTCTTCATACTATTAATGGGTCGAACAGGTGACGTTGCAGTCAAGAATCCAGAATGATTCATTGTTAATTATTTTGGATTGCTAAGCTAGCCGATATGTTATAAAGGAATATTTTGTATGTAAAGGTCAATTCAGATATTCGACATTCGGCTAATACGATTTGAGATGTTATGACAAGGAAAATATGACGTCATTGGTAAATCAGCCCGGGTAAATGCATTACTAAACAGTTATGTTATTAAACTCGAACCAAAAGATCTTTTCAGTGACGTCACTGTTACATCGTAGTGAGCTCGGCGATATTTAACCCGTACAATAAATACCTTTGACATCATTTGTCTTCATATAATCAATCATCTTTACTATTGAATATTAAATTTGTTAAAATTTCCACTAATTTTCGGAGAGTGATTAGAATTTTCCATACCATACTATTTCTTAAATGTCAGATCATGATACATCTCTATTTAAATATATATATATTACACAAAACTTCTACTACAATAAGTTCGCCTGAAAATGCTTCTTCTACCGGACAGGAAAAAAAAGCATGACTAAGAATATGTTTGGTCGACTTCATTCGACCAATCACGCTTAAGTGGCAATGTTACCAGTACAACTTACATTAGACATTATCGATTACATTGTATAAAATTAATTACAAAATCCCAAAATCATCACAATACGTCTACAAAATATAGAGGGTCATTTACATTTTTTAATAATAATTGGACGTCACTCTTATGTAAGTTCGTTGGATTTTATAATTTCGTAGGAAGTCAAAAGTAGTTGACAACACAAGTAATGCTTGATATCAAGCTCTAACAAAACAGCCAGTTCAATAAGAAGAAGCAAGCGTTATTTTGTTTTGACTTGCATCAATGTTAACTTAGTGAGGTTTTGTTTTTATAAATACTTTCCTATCTCTGACAACATTACACTGTATCAACGTGTTTTTTATTGTCGACTAATTTCACTACTCCCTCGAGCGTGCCTCGCTGCCAGCAGAGCGCTTCCCCGGAGACAACGCGTTTCACTCGCATCGCATTCTGCCTCAGAATGTTGCCAGCATGAAAATTCTGAAATTTTATAGATCAAAATCACTCCTGATATATACTGAATTTGGTTTTCGATTCAATCTATCTTTTGATTAACTCTTGATTTTCAAATCAAGATTCGGTTTGTTTAAATGTTGTTGTTCAATTATTTTATGCAATCATTACGTGTACATTTAAAATTCGATGGAAGTTAATTCTCATTTGGACCACTGCTCGTCTGTGCGCTAGACAATATTAAATTTGATTTAAAACAAAACAGTGTTTTGGCGGAACACCTTTTTTGGGATTGTGTGGCTGGCACACTATTTCACAGCCATTTTCAGTATAAAAATTGACAGTTGCCATGCAGTTGTAACTTGATTCCTTAATTTTTATACTTACTTGCGTACGAATTAAGTTGTATGCTATACAGATTATAAAGATGTAGACTCTCAATTTTCCATAGGAGTATTTTATGTATTTAATTTTGTAAGCATAATAGACGAAATTAGAAAAAAAATAACAAATTTAAATAAATAACGGCCCCAAATATTACCACGAATTATTATATAACTTGAAAAGTAAGTATTATTATAATTCTAGTATATAAAAAATGTTGCAAAGTAGATTAATATTAATTTTATATCTAATAATTAATTTTGTATAGAAATATTTTTATAACGTTATACGTATTAACAATCATCATATATATGAATAGTATACAGGACGTTCCTACATTCAGTATTCAGTAAATGATTTACGATCGTTCGTGTTATGACTGGAAGTTCAATATTATGTACGTGCCTTATGTTATGTCTATCAACTTAGTGTCGAGTTTACGCACTGCGACATTGTTTCATCTATACGTAATACGTGTTTACACGGCAACTCTGTAATCTCACGGACTAAAGTCACTGGTGAATCCGCGGTGAGATTATAAACTTATCTTATCATTTCGGTAATTTAAAATATAATTTTACCTCTTCCTTACAACTATAACGATTTGCAGTATCGGTAACGGGTCATTCGTTAGAATGTCTACAATAAAAAATAATGCAACGTAACTTAGCATAGATTATGGAGTACTAAAGTAACACACGACCTTGATATTACATTACGGCCTGACACGATAAGATACGGATTAACTCAAAAGTAATAAAGTGACAGTGCAGTCACAGCCTAACTTAATTACAGTCGGCCAACAGAGAGACGTATAAACAAGTAAATCTTGCAGGACGCGCGAGGTGAGACGCGTTCCCAGATCCCTAGCAGCGTTGAGGGAAGTTAGAATATTCGAAGTATACACAAAGCATCGAAACTGTTTAAATTATTTTGTGTTACGTGGTCACCATGGTATTTGAAATGTCTGGAGATTGTCGAATTTTTATCTTGATATCAATGAAGGTAGAATCTTCTTTAACTGCGAAACAGATTTGCTTTGAACACGACTAAGTATAAAGCATATTTTAAAAAAGGTTTACTGGCCAACTGATTAATAATTAGCTAAATCGATATAAGTCATTTCGATTGGATTTTATTAATAATTTAGCCAATTAAACGACTCGTAAACAGGTCGTAGTGACCTCATCGAGCGAAGGTTATTCAATTCCCGGTCTCGTTTAAGTCGATGGTTAAAAACAGCAGTCGGGCCATCTGATAAATATCCGGCGCCACCAATGGATGTTCGTAGCGACAAAAGCATCCTTGATGCGTTGTGGGATCAAAAGGAAACGGGGGATTTTTTTTTTGTAAATAGCTCTTTGCACTGCAATCGAAGCTCGTAAAAATATTCATTCGTTTTACTTTTATTATTGTTGTAAGCTTAATAATGTTCAATTGTTTAATTTTAAAAAGGTTTCTGTAAACAGGGATGTTAATGTCTCAATCTAATGTAAAGCGGAGGCGTAGAGTTGTTATGAGCTAAGAAAACCTAGTCCTTCAAAGCACGAATTGAAACTGGGTCGGCGAATGGACCAGTCTAGGCTTGACGCCTAGACTAGACTAGTCGCCAGAGCTAGGGTTGTCGAGCGCTATGATATTTCTCATATGAGTTGTTGATTTAAAATTACGGACAATGTCTAAAGTTATGCTGGATGAGTTAATTATCCAAATCCCCCAAATAAAGCAATATATTTCCTTGAAAAAGTATCGAAGCAGGTACTTTTACACCACCTACGTATCATCATTCAACACCGTTAGACCCTGCTGCATCTAGTTATGGAAAAAGGAGTATAGTATATGCTTATATATAGAATATAGTTATGTTGTTGTTATGTATTTTATTAAAATAATGGAGGTAGATAAATCTCTTACAAATAAACTCAATCTCAGTCTAACCGTAGTGTTATGTGCCCACGTCCACTGTCCACCGACACCTTCAACATGGCGCAGCCGGTAGGATTTTAAAAAGTAGCAAAGTGAAGAAATTTCATGAACAACAGTGAACATATAAGACGTATTAACTGCGAAGAAATTGTAAAACAGATAGCTGTAATTTCGGACATTAAAAATAGTATCAACGTGTCCATACGTGTGAAACGTGAAAGTAAAACAATGGTAACGACACTACAACCGCCATTAGCATTTGATTTTGATAATAACATATCAAACGTAAAATCGGGGAATCTCAGCAAGGAATGGCAGCGGTGGGAGAAAACTTGTAAAATTTATTATGAGGCGTGCGAATTATCCCAGAAATCTGTAAAAGTGCAAGTTAATATTTTGCTACACGTCATTGGAGCAAAATTTCGCGAAGTGTACGAGCAGTTACCAGGCAATGCAAAAATTGTAGATGATCTTCTTACCCAGTTCGACAATTATTTTCTACCTAAAAAGAACTTGGTTGTTGAAAGGCATAAGTTTTTTACTCGGGATCAAAAAGAATTTGAATCTGCTGATCAGTCCGTATTCGAATTGAACAAGATGGCGGCATCTTGCGAATTTGGTGACTTATGTAGCAGCCTAGTGTGTCATCGGTTGATTTGTGGCATTAAAGTACGAGCGCTTAGAGAATGGTTACTGAGGGAAGAGGGCATCACCCTCAAGAAAGCAGTCGAAATATGTACATTGGCAGAATTTTCGCCCATTTTCACCGATACGCTTAACAATGGACGAAGATTCCACTACATACTATTTCATAGCTGAGCTAGGGTATTCTCTCACAATGAGAGGGGTTAAGAACATAATTCGCCACGCTAGCCAAGTGCGATGTGCCAAACTTCACATACCTTTGAAATTATTATCTTGGTCTTGCAGATGTGCAGGTTTCCTCATGATGTTTTCCCTCACCGAAACAAGTGATAATTAATTTCTTTTAAGCAGATAATGTAGCAGGATATACCAGATATGTCAAGTAGCTGATGTAATAAGGAGTAACTTAAACTGTATTTCTACTTAATAATTTGTTTTAAATTCCACGCGGACGAAATCGCGGGCACAGCTAATTATAAATAATTTTGTGTTTTACGTGTTATCTGGATCGGTATCATAATTATATAATGCTTCTTTTAAGTTAGTTAGCAGGGTGTTTATGTCGCCTTCACGCTTACGCCAAAAGCTTCTTTCTACATTTAAAAAGTAATCCGGTCTCCGGCGCGTATTTTCCGTTGATAAGCCGTTAGCCAAACCTTCAAACTGTTCACTCGGTACGGGACCGCAACCTTGCAGATCCCAATTTTCTACTACGGTAGTTGTTTAGAGCAGTTATAAATCCAATTCAAATCTAAAACTCGCATATCAGTAAGTTGATTTTTAACTAAAAATCTATGAATATCACTGTAACAATAAAGGCATCACTGAGGCGTTACCGGCTTAGATTGAAGCTGGAGACTCGCTTATTAAATGTTTTGTTTAACAGAAACGTCATGCCTATAGGTATATATAATTATAAGTGCTTGTATTAATTAACCAGTCGCTTCCTTATTGTCGAGGAATTATGTAAACTATTTTTGCCGATTGCAAGACTTCAAGGTAGGTAGGTGAGACTTCTAAAAAAAAAAAAGAAGTTTTATTTAATAGATTTACCTAATATTTGTTTTACCCACTAATTACTCAACAACAATATCACACTTCAGTAAGCCGCCGGGTCGCCGTTGTTAGGTGCATCCAAATGAGGTAATCAGCCAAAACGTTTGTCTATCGACAAAAGAAAAATCTAACATAAAGTATTTATGTTTATTAAAAATAAAAAATTGTAAGAAATTCCGTTTTTTAAAAATAAAGAAACTTTAATTCTCGTATTCTTAACTAACATTTTTCTAACTAAACATATATGTATGTAGGAAAATTATACTCATATTATTAGAATCAGAAATCATTACCATTATCCCTTCCGGTACGAGAAAAAGAAGCTTCTGTATTTGAAGTCGATAAACGAGTTGGGTGTTGCATTCTATGCAAGGATTGTAAATCCATACGAATTTATTACGACCTCATTTTAGCTAGTCTAGAAAACAGAACTAACCAGAAGTTGAAATGAGAATTTAAATTAGGAGTTAAATGTAACAACTTATTGAACCTTTTTTTATATAAATAGCCTACTTACTAGAATACGGGCCGTGTGATGGTCAGTAGTCACCGTCGACCATTGACTCATGTAATCAAAGGCATCACGGATGTGTTGCTGGCCACGATGATAGCGGGCTTTCGCTTATTGCTGGCTAAAAGACATTATAATTGTAACTAGTAAAAATATTTTTACCACTGATTCTAAGTTAAAGATAATAAATAGTGAATCCTTTAAGCAAAGAACCCTACCATGATGTTGGAGTATCATCAGGATCAAACTGTGTCTTCTACCCAACGACCTGTAAATATACACCACGAGCAGAGGAGATCGACCTGGGCTGATAGATGGATAGTGCCTTTTATACTTCAAATTCCTCTTGCCCAATCTATCCAATCATTCTAGAAGGAATTAATTGAAAATCTGTATCATATACACTTATTGAGTCTATTCAATAACGACGTATGCTAATGGCATAAATAAACTCTAATTTTGGTATTAAAAGAAAACGTTTTATAAATGCATTGTCGTTTTAAAATGATAGGGCTCGTAATGAGAAACAACTATTCAAATCATTTTGCAGGAAGTCAACAGTTCCCAGGTTGAATCGTCGAATCGTGCGCTTTCTCCTACCCTCTGACTCGACCTTTTACGTCACCGTTCACACCAATAATTCCTTTAACGCATCGGACCTAATCACCATAATTCTATCGCATCTACAAATGTCAACGCCGCGTTCGTAGACAAAATATTACAGACGGATGATACGTGGCCGCGTATGAGACAGAACAAACCGTACATTTGCTATAAAATTATCTATTTATGGTTATTTGTGACCTAAACTTATAGAAACTTTACAAGTTCTTTCGGTAACATTTTTATCTTCGTTTTTGAGATGTTTAAAACCAAATAAAAAAGCGGAGTTCTGTAAATATGCTTGATAAAACGTTCTGATTTGATTGCAATTGAAACACGATAATCACAGAGTTGATTTTAATTGTTTTATACAGACCCAGAGACTTCCAACAGGAAGGTTTCGGTGCAAGCTCGATCGTTGAAGCAAGGTGCATCGTGATCAGAGTTTAGCATGTACTCAAATATAATTCGATTTGTGTCATGGATAGAGAAGGTGGTTATTAACTGGTCGGAAAATAGAAAGGGTAGTTGTCAAGCGGGGAGTCTTATAATGAACAAAGTGAGACTTGTGACGGACAAGGTGCGTATCGGACGTGCGCTTGCGCCCGCAGCTGTGCATAGCAGTGTGTATGTGATAGTTCCCAATGTCTCAGTGTGAATATCACAACGGTAGTCCGTTAGGACGTAACAGACTCAATTACACTCGAGATTTATTTTGTCCATCCGACTATGCATGCCCAGACAAGATTAAAAGGCCGAGATATAAATCAGTATAAAAATATGAATGGTTATTATAACTTAATGATAAATGAATTAATGTAAGTACTATATGATTCAATTATAACTCGATTTGGTTTCAGTTAGGGGAATGTACTATTATAATTATTGTCCGAAGAGCTGCTACTATGAATTTAGTTTTGAAAATTTTGTCTGTGGTCTGTTTTCTTCCTTTATGTGTTGCATTTTGGTGCTTCCTGAATAAGAAACATTTTACCTATCAACTTTGCTATGTTCATCAGTTCATAGTTACTAATCATTGTGGTTTTTATTTTTTATTTGTTATAATAATGTGATTGTTTAATTTATTTATATATAAAAGAGAGTTGTATAAAAAAAGAATATAATTGTAATTTAATATGACAATTATAAATGAACAGACAGACACTACAGATTTATATAGTAGTAAAGATGAGATGAGCAAATAAATTGTACTTATAATGTACCACATACTAGGGCAGAGCCCGGGTGGTAAATTTTTACGGTACAAGTTACTTTATTCGTGCGCTACTTTTTTAATAAAACAACGGTGACTCTTTGCAAACAAATTGTTCTTCGGTTTAACTCTTGTACTCTATTATAATTTTTAATGAAGCAATTGAATTTCCTGCTGAAATTTAAAAACACATATGTAATAAGACACACATACATATCTCTATGATATATGATTTAGACGTGAAACTGTAAGCACTTAATAATAAGTTGTTTCAGTAAACGCGTTTTTGAAAAATTTTAAAAATCTAAGAAATGAAGAGAGCAATTTAAAAATATTTATTGATTTACACCATTTTGCACGTAAGAGCGAGTGAGAGGGAATATTACAATTCGTTTCAAATATTATCTGTCCACCATACGGGCTCTAATCTAATTCAGTTATTTATAGTCTGTTATGTTTATAATACAGAATCAAACAAATTTCTTGGCGCCACGACCGATTTATTTTTACTGCAATTCACGCAACCTACGTTGGTTTTAATCTCAGTTTGTAACGCTTAATATGCAGCCAAATCAAAACGATATCTTGTTTTAAAGAAATTGCATTCCGTGGGATTCTGTAACCGATTAGTACAACAATTTCTACATCTTAAATTACATATCTACATTCTAAAAATGTATAGTT
Source organism: Megathymus violae (assembly GCA_003671415.1). Lineage (NCBI taxonomy): Eukaryota > Metazoa > Arthropoda > Insecta > Lepidoptera > Hesperiidae > Megathymus > Megathymus violae. Next base: position 798,639 of record PDGT01000008.1, on the reverse strand, counting down.
TGAATCGATCGTAGATTGATTTAACTAATCAAAATTGAAGCAGCTCGGGAGTTGGCTAGGTGACCACCTATTGTACAATTTGATGAACGCTTTCCTTCTACGGAGAGTTGTCGCTATAGTAGAAACTATTTAGCTTTGTATCTTTCCGAACTACGGAGTATGCTTTATGTCTCAATTATTCAGAGAAAAAAAAAGAACTTAAAATACAGTTTTATGTTTGTCTTTGGTTTCGATATAAACAAACTTCTAAATTCAAATATTAATAAAGAGAAGCAGCTACTCTACTTTTATTTTCCAGCACATATTCTGAAAATAAACACACGCGCATTTTATTTATTGGTCTCGCCTACATAATTACTTTTGCGGAGTTATACGTCAAAATACTTTATATATAACATGTCTATGGCAGTTCGTCACAATTACCCGTTGATTCGTTTATGGAACTTCGGTGACGTTATCGGACCTAATTCTTCCCGCCATCGCGCACCTCGACGCAATGTACACTTGAAATATAGTGCACATAATTAACTGTTTAATTTCTCAAAGAATATTCACAGTTGCAGTAATTCATGTCGATTGAAAATATAACACGTTTTCTTACGAGATAGCTCTACGAGAGGTATTGATGACTTTTAACTTTACTCATTTTTCTTCTTACTTCAATAACTTAGTATACTCAAGGCCATTAAATGACCCAAACAAACACATTTTTTGACCTCCGACTTTAGTTAATAAAACAAATCAAGTAGTCGTTTAAGCAGTAAAATATTATACAACTTCAACTCAAATTAGAAGTAAAAATTGCAGAATACCTTTATAATCTTAAACTATGTAATTAACTATTTTTGTTGATATTATAGCAATAATAATAAAATCCTCTGAGTCCCATTCAGCACGTATATAAAGAAAAGGTTAAACCAGCCACAGATTTTTCTAGTAGTTGACTGATTCTCACTATATGGCAATGCGTGGTATAATTATTTTAACAAATTGATGCTCGTTCTTAATTCTTACAGAACAACAATGGTAGGTCAGAAAAATAATTCAGAGCAAAAGAACTAAGAATTTAGATCAGAACTAAAATACCAACTACATAATATATGCTCGTAAAAGTCAGTCAAGTTTGTGAAATGACTAGAATGATCGCATCTTAGAATGATCCAATATAATGTGTTCACTGAAGGCAAATTTGATTGTGCAATATTTGAAGTGCATAAAGTTTCGTAAAATGGAGCTTCGTTGTTCAAATAATCAACAATCCCTAGCATTTGGTCGGATGCCAATCCACAAAGATATATTATTTACGAAATTCGGTGCATGTAATGAATACAGAAACTCGTTTCATTATTAACACCTCAGAGTCGGACGATCACAATGGGAATTGTTTTGGTTGGTCATGGAAAGTAAAATTCTTAGATGTATTTTTTTCCGTTCCGTTTTTATGGCCATGGTCATCCAAATTACAAAAAAGATTCATGAATTATGCCACAAAATGTTATTCGAAATCAGTAATTATTGAGTACAGACAGACAGGTTTGTTTTATACCTTTAGGTTTAAGCTTGATAGATTCTTATAGTTTATTCGTTGAGTATCAGAGAGCAAGGTTACATCAATACTACGATCAAGGTATATCCCTATAAGTTTGTTAAACACGTTAGCCACTATCTTAAAATGCACTCTTATTCGTAAGCATCACTATTTTCTATTTGTATTATTACACAATTTTTTTAATTGAATATCACACTGTGAAAACTGACAAAAATTGTTTAAATGGCTCCGCGCACTATCTGCAATGGTTTCTGTGTTGCCATACTGACAATCACGCACTGCTTGCCAGCATTAAATATAAAATCTTCAATCATTCAATCGATATTTTATTTTCTAACGTACAAATAATATTTTAAATCTCTATAATTATAAATTCAATATAGTTAAAACTTTAAAGATATAACATTTTCGTATAGTAGTAATTTTCAATACTATAAGACTCGGTGAGCGGCAATAACAACGAACGAATTCAATAAAATATAAATACATATCTGACCTTCTATGCAAGTCTAATTGTTATCTGTGATATGCTCGAGGCCTACAAACCTGATCCGCGTCACTGTCGTCTAAAAACATTCCGCTACTGTCTGTGTGTCTGTACTGATGCGAGCATACATTGTAAATACATAATTTCATAACGCACCAAACCGATATCAAACAATAAACAATCGAGCAATCTTTGCCAAATAGTCCCTCAAACAAACTTCAACCACTATAACGGAATATTAACTGATAATATTATAAAATTTTGTGTATGTGTGTGTGTTACAAAGGTTACATAGGACTAAGACTTTATATCTGAAACGCAGCATGTTGCTGTCATGGTTACGAACTATTAAATACCCTGAAGAGTAATTATACAATTCTACGCACGAAATCAGCAGAAAATTTTTAGTAAGTGATGTTATTAGGCACGAATAATACAAATACAAACCACTACAGCGTCAGGCTGAGTTGGTCGTGAGCCAGGAGGAGGCGCAACTTATTAGTAATACAAATCCTTTGACATACATAGCCGAAAAAAAATTCTCCCGTTTTTGGCAGATTGCAATTCATCTTGTGTCTTATTTTGATTGAAAAGCTAATACAATATATTCATTTAGTTCGTTAGTAGGATAAGTAACCAGTCCTAATAATACCAAAACAATGTTAGATAGCAATTAACTGATATTAACTGTTTAATCAATTCCAAAAAACGGTTCTTACTTACGAGTAGATATCGCACCTTCTATACTAAATTGTTATCGACTATTCCGCGAAAACAAATCTATTCTTCGATATAAAAAGTATCCTAGATATCTATTCTTATTAAAGTGACTTAATTGGAATTGAATATAACATTTTAGGATCCAATAATCTGGCAAGATGTCCTAAAAAATTTACTGAACCAGATTAATGAGCCAAAATGATTTGTTTATATTCCCCGGTGAGACTTGGCTCTTTTGAGGATTTTTTGATGGATGGATGTTACTAATAACTTCAATAGAAACTTGAATTTTTACAAAATGTTTTTATGGAGATTTAAAGCACAGATTCGATGCAGTAGAGTTTTATTTATAGTATATATTAAATAAATGCAAATATCCGAACTAATCCAATGGATTTAGAATGATTAATTCGTGTTGATCTGTTGGTAAACAAGAACTTAGCTAACGGCGGAACTGAAAAGGATCACTCAATGACGCATGCATTATTGACATACTGTGAGTGTTTATTTTGATACTTGAGGCTTAATACATCTTTGAATCCATGTCAACCTCCCCTGCTCGTGGTCCACTCCACTGAACAACGAACAAGGCAAAAGCAATTCTTCTATTAGGTGATTTGGCTCTATACCACCTAGTTTCCCATATCGGTCTTCGTGCATGAGGGTTGTTCAACGCAGCAATATTAATTGAATTAATAGGTATCGTAAGAAGTTAGCCGACCTGTAACCCTTCTACTTAAGTGAAAATGACCATTGTAGTCAAGAAACATTAAAATATGGCTGATTTCAAATTCATACACTTCTAATAGGACTGTGGATACACCTAAAGAGAACCAAAAATAACCGAAATTTGTTTATAGACTACATTACTGTACAATGAGTTTTTTCTTAAAAATCAGGCGTACGTTTCAGGTTTGTCAGCAGTTGCGCCGATGGCCCTGAGTCGCTGCAGAGTGCACAGAAATAGCATCCCCTCCCGCTCCCACACCCCTTCCTCGTCTTTTCACGACTTATCCTGCTCAGTTTTTGCGACACCTCGTTTAACGGGTTAAAATATCACTTCATTTTCATAATTAGGTGATGAAATATCTACCTACTATAATCTAAAAATCTCTATAACAATGTAATTGAGAAACACTGCAGTTGGTCTTCAGTGATCCATTGTAAAACATACATCGGTATAATGCCTAAAGTGTGAAAACACCACTTATCACGAAAGTATAAAATGTATTTACTCGTTGGTTTTCTGTTGTCATGATTACTTTAATCGATTTCTAAAAAATAATATTGTCTATTCATCTAATAGTTTTAAATGATTATTTTTGACTCGATATATACGTGTATACAAGGTTAAGCGTTAGTTCATTTAGATCTTATTTTGATAATTGTAAAAGAGTTTACCCAAGCATTCCTTATCAACTCAATCTTATTAGGTACCTAATCTCGGTCAAAACGACACGTATTCACATAACAACACTACTTAAACATCCTCACACATTCGCGTCACGAATCTCAAATCGTGGTTAAAGTACCGATCAGCTGTTAGTTCGTAGAGTGGTGTGCGATCAGACGATCAATATTCTTGCCATTCTGATTCAGACATGCATACCGGATAATAATGCTCAACAAACAGCCTCCATAGCCAAGACCATTATAATGTATTTTAATATTTGGAATTGCGTCTGATTGTGAAATTTGATCCAATACACAAATACTCCAGAACTAAGAATTGTTCTAGATTTAATATATTTTTCAAACTTGCTGTAGCTGAGTTACTGTCACTTCGTTACGTGTTTCGATGAACAGGACAAGAAGAACGAATGAGTGATAATAGGCCTTGACTAGATGGACAACTTAGAATCACTTGTCATGCCCCAAAAAAGAGATTGAAAAAAGTTTAAGAATGACCAGGATCGTCTGGAAAGACTTTGTGCGAACGGGAATGTTTTACCAAGTAATAATTATCTATTTAATCTTTGATGCTGACCGAACCTTGTCACTCGAGTTTGCGACGATACTCAATTATTTCATACTCGCTAATAAATGCTAATCTGATTATAACTCGAGAATAATCAATACTCGTGAAGTGGATACGTGGATACGTAATGGTAATCGTTTTTGCCGCAACCATTAACTGATAAAATCAATTTATGATAAGATATGAGTGAAGGTTGAAAGTAATAAATAAACAAGTCGTGTTTGTCTGAATATTAAAATTTGCAGAGATTAGTTTACGAAGAGAGTATTAGAGGCAACATTTCTTCTGAAAAAGACACAAGTTAAAGATAGCACGTAAACGATGAACATTGCATTAGATTACGCAGAGAGTATTACAGAGGCAACAATTCTTCTGAAAAAGACACAAGTTAAAGATAGCACGTAAACGATGAACATTGCATTAGTATACGAAGAGAATATTACAGGCAACAATTTTTCTCAGAAAGACATACAAGTTAAAGATAGCCTTTAAAAGATGAACATTGCAATTCATATCATAACATTTATTATCTCGAATGAGGACAATTAATACTACATTCTGTAGATGAATACTCTCAAATACTTGTCACAAAGTTATTGATACATTTGAGGTCTGAACAGCTCCTTAAAGCTAAAACCACAAAGGTGTTTAAAGCAATTTGCTTACGGAATTATCTAGCTATAGTCAAAATCCCTTCGTTAAGCGAACTGGAGAGGACTTTTACTTACTGTCCTATGTATGTATGCTGGCAGTCCATTTAGCTTCACGCGTAGGAGTTAATTAAGGCGAATCATTGGTTCAAAAATTCAATAAAACCTTAAATTTTCTCCTCTTTAAAGATTCGTTTTTGGGACAGAGTATTTTGATTTTGGAATCTACCAAATAAAGATTTTTATAGAACATATCTCCTTATTTCAAACATCCTCTGTGCTGCTAACGACACCCTCAAGGATTAAGATTTCCAAAATTTTTCGGTGTAAACGAAATTCCCTTTCGAGCTTTGACTATTAAATTCTTTCGATTTCAATTCTAACAAGTTAATATCAAAGTCCATTCAGTATGATGTGGTTACTAAGTAATAGAGGAGATTCAAAGAAGGTAATAAATTTAAGCGCAAATACGTTTATTTTCTGTGGGTTGTGTGCCATGTAACTATGTAAAGATACGCGCGTAAATATTACTACTGAATACTACTTGTAGATTACATCACAATGATCAAAAACAACCTGATCTTATCGAAAGCAATCCTAGTGTTCTATTTAAAGCAAAACAATAGGCTCACTGAACAAACAAACGCTAAGACATATTTACCGAGGTGACACGATAATAGATTTGTTTGCGTTTTGCATTTGAGGAAGATTTAGAACCTTGGCTAGTGTTGCTTGTTGACTATGATGTCGAACATTCGTTCTTGAGCACAGGCACAACATTAAGAAATAAATGTATGCACACTCACACCTCCGCACTAGGATTCCCTGTGTTATGTGTTGGCATGGACATACACAAATATGACATTAGAAGCACCCATGACCCGAGAACAAACATCTGTCATATAAATACCTGCCCCGGCCCGGAATCGATCCTGGGAGCCCTCGCTCGGCGGGCACGGTCTCTACTAACTGGGCTATGGGGTCGTCAAACACAAACTTTATACCAATATATTATTATTTATCTACTTTGCAGTAACCCGCTAGAACATTCTATTATCGTTATCATATATTACTACTATCGTAGACTTTAGATATTTGATATGCGAACTGCGTAGCATTTCCCTTCCTGCAAGGAAACATTCATTTATAAATAACTTTATAACTATAATAGTTCCACCACGCTGTAACCAAGTTGGTGTTAACCCTGGCAACGAATATAGAGTACCAGGTTCGAATCCCGGCCGGTGCAGATGTCTGGTCATGGTTGTTTTACGATGTGTTACTGTATATGTCCATGCCACCTGCAACACAGTGAATCCTAGTGCGGGGATGTGTATATGTGAACGTTTATCTATTAACTGTTAAGTAAAATGGTAAAAAGATTATAACCGCAAAGCGAGCGCCTGCTACTGAATCGGATTTTGTATAATCAAGTCGATCGTCGGTTATCTAAACATGTCGATAGTGCGACGCACGTAACTGTAAGTGTGACTTAACGTATTTTTATAACGTTAATGGTTAAATATCTTGATCAAAGAGATAAACACGCACCAAATCTTTGGGATAATAAAATGGTCACGGGACCCGCAGCGAGTTAATTGAAATTTAAAAAAAAACTAAGCGTTCGAAGAACATGTTATTCGTATAATTTCTCAAGCGAGGTTAAAGTATGTTTTACGAACTCGGATCATTTTTAATTCTCAGCTCCTTGTTCTTCCGAATCAATAAACGTCATACATACTCGTATCGAACTTGGCTCCTTTTATCCATATTCGTTTTGATTTGATCACTATGTATTATGGAATACCGAATTGTGAATTAAATTTGTAAATATAGTATAAACATTATCTTTATTCAGTGTGTTACTAAAAAATACGTTACGCAACTGTATGCAGAACATTGCGGTGGAAAGTGCAATATACGGTCATTATATTTATGTATCGTGGTCAGGTCGGGCTTACGCGATCCAAGCGGAAGCAACTGTAGCGGCATCTCTGCGTGTGGTGCTACTTAATAGGTGCTAGAATTATCAAAGTCAAATTCAAAATTATTTAATCATATCGGTATTTTGCAAATACACTTATGCACGTCATTTTTTCCTTCTACTACCGTTTCGAAAATGAGCTTTAACATTGAGGAGAAGATCGGCGAAATAAACTCCTCAGTACATCTTTTAACAAAAGTTTAAACCTGCGCGAAACTGATTTTGACACTAATATTTCCAGGCGTCCTTGTCATTAATATATTCATCTATGCTATAATTTGAAGCGTCCCTCAGTGCGGACGACGCGGTTCGCGTCGTCATTCGTTATTACTGCAAAGGACTGGAATAGCTTGCCCGCTTTGGTGTTCTCGGCAATTTATCATGTGGGGGTCTTAAAAAGGATAGTGAATAGGGCTTTATAATTTAATGCGTTCAACATCTTAGACTTCATCACCACTTACCATCATTGATGTCAACTTATTTTATATTAAAAAAAAGTAACACAAATAAATGAGCGATAGGTATTCGCAATGTTACAAAAAAATAACTAAATAAATTTTAAAAAGACGAAGCGGTCAGTGCGTACTGGACCACAAAAACAAGAAAAGCCTCTTTATTGTACACCAAGTGGTATATGAAATTATCTAGACAGAATATTTAAACACAACAGTCGGTGCTATCATTTAAGTATCGATCGCTTGTAGACATATTAAGCTATCACCGTAGATAAAGTAATAAAACAGTGTAGTGGTGCACAATTATAAAAAATGATTGTATTTGTCCTGCTTGGTCAGCAGCTAGTGTCAACACTGTTGCGCGTGAGTCTCCTCGCACCATGTGAGGGGTTAAAGCCATAGTCCGCCACGCTAGCCAAATGCAGATAGACAGACTTCACTTACCTTTGAGATCATTATGGTGATCATTCAGGTATGCAGGTTTCCTCACGATGCTTTCCCTCTCCGAAGCTAGTGATAGGATATTTTTAATACGCATATAATTTAGAAAATTAGACACATGAAGGTCATATTAAAACCGCCATTTGATTAAGTCAGGGCGATGCAGTGTATATGAGTGGATATAAGCATAGTACACTCCGACGTTCACACTTCTGCCGAGAGAAGCTTTCGTTCTTTCAAATTACTTTTTTATATCCTTGTGTTTCAATCCAAGGCTGTCGCCAGGTTGCGCGGTCGGTACCAATGAATCGGGCTGTAGGTCTTTTGTTCGCGCTTTCGTAAGCGTAATGAAGCAAACGCAAGCGAAGCCTTCGCATGTATTGTGCACTTTGAATAAGGTATCAATAAACCTGAAACCGCAACGAGTTTCATCAATCTCAGGATTTTTTTGCTGTAGATATAAACTTTTTTTTTTATTTTGGGTATAGGTACTCAATGTAAGCACACGTTACGGTTAGAGCGGGGCAGTCCCACTTTTAAAGTATGTATCCCGCTGTCCCCAGAATACAAAAATATTTCGCTTTGATATAACAGAAGCGCAACAGGCCTTAAAATTTGGCGCCCTCGTATGATTGTGTGATTTGTAGGTTTTGTTATATTTAACAAAAACATCTCATGAAACAAATAAAAAAGTATAATTTTCGAATAATTCGTAAAGGCGTCCTGTTTTGAGAGTAAAAACAGGTCTCGTTATGTATATTACAAGACTTAATGATTTTCATATTGCGAACTTGTATTTTTTATGATATACAAGATGTTCAATGTTACCCAAGGTAACCGCCCCATGGACGTAACAAGCCTTTATATTTTGACAGGAAATGTACACGTTCGACGCGGCTGGTGCGACGTGAGCCACAGCCGCCAGTTTCGTCGCTCACAGCTTCAGTCGCCACTCAACTAACAAGTGAGTACCGTAATTACGCTGCGAGTACATCACACTGCAGATCCAGCTGTTTTGGTCTTACATAGATGACGACCCCATAGCCCAGTTGGTAGTGAACCTGCCCGCCGAGCGAGGGCTCCCGGGTTCGATTCCCAGCCGGGGCATATATTTATGTGACAGATAAATGTTAGTCATGTCATATTTGTGTATGTCCATGCCACCCGTAACACAGGGAATTCTAGTGCGGGGGTGTGAGTGTGTAAACTTTTAGTTATTACTATCAAACTGCCCTCGCTTCGCTTCAGGAAAAGTACGCCTTACATTATTTAAAATTAATTTATAACTTTTCTATTTATGGACGGATTGCAATGAAACAAACTTTAAGTATTAAGGGATGCTTACTGCAATACATTAGTGAAAACCAGGACAAAAACGGTTAAGCCGTTTCTGAGATTACCGGGAACAAACGCACAGACAAACAGACAAAAATTCTAACAACTACTGTTTTGGGTTCTATTGCGTTAATAAAGGCTCCTAATAATATTTTTTCTCATATATCGTTCATGTACAGAAATCGATCAGTTAGAATTTTATTATAATGTATACATAGATTTATTTATTTATAAAAGCACTTGATAAATCTGTTTATCATTCATTTATTTATTAAGCATGTGCATCGTGTCCTGTCGATCAAAAGCACACTCAATCAATATCTACTTACTATGAGGTGGACAGGTGTTCATGTGATGGCTTACATATTTTTAAATATTTGCATTACAATTAATGCTTAAATTCTTCGAAAAATAGTTACTGTTAAGATCTGATTAAACAGTTTTTAAGCCACTGTACGGCAGTGGAGCCGCGTAGTGTTTATCAGTAATATAAAATCGTGAGTACCCGTTGTAGTTAAAATCAGTGGAACCCCAAGTCTTACTGAGGGCCTGAGCGTCTTCTTATTCTGGGTTCCTCGAATGGTTTAATCCATTTATAAAATATAACAATAAAATGCGATGGTTTTCCCTGTACATGGCTACTATTCGACTATAGGACAGCTGATAGAATGAATAAACTCATTGATTCCTCACTTGTAATTAATTTATTTACACAGTTTATTGAACAGTACGTATTAATCGGACCATACGTTTTAATTGAAGCAATTGGCTTTAACAAACGAAAGTTATCAGTACTTAACTCAGGATTGCGCGATTTAACCATATTTTTCATTCAGTTATAACTGGAACTTCATATATTTGTAAAATTACCTTGATGTCGAAGACATTCAAAAGTATACAAGTAACAGCTTAGTGAAGTATGCTCGAGGCATTATGATTTAGGTAAGAGGCGAAACGGTGTATTCCAAAAGAATAATTTTTAAACCAGAATTAAACTATGTATTTCGTACTACAATACTTGTACCTAAATCATCCAAAACTTCAGTAGGTACAGTCTTCACTGAGAGAAAAAATGATCGATTACTATTAAGGGAGAAGTTAAAACTGTTTAATGTGTATGTATATTACGTATATGAGCAGGACATCGCACTTTCTGCCGGTTACGTAAAAATAAGCCTTTTTTTATTATAATAGTACCATCAAATCTCTACTATCAGTACAAGATGAATTGTTGAGAAAGCAACCGTGCGCGTTTTTCGTTTTAAAATTATTTTACTTTTCTTTTTTTTAAGCACCTACAGAAAATCAAAGTGGCCAGTATCTTTTTACAAACTTAGATATTATAGATATTAAGTTGTTTAGTTTTATTTTATTAAATTTGTTAGCCTACATTATTTCTCATTACTTATGTTAACAAAAATTAAAAATAGTATAAAAGCAAGACATTTAAATACTCCTTGTATTTTAATGTATATTCTGCCTCCTTTTGGATACATTAATACCCTTTGACATGTCGTTAAATGAGATATTTGGTTGATTTAAGATTTAACCTAACCTAACCTAACCTGTCTTTACCTAACTAAGGAAAGAAAAAACCATTTAACGTGATACGCTAATCTTGTGTTACAATTATTTCAATATGCTGTATTGTTGTAAAAGCAATAGCAAAGATGTGGAGTCATTGTAGTTAGAAATAACAGGAGTAAATGTCAGTTCATTCCTTTTAAAGTCGAAACATAATGCAATATTTTATTGGTTAAAAAAATCTCTTGACAAAAGCAATTCTACAATGGCATACTTTCATACAAAAGCTATAATATTTCAATTTAACATCGGTTTTCATAAGCGAAGCAAGAAGATCAAATAAAACGTATTAAAATTCGCCTTCAATTAACTAAAAGTCACACAAGATTACATTTTATTAAGATACAGTTTCAAATTTCGATATTCTCATAAAGAAATTTAATTTCTGATGTCTTAATATCTTTTATATATGGTCCATAACTGTTTAGTTAAATATGAATATTGAGTTCTTCCTAATCTCGAAAGTTACATAGAAAATGTTACATACTTCATATTTTCTTTCTTTACATTATATTTCAGCATTATTACCATAATATTTAACATAATAAAAAACATATTAAATGGTTTTATTTTTCAAAAATATTCTCTAAAAGAGTTCACTCGTACCAGTACGAGCGTCCTAACTATAAATGTTTGAATTTGAATATAACTAAGATTGATGTTCTGATTAGAAAGCTCATAAGTGTGATCTCTGAGTAAATTTCCATTTATTAAAAGAACCTCAGTGGAAGCAACTCGTAACTCTATCAACATTTTAACCTTCTTGAATGTAAGCAACCGTTGTAAACATTCTCTCGTAAGAAGTAATTGGCATGTTTTGATGACTTTTATGCTTACTTCGGTGTAATTAACGGTCGTGGTGGCTTAATGATTGCCTTCGTTCAGCAGTCGAGGGAACATGCTATATTAAAATTTGGTTACATCTAACCTAATTGCCATACCATCAGTTTATAAGCTGTTAGCGATAAACGCTTTACAACACCTTATTATGTGCAGGCAAAGAAAGGTACATAATCATAAAAGAAATATTCATTTATGTCTTACCTTTCAGTGTACTCAGTTCAACACATATAACATTATCCTTACGTCCAAGCCAACCTTCCTGGACCCTGGTGCATATGCTGACCAAAGGACAATCGATATCAATGACTTCAGCATCCTATTGCGGACTTCTTTTGAGAACTGTCAATTTACATCGTTGTCAATATCATAAGCGCCGATAACCCAATAATACAATTAACAACGTATGCACTATGTCTAACTATCTCTGTCTAATAACACAAAGTTATTAAATTAAAAATATTTAGTATCGCATTTCAATTTGATCAGTGATATTCCCGTGATACAGACATCATCAACATCAGAGAACAGCGGGAAAAATACAAATAAAATATTGTTTTTTGTTACGGTAAAAATGTTTATCCATACTAATATTATAAAGAGAGAGTGCGACTTTGTCAGTTTGTGTAAATGCGGAAACTAATACCCGGAACCACAGCACATATAGAAACATTCTTTTACCATTAGAAAGGTAAATTATCCGGACGGCCAAACGCTATACATCAAGTTTATATGTATAATAATTAATTGTTAAGCCAAACGAAGTCGGGACCGGCTGCTAATTAGTAATAACACTAACAAATCTGAATCTGAATATATAATAATTTTTTTACCATTTTAATTTTGGCTGTATTGGGGCGGCCTAGAATACCCC
>PDGT01000008.1:758764-778130 GCA_003671415.1 Megathymus violae | reverse complement strand
GATGTGACGTAACTGGAGAGTGGAGCCATTGTTGTCGTAATCTGATAGTCCGATGATGCGCGGGCGCACAATGGTTTTACCGTCATAGGCTATTAAGTTGCGCAACTTCGTTCGATCACGTTCAAATCTTATTCATTAATTGTCAATGATGAATAAATTTACATTTCATTGTCATTATAACTAAGTTTTGTTCTGGCGTAGTTACAGAACTCTTTAGTAGTAATATGTATATCTAGGTGGGTAATCTTCAGAACCAGGCCATCTACATGAAAATTTGTTTTACCATTTAAACAATAAAAATACATTATTTCGGATGGAGATAGATTATATATCATGCATATTACATTCATATAAATAAATGCATACTATTTAGAGATTTGAATGGATTATACATACCTACCTAATGTCTTTTAAAACATAATTTTTAAACCAGAACGAAGTCTGTGCGGTTCACTAATAATAAAATAAGTCGAATAAATTATGAACATTATGAGATATCAGCATTTAAGTATTTAAGCAGGTATTTCAACCGTAAATCTTATTAATGACAGTCAATTCTTAGAGAGCTCGCACAATTAACTGTTCTTGTGCATTTACCATTAATTTAGATGGGTTTTTATAAAGCTTCAATTTGTTTTTGTCTACATATTCAAGGCTAAGTCTTGTTGTTGTTGAAAATTGTCATGTTAACCTAAATATTGTTGCTTTGTATTTTGTATTGTATTACGAACCAAGCCCATTGTAATAAGAGCTCTTATTATTTTTCTACTTAGGTAGATGTCTAACTTTTTTTGTCTAACTAACCTTAATGTCTTAGAAAGATCTAATTAACAATATCCTAAAAATCTTCATAGTGAATCAATATCTAACCTCTGCACAGCAGTTGTGCAACATACCGCCACATCGCTCTGCGCGCTGGCCCACTGACACAGTTGGCGGTGGCGACGCAGCCACGCACTGGATCGCTTCAATGATCATTTACATAACGACTTACGCAGGGAAGTTGTGTCCTTGCTTGGTCAAAGTTGAAAATGCTTTAGTTACTTCGAAGGTAAATATAGTACCTTGAATTCAATGATTTGTAAGGTCATCTCACTGAATAGTAGTTTTTCTTGTAAATTCATCATCGATTCCAACACACGCGAATTTAATAAAATAGGTTTAAAATGTATTATTTTGTATTAATTACAAGTACGCATTGCTGGTTTTGTTGACAAAAATTAATTAGCAACTCAATTGACTCAATGTCATTCGACACATGTGCCATCTGTGTGTTTTGACCTGTTATGCTTTCAGCTAAAACCGAGTTTATAATAGCCACGTCAGATCCAGATCTTTACAGACCCGTTTATATGATGATCCGGGTCTTTTGACGCATTCAATCGATTGATTGGTTCAATTTCGGTCAGGGCACAGGTATGTAAATTTTTGATACCAATACTTAAATTAAATGAAATATTTATCTGATCACAGATTACTGGAAAAACCTTTATTTATTTTAGTAACATAACTTTAACCCTGTGGTTTGTTTGGGTGTTCCAGTACCAGTAAAAAATGCTAGAAAGCGCATCAACACATATGGGTCGATCTGTCAATCAATAATTTCTCTGCGTTTTTGTTCGTTGACGATTGTGTTGAACGAACAAATCATTTTCTGTTCCGACCCGTTCGCTCCCATAGTACTTACTATCCGGGTCTTATGATTCGTCCAATCGGGAACGACTCACATATAGATAATAATATCTTGTTCTTATTCTGAAGATCTACTTGATAGGAATCAGACATCTACCAGTAACTTCCTAGTGCTTTTACAATCTCCAAATCTGCCGTTTTATTTTCTTATCGCGCACATTACCTAATTCCAATAGGTATCTTCGGATAAAGTATAACACTACTAAAATATTTCGTAATCTTTTAAATTTATTATTTTACTTGTATTACAAAATCAGCATTACAGCAATTCTCATTAACGACAATATTAATAAGTGTATTGTTTATTGTTCCAATATCGGTTACTGGATTTCTGTCAGTTCATGCAATAACAGAACTCGCACAGTGACGCAATCGTGTTTCAGTCAGCAGTAATTTGTAATCATTAATTTAATTTAGTAACATCATAAAATATTTATTAATCATCTCAAAACTCATCACAGAATACCAACACACGGCTATTTTCTATGGAGGTTATACGAACAGAATGCTCTCAAGATCAATGTCAAGTTTTTTTTGTTGGGACTGTTGTGGGACATATTTATAAGGACCACCTCACCTGTTCATAAGTGGCCACTCCCAAACATAAATACCCACCCCAACCCAACCGCTCTAAACTCTGACCATAATATTTATTTTTGACTTCGAAATATATTTTCGTTCGCTCCAGTGTAGGCTCCGATTTCACGAAAAAGTGCGATCCACTCGGAGAGTTGTGAAGATATTATATTCATAAAAGGCTCAAAAGACGCGTATTCAAGAGAGCTGTAAGGTGCAAAAAGAATTATTCGAGCAAGTCAAAAACGAAAATAGGTATGGGCCGAAATACAATTCAATTTTTTCCGAATTTTTGAGTTTGGCCCTCGATATTTTGGAGACAAAGAATGGTATCAGAAATTTGAGAAAAACTCTTCTGGACAATTTAGTCAGCTATAATTTGAGCCTAAAACAAAGACGATCGGGTTAAGGGTTTTCCCTGTAGTCTAACCTTTTAGAAAAAATATTTTTTCGAATTCTGTAGATTCATTTCCAATGTGCTCGATACGATACTCGTGTGAGGCATGAAATTTGTGAATTTTTTGAAAGATGATATTTAACTCTGTTTCATAATTAGGGCACCATAAAAACAAGTAGGTATACACTTACATACTATATAGTACATATAACAATACTGTCCACAACCCCGTGGTGACAGAAAGAGTCGTAAGAGACGACAAAAGCCAGCCTGCGTGGTGCTAGGGCTATATTATCATTATTATTATTAAGTCATTAATATATACTGAAATTATTATAGTTTTTGTGAAGCTTGTGTGGCTAGCAAAACCACCCTCCTCCTTGAGGCAGCCGCCAAACGACTCGTCGTGTTCCGTCTGGGGGCTTGAGAGCCAGTACTTTCCTACTTTCTTTCTCCTCTATTTCTTGGCCGACAACGCATGGGTGATACCTTTGGTCTTACTGATGTCCGTGGGCGACGGTGACCACTTACCAATCAGGTGGCTCGTCTGCTCGTTTGTCGACTATTTACATAATGAAAGGAATATGATAAAAATGTATTTATCAAAGATGCTGCATTGTATACTCATGCCATTTAAATACCACCAGTAAAATCATGATAACTGTTTATGCATTTGAGAGCATTCACGAGACTTCCATAATTGAATACACAATAGGTGAATAATAATTTCACAAATAAAGTTAAACATTCCTTAATATAAAATTGGACCCTATGCCGTATACCAAAAGTTCATTTTTGTTTAACATACACTACGCATGATTATTCAAGTAAATACGGTGCCGTCACGAAATTCACATTTTACTGCGTTACATCCGATGTCCGTGTGTTTTGATTTGTCTAACAGTTTCTATGCAAACATGTATATTTCAATGCAATATTGTTGGATAGTTGAGGCGGACGGTCACAGCTCAGCCATTAACTATTTATTTAATATTTATCAATCCTGAAAATAATGAATCAACAGACAATATAAACACAATGTTTTAAATGTTGGACGTCAAAATAACATATAACAGAACAATAATATAAATATACATAAATAAAGTGTAAATGAAAAATAAAAATTGTATTAGACAAGTTAATGAATTTTAATATGCAATGAAATGGAGTCCGGAAGAATGATTTAGACATATCGCATTCGGAAGTATCATTAGGCTCGAATGCAAAGTTGCTTGACGGTGGATGTTAGTGGCATATTAACAAGGGATTAGGAGTCAAAGAATTGACGAACCCACTTTAACTTTGACTCTAGACAATTTAACATTTTACCACTTTTATGTTTATTTTAGCTAAATTTGGAAACATCAAAATTCATGAGCATGAACTAACTCACAAATCTGTGATTAAGCTCGCTCCATGCATTTTGATGTTTTTGAATCATGTCTTTGTGAAAAACATTAATTGTCTAGCTCCCTGGGCCCTTAAACTTTCCAATCGTAACAGAGAGCTACATTCTAGTCGTACCATCGTAAACGAAGTCTTGTTACTCGTCAGAATACCACCCACTCTCTACAAACATTGTTAGCGTTGCCGTAGAGGATTTTTTTATGTCAATAGCCAACGAATTAGCAGATGCGTAATGTTAGGTAGGTAAGTGGTCACTGCTGCCCTATTGTGATTGATATTTAAAAGCACCACCTTACCGGTCAAAATGGAAACTCAGTTCGCTTTTACAGTTACAAGCTTCAAATACCTATAGTTAAAACAGATTAAAACCAATTACAACGTTAGTTTTATTTCAAGTCCCATTAAGACTGTTGACGTACATATATAACACTAAAATTATTTCTGACTCTGGTCCTGTACTAAAGCTGCAAGAACTTAGAATCTGCTTTCATTCGGCTTTCGTATTAAAATCAATAAGTTTATTACCATTTATACCATAACAGCTTTAATGAACCTTTGACCCAGTTTTTAGAGGTCTAACCTTATGAATGAAAGGTTTTAGGTTATCATTCCGACCGGGGACAGACTAATATTAGTTATGGAGTCGTGAGTATTTGGTATGTTTTTCATATAACTGGACTCAATCTTGTATCATCAAGCAACGTGAATATAACTAAATTCAACAATTAAAAAATTAAAACATTATTAACGCGGATGACCAATGCGGCACCGCATTTATGAGACAATCTGTCTGATCTCTTTGCCTCATTCCAATCACCTTACATTTAAAATATAGTCCATACCAACCGAAATAGGGTCCTCTGCGTTGTAATGTAGTATATAATTATTATATTTAATTTTAATAACCAATTTCTACTCTGATATCATTCGTCAGATTGGATCATCTACAATCCGATTAGTTATCAGTACAACGTAAAGAAATCTATATTATTAAACTGATATGATTCACACCTTAATATTAATTGTGATATTTTTCTTAAACGATTATCATCTAAGGTTGAACTGTCACAGACAATCCTGATGCAACATATCGCAAATGTAATATACCTGCCTGTTAATTATTGAGTCTAATGTATTAAATGATAAGATGTTTACTCGGAACTACAGATTTGTAAATTTGATTTGTAGATTTGTACGAGTAAGTAATAAACCATATGATCCGATGGTGACATAGCTTACGATATAATAATTATGCTTACATACAGTGTACATAAATTTTATTTGTGACCCTCGATAATCTACATGTTTTTTTTTTATTCGTGTTTGACTTTCGTCGTATTGATATGAAAATATTAGAGACATTAATAAAATAATCATTGTGCTTTGTTTATTTACAGTTTTATTGTTATAAACTTTTAATTTTTATCAATAGTTATGCAACCTCAAATCAAGGAATATAAAATGCTCTCTCTCTAGAAACCCTTACGGCAACCGGCCGTAGTTTCCGGTATCTTGTATGATAGAGCATTAGAGCAGAGCTGAGCCGGTGATGAATCGAAACCACTATTTCTGAATGCTAAATACTCTCTACCTCGAAAAAAATTTGGGTAGCCGCGCAATATAAACTAAAGCACCCAATTAAATTTGCCACACAAATACAATTTGCAATAAACCGCGCTATTATCGCTGTACGCCTGTGCTTTAGAAATTCAATCATAATTAATAGCAACTGAACATGCTACATTTATTCGTAAAAGGTTGGAATAACAATAAATATGCAGACGTATTTAATTACTATTCGACATTAAAATAAAATGTTCTTGTGAATGCCATATTATATTCGCATTAAGCTAATTTCTGCGCAACTTTCACTATTTTTGGGTCAATACGAATACATGATAAATGAAAAAGTATCATTTATTTGCCTTTATATTATTATGTATTGATATACGAATTTCAAAATCGATTTTGGTAGATGAATCCTAGATTCAAGTATTAAGTAACCCTGAGTTAACCCATCAGGTTACATTCATCATAAACATGACATCAGAATACTGTCTGACATGCGATGTTCCGATTTATTTGAGATATTAAAAGCCTGTATTGACGTTTCTCATTGCTTTGTAAATCTTCTAGTGACTCTGACTGACCCCTTCTGTGACTACGCACGGCTCATTGTATGTCGATGCGATCTTGATAATGTTTGAGAAGCTGTCTCTTGCTCAAAAAGAGTATTCTTCTTCTTTGCGTGCGTGAAAAACCTTTGCTGTGTCTTGATAGTTCATGTCTGTGACTTTGTTCGTAAATCTTATCTTTGCCTGCAGATGTGATCTACTCTGCCCTTACCTACCTGAGATTCACATGCATTACACAAAACTCACTAAATAATCGATCATTTTAAAATTTATATACTCGTTCAACATATTAATGGTAAATTTTATTTAATAGATAAAAAATATATATTTTTAATTTTTTTTTATATTTTGACTAGTGACAAACATCAAGGATGAAAAAAAAACAGTAATAAAAGTAACACTGTTTCGAAAAGCTTTTGAACTCCCTAATAAAAACACTACCAGAGTTCCGACACATTTGGTGCACTTAAGTCTGGAACACAAAATTCCGCCATAATGTGCGTCAAGCGTCTTTGTGCCTGCTTACTTATTAATATGTATAAAGTCATACACTTATATGAGGACATTATACTATAAGTGTAACGGGTACTCACACATTAAATGCGGGAGATGTTAGGATTGTGTGTCGTAATACGATTACCTATACCTTACGTATATCGTAGAAGATATAATTCATTCATCTCGTAGAACTTAAAATTAATTCAATTGTCATTACTAGGTACCTTACAGTCAAGTGTCTGATTTCAAGAGTTTTTCTCCGCCCCCGAAATCTCGCTGTGACCACAATCCATATGATTAGGACAAAATATCGGAATAAAATACAATTACAAAATCAAGAGTACCTATTATGAGGATTATTTACGAAATAAACTTTTGCTTTCTTTCTTTCTATTACAGTTAAAATAATAAAAATATGCAAATGGAGTGTTATACGCTAACTAATTAAGCTACTAATTTATCAACAATGAATTTCCGCAAAGTAACGCCTGATACTATCAACTATATTATACGCTATTATTACCACGTATGTCACCAGTAACAAAATGCGTATAAATAACAGACCTGAATGAGGCATATTACTGTAGTCGACCAATAATTTTATTTGCCGTTTGTCAGCAACATTTGCAAATAAAGTGATTCCACTCATTCGTCGCACTGAAGTCATATAGAGTAACAAAGGCATAACCACCAATAATTGCAGGAGTATTATTAAAAAATTTCAATATTTCAAGTAACACCAGTAACCTGCCTTTGCTCGTTTTGGAAACTTCCGCAGAAACAGAAATATTTTCGTTTATGAAAATTATTCTAGATAACCTTAAATATAAGACCCAAGTATGCCCAGACTATAAATCTGACCAGTTTTAGTGTTATATGTGTAAAGCCAAACAAAAACACAAAAAAAATTAACTTCTACATCGATAACACTTTCTACCTACATGAAAATGCTAAATGTATAGATACGACCTTGTTACAGTTTCATTATTTTTAAGCAAGATTGAGCAATGAATTCAGGCTAAAGCGAAAGTCATTGAGAGTAAAATGTGGCATACGAATAAGTTTGAAGTTTTCAATCTAGCCGATATTAATGCGCTTTCACAACAATTTAAAGAGGTTTCCAGAGCAACTCATCAAAAGCTCATCATGATGATATTACATAAATTAAATATCCACTGAATTAGGTGACAACAGATTTCATATATCAATTGAGACTAATTAAAAATAAAATCATGCGATATGATCAAATGATGACAGCTTAAATGATCGCAGACATTTCATATAGAGCGCACTACTCATAACGAATACGAAATATTCAAAACATGATCTCTAGAGGAGATACAATGTCGTCGAACGAGGAAGTGTCTTACGAAGACACGCTTGTGCGCATAAAACGACGAGTGATCCGTGTGGGCACGAGTAGATTCTACGTGTCGCAGCGGAACTGCAAGATACGTGATTTTATCAAATTCTTAATTCCTTTCTCTGACCAAATTACAGAATTTTAAAATTAGACTTTGGAACTAAAATACTAATCACTAATTAACTCAAAACTCACAACGTATCCGCAAGCACTGCACTGAAGGAAATTATATTACAGTGCCTTAAAATAGTAATTTTTCACTGGAGTTCATTTCTGATCAAATTACAGTATTACAAAATTAATTTTTCAAAGAGATTGTTGTCTAGATACCAGAAGATATTCACAACTTTAATGACATATGAAAAGAGCAAAAGAACCTCGATCATGATCTGAGAGAATTGTGAAATCTATTAACTTTCGCTAAGCCAGCGTGATTGATTATTCTGAGAAGAGTACGGAGGTCTTGACCCGATGGTTTCGTTGATGACTACGACCTTGATATTAATGGTCTAAGGTTAATAATAAAATTCATGCAACAATTTAATACTCTGTTCCCCTGCGACATAACCACCTCAATACGCAACCGGTCCGGACGCGAGCGGGCTGCTGGGGGGACCGATACATGCACAGATTCATATGAAATTTCTATGCAATTAATTATATTGAATTCATAAACGCAGGAAGCATTTTGTTAGCTGCGTATATTACTGTTGAATGTTTACTGTACTCAAATTGACTGTTAAGTTTTGCCGTTTGCTTATTTGCAGACATTGTTACCTTAGTATAGACTTTACACTACTATTCCTAATTGTACACGAGCTGTAACTATTCTACTGCTCTTCAGGTCTCCTCTAACAATGTGTCGGGTCTGAAAGGTTACGATACATCCACGCAGTCCAAGTATAGGTGAACACACTTCCAATTTCGAGAACACATAAATAACAAAAATATATATACAAACTTTTCCCGAAGTTACTTTTACCATCTTAAATAAAATTATTTTATAATATACATAACTTTAAAAATCAAAGATGAGTGCAACGGTGAGGCGAGAGATCTTGTGTGTATTTGTATTTCAAAGTAAGTTTAGTTGCAGATATTCAGATATCCATGAGATAAAGTGACTTTATCACTGTAAAAACATCAAAGAAAAACCTAATTAGTTCAGTCAAAATACAGTCCGTCGTATTACATGTACATATGTATATATGAGTATATCGTGTGTTCTCATAAGTGTCTGTAAATAACTACTTTACACGGGTGCATCAAGTTTGAGGAGTTATGACTTTTTAACGATCCATTCTGCTTTGTACCTCCATCGTCTTTTATAACTTCCTTTATATTTCATGCCCCTTTAGGGTTGTCACCTCGTCTTTTACATGTAACATACAGCGCTGTTAAAAGTTGCAGCAATACATTAGGCAGATAGTATCTCGCGTATTAGTGCAGGCGCAAAGATCAGTTCGCAGCATCTCTAAAAGTAAGCTTGCCAAAATCGTCTTTTTTTGTTGTGTCTTTTAAGAGACATAACAATAAAATTACTATGTATAAACGCGACATAAGTTCGGCTTCGTTTTAGAAAACCTACCCCTTAACGAATAGTACCCGCATTGTTTTTGGAATGGGTTTTTAGGTGTATGAAATAGAAACACATTCATTTGTCATACCTGCAGCAGTCAAAATTTTATTTATTTCCCTCTTAATATAATATCGATATTAACTTTTATTTTCTATGCCGCGGGAAAATCCATTTCCTTGGATGAAAAGTATCCTAGATAGCCTCATAACATAAGTTACCAATATGGCTAGTATCATCCAAATCATTTCAATGGTTTTAGTGTGATACGTGGTCAGACCGACTAACAGAGACAAGAATTCAAAAACAATATATTTAGGCTTTTACACCGATACGTACATTAAAATTCCCACAAAAAATTAATGTGCAGATTCGGCCCAATTGCAAATTTATTATTAGTAAAGACTATATGGTATTTGAACATAGATCGGTTGGTTATGAAACATAAAATGGATAAATATTAAATGATACTTCTTACTTTCAGAATACACGAGTGCCAAGTGCCAACCCTGAGTCAAGTAACAAGACTCCTTTTGTCGTCGTAAATGAATATGACTGGAATTATTGTACTATTCGTTTCAAAAGGATTCGAAGAACTGATGGACATAATAATAACTTAGAATCTGTAGAACACTCTATAGTAATAAAGGTCTGTAGTAATAAAATTCTAAGAGTAAATTTAGAGCATTGTGGTTAACTCTCAGATATGCAGGTTTCCTCGCGATATTTTTCTTTATTCAAGCAAGTGATAATAATTTGTAATACACATATAATTTTAAAATTAGAGCGTGTAGAATCCGAACTAGGTAATCCGAATCCGAACATTTAAACCAATGGTATTTTGTTTAGGAATGTACTTTATTTTTAAATCTTAGTACAATTAATTAGGGTTGTGTAAAGTTTCAGAAAGTGAGTCTGATTGCAAGGACTCCGTAGCTTAATTATTACTGCCCTTTTTGCAATGCGGGGGTTTAAATATCCAGTTGGTCCAACATTTATGTAATAGACAAATTATTGTAGTCTCGTTTAGAAGCGACATCTTATTTACACAAATATCCTCATTTTCATGAATAAAATCGAAAGGAGACTATAAAAAAATCCAACATTTTAAAGTCTGTCATGTACATAGTACTTCATACGAGTATGACAAAGTATGATTATTCCCGAATCGCAGATTCACTCCTGTTTCCCAGTGATATTAATCTGTAAGCGCATATTACCGTGCTCAGACTATTAAAATAATAATTATTAAATATGGTTCATTTAAGCGTTATAAAATATGGTAAATTCTTCATTTTAACGTAATAAAATAATAACGCAATAGTCTCAGTTTACAGCTGCAGGCATATAAATATAATTAATAAGTCGCTCTGTTGGATGTCTGTGCAGTTGGTATTTTGTACTTTCTTGAATATAACGAATTGACTTGAAATTTACATAATGTAACGCAAGACAATGAAGGAAAATTAGAAGAAGAATTAATTAATCAAGATGTTTTAATAACGTTAACAAAAACGCTAAAAATAATTATTATTACGTTGTAATTTTATAATTATAATAAAATTTAATATCACATAATGGTTTTCTATAGAATTTTAAATCTCTACGCTCATTTTGTACTTTTTAATAAGTTTTAAAAACATGATATATGAAAATCCATTTGGATTTTAATAATTGTCATTGTTCTGTGATCACATGGAACAATGATAATTATGATGATAATGTTCTGCGATCAAGAATCATCGTGCAGTTAAACTGTGCCTTACAGAAACGATAAAACATAAGCAAAATACTACACCTAAGCACTTCACAACTTGGCTATCGTAATGCTTTGATCAGTAATGGCCGTTGAATTGAGCGCTCGATATAAATTTCCTCTGCGTTCGTTTTAGTTCTATGTTTGTACTGCTCTTGTCGAGCTGTCTTAAGGGATAGCAATAAATAACGCTTAGATCTCGCGTGTTGTTTTATTTGGTAATCAACGATTCCATTTAGCGCAGCTGGAACCGCTTTTTAGAAGCGATTAGGAATTAGAAAAGAAGGTTAATTTTTTCTGACTTACTACGAACCCAAAGATTAGTACAATAGGATTATATACAGCCTCTAAATTTCATACAAAACTGCCTGATCACGCAACAGTAACGCCATCTAACCTACTCGTAAAAAACTAAAACTAGTTTATGCTCGTATTCTTTTAAGATGACACACGTTTTAAATATTTTTATCATAACAAGAATATTTCGTCAGTAATCTTATATATTTAATATTTTTAAAGTTGCCATTATTCATAATTATATATTTGAAATATGTTTAATGTGTCCATTATTTTATTATCGGATAACGTGACGCAAAGAAGTTATGACTGCATGTGCACGACGCAAAGAAGTTATGACTGCATGCGCTCGACGCAAAAGAGTTATGACTGTATGTTATTGTGTACAACACGAAGTTTGATAGTCAATCTCCTAATCAATTTTTTGACACTAATGCATTAACACTGTCGTGACTGATGCATTATATTTTAAGTAGATTCGATGACAAATTATTTTCACTTTTTTCTTTTCTGTCGAAAGGACTGTTGTAAAAGCTTTTACTGTTTGACTGGCGCGTAGAGGGCGCGTACGAACTGAACTCTGCAGAATAAGTTGGGAACTAGCCAGTGGGGTCGCTAATAGACACTGACTACAGCTAAGGGTTGTACTTGTAGGCTATGAATTCGGAGACAGAAAACTTCAACAATAACTGCAACTTGTTTCTTTTTTATTATCAGTTGAGATTTTTAATTTTTTTAATTTCTATAATTATAATAAAACTAATGGGGTCGAATTAATACATTGAATATTTTTGTCAATTTCAATATAGGTACACTTTGTTATCGATATATCTGTAAGAAAGATATATTAGTTTTTTGGAATGTTTGTCCGTCTACCTGTGTCTGCGGACGTATAATTCTAAAACCACTCAATAGACTAATTTTTTGTATATTAGATAGAAATTTACGACTCAATATCCCCGTTACAATCAATCAATACTTTAGGTCCCGGGAAATGGATTTTATCTCACTAAATTTTCGAGACGATGCGAGAGTGTATCACTAGTAATTTTATGTGTCATTTGTTACAGTCAGGCGTGATCGGACCGCCACGGAGTGGCCGGGGCGGGGCTAGCTTACTCGCTGTCCTGTCTGAACAATTCACTACGATATAAAGGTGAGATTCTCATATAATAACTCTAATTAATCTGTGTTAGCTTCACCACATTATATCATTCTTATAAACCATCATTATTATCATCATCATCCAGTTATAATGACCCGCGGCTAGTCTCAAAATTGATTGCTCCGAATTGGTAAACCATACAGCGAACTCTGAAGTCATAAAGATTTCTTCATGGCAATTCCCTCCATTGATCATCATCGCATATAACTTTATCGCGATTGGCAAGTGTGGCGGACATGGCTTTAACCCCTCATACTGTTAAAGGAGACCCAATCCTAGCAGTGGAACAATTATGGGGTCAAAATGAGCTTCAAATTTTAAACAGTTAGAATTGCGGGAAGGATTCGAATCCCTCGTAGCGAAACCAGACCAGTCGAATGCGTTGGTAGACGTTATGAATAGTTCAAATATTTATGGCGACTTCAGTGAGGTCCATGTTATTAGTATCCATGTTATGGATATTTCGAATCTGTATGTGGATACGAATATATATTACCGGATATATATTACGTAATATTTTACCGGTTTCCTTTACTAATACGATAATGCAACTATTTCGAATAATTTCACTTACGGATATAAGTTGATTTGGAACTTGTAAAAAAAATGTAATGTATTTACAAAGTAATAATTTCACTTTATTTCTACGTAATTCACAGAATAAAATAATAGCCTTAAAATTAAATAATAATGAGAGTGACGCGGTTAATGTACTCAACTCGACTGGCGAAAACATGTCATAACGTGTTTCACTTAGACACTTAAACTTTTTTATCAGATTCGGTTCCGGCTTCGGATATATTTGCATTTTGAATATCCGATAGTTTAGATTACGGTTGCAGAGCTGTATAACTTCCCTGGTTATTAGGTTTCATTGGGAGATTTCTCTACCCTATGGAGATCCCTACTCGTTCCCTCCCCTACATGTATTATTTGTTATTACTATAGAATATTGAAACAACAATAACACAACTTTTTGTACATGCCCTACGCGTTCTTATGACCTTAATGATGATTTTCATGTTTCGCTATCGTATAATTGGCCACATAATGTGTGTAAAAAATTGTCAACAACTCCTAAGCTTCGAAAGAAAGCAAAGATTCTGCGAATTCCATTTGGCTCCACAGCCGCGTCGGATCACAATTATAAGGCTATAAATCCTAGTTCTATGAGCTATAATATATCTCTGTCCTTCTCGATACTTCACAAGAAAGTGAAATCACAAACTCGTATGTAGAGACTTCAACCGCGTATTCGTACCAGGACTGTCCTGATTATTTTAGGTTATATTATATAGGAGATTAATATTTGCGTTTCAAAATTTGGTGGCGCAACTAAAAATATTTACAATTCAGATAAAACATTCAAATATATTGCAGCTTATTACAAAACGAATATTATATTTAATAATATATAGTTGTAAAACTATGTTTCCTGTATGTCCGTCCGAATATCACGAAAACTTACAATACCGATTATTTTATGGTTTTCACTGTATTCTAATAATAAACGTATTGTTCTAATTAAATATATAAATGAACTGGACACATTTTAATCGATTTAAATATTTATTTAATTAAAGTAATATATAATAGGAGTTATAGTATATATGTATTTCCTCTTTATTTGCGCTGTAATACTCAATTACAAGGTCTAAAATAGGTATGAGTTAAAAAGGATATATTTGAGTTTTTAAATATCAAGATTTAATTTGACATAACTTTACAAATATTAATTGACAACTAGTATAAATAGTAATATCACACAAAAAGTTGATCCAGGTTTATTTATGCAAGTACTGGTTATTACAACTACGTATATGGGGTTGACATAAAACAAGGAAAATGAAATATAAATAAATTGTAACTAATGCTAGCGCGTGCATATTGTATGACGTCATGCATACGCAATAAAAACACCTTTGCCGTTAACATTACTCATACCACTGGACTCGTGTTAAGGGATCTTAGATTAATGGCTGTTGGATTAAGGTAAATGTACTTATTAACTTTTACTATAGCCCGTCACCTCGCCTCGTCTGAACAAATACTAAAGCAAGACGCCATAAGTCTGACGCGCGGCGGTGCCAGTTACAAAACAAGGGACGTCAATGGCATCGATTTCAATTGATGATCGGCAAAGGGTGTTTTTAAATCTATAGATTGTAATTTGCTTGTCAGTTGGGTTCATGATTCACTGATGAATCCAAGTGTGAGCTTGGAACGATCTTGTTAACGATGACAATAAAAATTTTGTAAGCTGAGTGATTACAAAAGTTCCGAGTTGAAACTGCTTTGTGACCACTTCAAGCAAAAAGTTACATTTTGGATTCGGGGGAGAAATCTTTGACAAGTACTCGCCTTACGAGAACTCGATCAATTTATGTGTAACTCGCTTGTAGGTTGCTCCAACCAACTTCGTTTACAGTAGGATCAGCTGATATGTTGCTGGTTCTATCAAAGGCGAACTCCATATATACTATACTGATTTAAGTATGCAAAGCTGTAAGGTTCTAGATAAAAATTTTGAGATAGGATATTTTATTAATGAGCGGTTTATTAAAATTTGAAGTACCAATTCAGTCGTGGGCATTCATAATGCTTTTTTGTTTGTCCTCTGACTCGGGGTCATGTGTGAATCTGTCATTCGTCACACACAGCTCGAACCTTCCAATTATAAATAAATAATTTAATTTATATCACTTAAAATCTTAGATTAGATGTGGCACGTATTTATATATGCATTTTATTAAATATCATTTCGTACCGACTGATTCAAATAAACATAAAACCATCTTTTCATGGCTTAAACTTTTGAGCCGTACAAGTTTTTTGCAAAACAAACCATTAATAATGAGCGTTACTCAAATTACAATAACATGCTGGTTTAATTAGTAACACAATGCAAGCCTCCAGTGTGATCTGACTGCGAGCTACTGAGGGGCGGGGCCGTCGACCTCAGCTCGGTCTATACCCCGTTTCAACTACACAACTCATACCTATATAGCAGCTGGATATTTTTGAAGGTTCAACTGTTAATCGGTATATATGTATATAATTATATCAATGATATTCGTATGCTGCAATATAATATATATATAATTGCAGCTGTTTTCAATTGGATTATATAAAATTCATTTATATTACTCTTTATTGATAGGTAGGTAGAAATTGGATGCGATACTTAGCTACTGCAACCCATAGATTTTAATTATCGACCACAAATTGTAATACAATAGAGATATAATTAAGTTTAGCCTTAAGGTATTGTTATCGCTAATCTGAATTTCTTTATTGTTGAAGTCTTGCTGGGTTTCTTATCTTAATAGAACGCCGTATTTGTACACGTCACTACTGGCCCCAATGAGTTTTTAACCGAAACATAAGGTTGTTCAAATTAACCTACTTTAGATACTTCTTTGTCCCGTCCCTGTTAAACAGAATACTAATAATGAACTGTAAACTAATAATGAAATTATGAAATAAATTACAATACAATATATAACCCTTGCTACAATATTATATTATTTTCTGTACAAATCATATATGTATTAACTAGTACCTGTTTAATAATTTACTTAGATTATCACGTTGTTGATATGTTAAATAAATCCTCTTCTAATTCAATCATGATGGCTCTTATGACTCTCAACAACAATGTCACAAGTTTTTTTGTTGTTTCCTATCCAAATATTCATTTAATTAATTCGAATAAAACAGTTTTTTTGTTCTGTATTGTGATTTCAAGCTCCTTGGTCAATGAAGATTACGATTTTTCAGTACACCGTATAGTTCCGAGTAGGATTACCATGTTTTTATAAAAAAACGGGACTCTCTCTGCTATTGGCATAGATATAACTAAATATTCTTTATTGTTTAATTTTAAACAATGCTAATAAAACATATTTAAATTTATATTTATAGTTAGAGCCAGATATTTACCTAATAACTTAATTTCTAATAAAACGTGGCTAGTGTTATTAAAAAGCAAGAAATCGACTAAATCAACAACACGTTAAACACTGGAAAGTTTAATTAGTTGACCAGGTAATCATAAGAAATCATAAGAAACGTTAACCATGAAGAGTAAAACAACAACCGACATATCCGACTAAATCCAAACACCTGGTAACCCGAAATGGGACATGCTTAAATGAGCTTGAAATTGGACAAGAATGCGGTTTTTGCGATCTCAAGGCATCATTCGCAAAAAGCGCGGGTTCATTCAAACTCCTGTTGTCCTCTGATTCCTTCCTTACCTGCAATTTAATCATTTGCGAAGTGGAAAATTTACAATAGTTAATGTCACAAATTGTTTCTTACTGCAAATTAATTTATTTCTTACTTTCATTAAGCAATCACAAGGGAGATTCCACTTCGAATCCTGCAGACACTTGTAATTTTTAAAATTATGAGCATATTACAAATTGATCATAACTTCGGTGAAGGAAAACCTCGTGGGGAACTGCACACATGATAGTGCTCCATACTGTTCACAATGGTGTATGGCTTCTGCCAATCCACCTTTGGGCAGCGTGGCAGACAGTCTTAACCCCCTCTCATCGTGACAGACGAGCCGAGCCAGCAGTAAGATAATTGTAAGCAATAAAAAATTTCTTGCAAAGTAAATTGGCAATTTATACCAATGGACGTCTATACCGAACTTAGAACTTTTTTTTTGCTACATATTGTTAGCTTTTATTATTAACATAATAATAATAATAATAAATATCTTAAACGTACGTAAAGTATATCACCGATACTTTGCTGGTTTAAACAGTCCAATACAGTTTAACTTCACGTCTGTTTGAATAAATATTTTAGTTTTTACGCTCTAAGAAATTATTTAAAATTTTGCATACATATGTATCTACTCGTCTGTAGAACCGATAACAGCTGATGACTGCTGATAAACAGATAACACTACAAAACTTTGTTTTAAATTCAGTGAGTTTGTAGACGAAAAATAAAAAAATACTGCACAAATTTCCATGCGGTTTTTAGCAATAGATAGATGAATTTACAAGTAAACTTTAGATGTAAGTATACATTTTTTAAATCAAAAATATTAGCTTAAAATTGAGCTTCTCTTAATAAATGAGGCAAAAGAAGCCTTAAGTGAATGTAAAAATTCTTGAAAAAAAAAATGACGTTTACCCCTGGTGGGACTCGAACCCACAGTCCCCGGCTTAGGAGGCCGATGCCTTATCCATTAGGCCACAGGGGCTGATGTCTAATATTGCGAAATATAGTGTCATACTAAGTATAAAAAAAAATCAATAAATAAAAATTATAAACCAATATCTGAAAAAAGGATACTTAAATATATTTTTTTCTTTGACCATTAAAGATGGCCAGGTTTATTTCTAATTATTTTTTCGGATTTCAACTTAATATTTTCGTTTCTGACACCAATAAAGTAAAGTAACGTTAATAAATTACTCGTTTTGCTACGCAGAAGCATGTCACTACGTAGTGCAAAAAAACTAAGTCTCTTTTTAACACGGTCATTTCAATTATACTACATAGATTTTCTACCGGTTGCCAATAGAGTGATTTACTAGTTTTTTAGTTGATGATTATAAATATAATTTTATAAATTTGTTATAATTAAGGTAGCTTAATCTTAGTCGTAACAAATTTATAAAAAGTCTGATAAATTCTCTGTAGCAATTGTTTCGGGTACGGTTACAATTTGTAAACATAACGATAATGTTTATCGAACCGACCCGATATTCATTAGTAATTATTAATTAATGCTACAGATTCGTTAAAATATAGTAAAAATATTATACTTATTTTTATATCATAATTACCGGTTACGAACGTAATCGATGGTATAACAATCGATTTCACATTGATTTCGATATCCAAATCGTTAAGTCACATTGTTCTTGCTACTAATTGTGACGCGCGTCGCGAAACGATTACCGCCGCATTAACGACGAATGCGTCGCCGCGGAATATTAACCAGCACTCGCCATACACGAGGACTCCGTTACCAATACATCTGCCTGTATCCACACGCCATTGTAGTCCTTGTTCCTTACACACAAGTTCGAAAGTAGTGTGAATTACGCCGGCACGTGCGCCGTTGTCGCTCGCTGCGACCATGACCGTTCCGGGAGACTTGTCGCGGCAAAGGTCGCTAACGATCCATCACTCAATTATCCTTCATACGCGAAGACGAACGCAAATGCAGGGTTTAAGAGTGCCAGACTCAAATGTCGTGTCTGATAATCTCGTCTCTTTCTCTGCTTCGTCATGCCCTCTTAAATTAATAGATATATACATATACATAAATCATTCAACTTGTCTGATTCTCTTCGTATAGCATTTTCAATATCCTAAACTTCTTTTGTCTGACTAGAACACTTACAGTACTATAGCAAATTGCGTCACTCATTCTTATTATTCTACATTCAACTCTATGTACATACTGCCATGGTTTATACCAGTTTAACTTATTTTGTAAAAGTGCTCTAAATTCTACTTTTTTTTTTA
>PDGT01000008.1:686659-749199 GCA_003671415.1 Megathymus violae | reverse complement strand
ACCATCCCCCGCCGCCCTGCCCGCTACGGATACACGCATCCTCTCTGAAGAAGAGCTCCGTGCCGACGCCGAGCGCCGTCTACCCTCCCTCCCACTCGCCTATTGGCATCGTCACAAAGATGACAAAAACAAATTCTACAAGAAAAAGGACTGCGCTCCTTTCCCCTCGATCTACGACCTGGAATTCCACAATACGTATTGGCAAACTATGCACGCTAATGACTCGGTATTCCACTTGTATGGGGCATACCTGGATGCGAGGAACACGTCGCGCATAGGGCCCGCCGTGCGCGTGCTGGTCGTGCACGACCGTATAAAGCCCACGCTGGTCACTCACTGCCAGTTGTGGTTCGAGGAGCGCGATGCGCCGGTCGTCGTGCGAAACCTCGAGTATAAATACGTATGGAATAGCAAATGGGGTAATTACCGTGACCGCGTGCTGCAACCTTACTTGTTAGCCTGCGTGTTGCCGGCGGAGGTACGCAACTTGGTGCCTGCTTCCGTTTCTATCGTCCAGAACCCATGTGACCGTGCCACCAACAACCTAAGAGTCCACTATGACCGGCCACAGCCGCCTGCCAACCGCAAGGAGTTCGCGGTTTGCGTCAAGGGCTTGGACTTCCTCCACGAGGACCTGTCCGTTAGACTCGTCGAGTGGATCGAAATAATCCGTTTGCTCGGCGCCGATAAAATATTCTTCTACGAACTGCAGGTGCATCCCAATATAACTAAGGTGCTCGACTATTACAACAAACTCGGGGTCACCGAGGTGACTCCGATAACCCTGCCAGGCGGACAACCAAACCTCCCCGGTCTCCAGCACATGTATTTAAAGAAGAAGACGACTCACAAGCGACAGATGGAGCTGATCCCGTACAACGATTGCCTGTACCGACACATGTACCAGTATCGATGGTTAGCGCTCCTCGACATCGATGAAGTGATCGTTCCGCTAGAAGATCCCGATTGGAGCTCGTTGATGAAACGTATTCTGCCGCTGTCTACCCCGCTAGCAGGAAAGCCGGCACGCTCTTCTTACCACGCCTCAAATCTATACTTCCTGGACTCACTAAAACACGAGCATGGATGGGAGGAGGGTGTCCCGCGCTACCTGCACATGTTGCAGCACGTATACCGGACACGCAACTTCACGAAGCCGGGCCAGTATGTGAAGGCGTTCCACGAGACAGACCGCGTGCTGGCACTGCACAACCACTTCCCGCTGGCGTGCCTGGGTGGCGCGTGCTCGTCTTACCCCATCGAGACACAGCACGCACGACTTCAGCACTATCGCGCGGACTGTGTGACAGCGTTAAGCAAGACGTGCGCGGAGTTGCGCGCGCAGCCAGAGCGCGACACCGCGCTATGGCGCTGGCGTGGTCCGCTGGTCGCGCGCGCCGATGCGGCGCTCTCCGCACTCGGCTTCATCCCCCCGCTCCCCGCTTCCCCTGCGCTGCCCCCACACCGGTGACCCCCTGGCTAGCGCGCATCGCGCAATCACACATGCTCACAT
Source organism: Megathymus violae (assembly GCA_003671415.1). Taxonomy (NCBI): domain Eukaryota; kingdom Metazoa; phylum Arthropoda; class Insecta; order Lepidoptera; family Hesperiidae; genus Megathymus; species Megathymus violae. The sequence goes on along the minus strand of PDGT01000008.1, from coordinate 747,686 downwards.
ACGCTTAGTCTTTAATCCTATACAATACTAGAATAAATCGTATTTTTATAGTTCAACTAATTATTTTATTTATTACAACCTTTACATGTTTCATGTCAACATAATCAGTAGCTCCGGAGACGATTGAGTTATATAAGTGGTTCACAGATCAACTTTTAAATATTCAGATCAGAAAATAAATCTCCTGATCTGTCTAAATAATATTTCAATATTATTTCGCAAATATAAAGAGACAGAACAAAGAAAAATAATATATCTAGCAATTATAAAAGTAGCACATGGTTTTAGACAGATTGATATTGCAATTCTGAGACTTCTGAAAAAGACACAGTACCGGATGTTGAATTGGATCACGTCAACGGCAGAGTCCTATCGAGCGAGTATCATTAAAAGTGTTCATTAATGAGTTAATCTTTTATTTTAGTATTTTATTAAAATAACAATTTTATTACAATATGCTCAAATACATTGTGTATCAAAACCGCTTTGTTTTTGTGTTAATAGCTATTGATAACAATAGGTAGGTAGATAATATAGCAACGTGCCGAAATCTATATTGGTACACAGAACATTTTTTGAAAATTTCAATGTAAGTAGGCCTTTTATTGAGACAGATAATAAGATTTTTAAATCTTTATGTTTATCTGTTATCACATCACACTAACCACTACACAGATTAAGATAGTACTTGGCAATACAGGTGATTGGAAAAATTTTGGCAATCCGTTAGCGGGACGTAGGGGAAGTCATTTGAAACCAAAGTACCCTCTTATAACTCCAAATATGAATAATATTCTAGTAATATAATATTTTATGTAGTATGAAAATTTACAAGATGTGTACGTGTAATTGAAAAATTGTTGAAAATATTCACCGTCTAATGGTTGACTATTACGTATTAAAGTGTCAACTACCAGACAATAATGATAAAATAATATTTTATGCATTAGTGATTCTTTTTTCAATTTTTAAACTTGAATATCGCATATTCTCGAAAAAATCTTATAATATTGAATTACTCGAAAGTGGTTCATATTTGGATAGGGGTTATAGATAAATGACAGTCCCTTTATTCAACTACCTGTCCCGTTGTCCCCAAACAATGATCTGGGACGCAAAATAGTCCCGTTTTCTGAAGCCGAGCGAAAATTTTAAATATTGGAGCATGTCAGACACAAGCGCCGAACGGTGCGAGACCACGTCGGCGGTCGACCGATCATTAAGAAAGAACATTAAAAAGTTGTGTTTATGTTCATTGTCAACGTGCCCACTGGCGTCTATATAATATTAGTATTAGTTGTATGGTCCATACAGGTAAAGTATGGACGTCCCGTTTTGAGTTTAAAAAAAAATGGTCAGTTTAGTAATAGAGGCAATTTGATTCCAAATGACCTCCCCTACATACTCCTAACGGATTATTAACATATTTCCAGTCATCTTATATATTTTATTGAAAAAAAAAAAGTCTTGTACATTAAAACACCTCTCGTGACACAGACTCATATTGGATATAGCTTGTAGGCTTCGCTTTCAATGAAACAGGAATAAATTAATTGCATTTTCATACAAAAATATTTTAACAACCGAGGACATTATCCTTTGTGTGCTTAACAAGGTATTTCTTAATTTTAAGTTTGTGCCTAATGGGATCTGTCACCGTTACGGTCAGAATAACATCACTGCTGAAGTCAACTGGCCTAAAAATAACACATTTTCTGACCCTTTCCTTCAGGCAAAGCAAAACGCCTTGCAAACACTACTAGAATGAAATCCATGTTCATCCTTCTTTCGTGATTGGCTTCAATAATGACGTACGAAATACGATCTACGGAAATTATATTACCTACGAAAAATATATTATGAATCTACTTCTACATTTATTTATATGTCTTCTACATTTATATATATGTAAAGTATAACGTATGAGTGTTTATTTAGAACTTTTTTAAGGTGGTTAATTAACAATCGTCCCCAACTAAAAACTCAATCAATATTATAACTCATAAGCAATATTTACAATTTCATGAAAACTATACTTAGTTAAGTTTAAAATTTGTATTGCTACTGTCTTTTAAAACAAAACTATGTACTATTATAACAACATCTACATGACATTTGGGTTTAATTAAGTTAGTAGTATTAGTAAGAGATGGTGTTATTTGGTATACTACGTATCATTCAGTTTGAAAATATAGAAATGAATGTCCATGTAACGTAATAAAAATATATTTTTGGAGTATACTGTTTCTGCGATATTAAAAATACTTAATATATGAAAAAAATAATTATTTAGTTGCAAGGATTTGGTACTTCATCTTTTTATGTTTAACGCCATCTCTGGTTAGAATCGAGTACTACATCCACCTATAAGATAAATATAACTTGTACAGTTTGCGTCCCTTACTATAGATAGCGTTCTAAATGAATGTTTATGGTATACGCACAGTGCTGTCAATCACGGGGAAAATCCCCGATTTGCGAGGAATCGTGGGTTAGCGCGGGGAATGACAAATATCGGGGAATCCAGACCGATTTTTTCTTTGGACTATTTCATGTTGGATAGTACAACTAAAATTACATGTTCAGATTGGGTAGATACAACTCGACATTATTAACATAATTATGAATGGCAATGCTACTCAAATGCCTTCTTAACTGTCATTTAAATACGATTTTGTATTTCTGAACGCATCCATTACTATCATTAATTCATTGATTATGATTGTCGATTTCTTAAATTGGAGCGTACTGTGAAAATTTTCAATAAAATTATGGAAAAGTCGCTAAAAAGTGTTAAAAAACAGATGATATGCTTGTTCATCATTAGAATATGACGATTAAACTTATTTTTAATCCAATTTAATATAAAAAATCTACCTACCTAACTCACGTGTTCTTAAAGAGATTTTGTAGCTATTTCAGCCAAATTCGATAACTTACTTGTTTTGAATAGTATAGATGTAGTCTGTAGATGTGAGAGTTAATTTTTTTATTAGGTTTAGTGTTTGATATTCGTTTTGGAAGTATATTAAACCAATTATGTATAAAACAGTGTTTTTATTGCAAAAATATAATTTCGGGGAATTTGTAGGGAATGAATCAAAAAGAAGCGAGGAATTTCGGGGAATTCACTGACGTGACGCGGGAAATCGAGATTTTTTTATTGGCAGCACTGTGTACGCAACTACGCAGTACGCACAGAGTACATTAGTATGTAGCAGTACGTGACTATCGTGTCATGACATGATCCATGTATTGGTATTGGTGGTATTAGCTAGAACCAAAACAATAATAAAATACTTTACAATAAACCCATTAAAAATATGTTTAATTAAGTAACATGGTCTACATTGGACAAGATAATCAATATAACCATAAGCATAATTGCTATTTCTATTTTTCAATAAGACAAACTGCTTAGCACACTCAACTAAGTCACTCAACGACTTCCTTATTGTTTCACTTCCATATTGACGATAATAAGGAGGAAGCGAAGTACGTCTATCATACAATGTCACCTCAACATTAAATTAATACAGACATTGACGTAAATAAATGCAGCAGTATAATAAATCTATGAATACAGCGCTTTGTCCTGATTTTAGATAATGTTTTAGAATAAAATAATAATATAAACTAGGTCCTATTGATATTAAACAGTATTATTTAAAATTGTAGATTAAAATGAATTTATCAATTATTAAAAACTTACAGTCTTATTATAACATTAAATCAACTACATAGACGGTGTCTCTTGATACAGGTATTTTGTGGTGTTCCGTCCTCTGCTCCAGTGATAGACATGTAATCCGAATGTCAAGTTATCTTCTTTGTCCACTAGTGGTGGATATTGAAACTAAATACATGTCCATTTCATTATTTCAGAATTTCAGTTAATATAAATCTACTAAGACTCTACTAAGATCTAATATATATAACTGAATTCGTCGATAGCAATTATGACTTGCTTGTTGTGGCTACCACGGTTAATGTTTGGCAAGACAATAAGCCCCGTATGAAAATAAACAATTAGTAATAGCTATATTTACCGACGGATAAATAAACATTGTTCAGATTAACATAAAACAAAATATTATCAGAAATGTTTTCCGGTGACTTCTTGTTAAAACCTCATAAGTACATGTAACTTAAACAACTAATCTAACATAGTTGTTATTGGATTGAACAGGGAAGGTTGGGTTAAAGTCAAGGATGAATAATATATATAGAAAAACTGTACATATGTCAAGTTAAATTATGGTAAGGCCATGAAAGGCCATGAAGTCTCGTTATAAATGCCGCATTAATACATTGGAGAGGTACGCCATGCCGATAGCTGGCAGTGGAACTATCAAGACCTACATTAGCCAGTAAATGCTTCACAAATGAGCTCTGAAACAGCGATAATCTACGTGTTCCTTGTAATTGTTGTTGTAAGTGACAACGTTGGTCTCACTCAGTTGCCCCAGGTTCGAATTCTGTCTCATTGTACACATCAGAAATGAATCATATATCTTTCTTCGATGCACGAAAACATCGTGATGTAACTTGCATACCTGAAAGTTTTTTATATCTAGCATTCTCAAAGGTTTGTGAACTTAACAAGCGTAATGACCTGGCTTTAGGGCCTCATATTGTCAATGACTTGTAGTACATAAGTTGTTAAAATATAAACGGGAACATAAAATGAAATAAAAGACGAAATTTTGTCGTCTTTCTAAGTTCTGAATATTTCAAAACAAAAAAAGAAACTCAAAATCTGAGGTCATCTGAACACGTCTGAGAATATTTTCTTTTAACAAAAGCAAATGTAAAGAAAAATATTACAAAATGGTTAAGTGATACGTAAAATAAGTTTACCTACGATGAAACTGAAAATTTGTTATAAACAAATACTAAATTTTGTGTTAGTGCTGTATTTCTCTAACGCCTAAGACGTGTTTCTATGGTACATACAAACAACAGAACAGGACACACACACACACATTTCAATAATTGTTAACCAATACCTTTTACAAACGTGTATTATTTTATGCTGCCTACCTACGTAAGTTAACTAAATCCGAGGATGGGGTGCTAATGGCTAAACCACTTTCTCGTCCTGGCCTAGACATTAGCTGCATTACAAAAACTGTAATAATTGATAAGCTTAGCATAAGATTGTATTTTATTTGTTGTATTTGCTTATTTTATCTTTGTTATCGTTAAATTTCAATAAACAAATATAATACAATAATAATAGAGACTTGAGGTTCTTCGCATTGTGAAGAGAGGGGTTGAATAATTATTTGTTGTACTAATGTTGATTATGAGCTAATGGAGTGAAGGGTGAAACCGGATTTTATGTTCGTAAACTTCTATCTCTTCAAGAAAAGTACTTACATAACCTTGATAATTAAGTACCTACCCACTTTTTATAATATGCACATTGTGTCATGTAATAGGTACATGATTTCAATTTGAATCCTGTAACGTCACCTGAGAATCAAAAATAAAGCGCAGTATCAACAAAGAGCTCCGTATCAATCGTTATTTTGAATCTACGTATGTAAATACGTTGCGTCCGGTACCAGACAATTAGGGCTGTCAAATTGTTTAGAAGAAATAAATATTTTATTTCAGAGATGATGATTGTATGTAAGCTTTGCTGTTATAAAAACTTTAATTATCATACAGCATTTTTGACGCAAATATTATTAACTTCGTACTTTGTTTTTAATCGTTTAGCTTAATCGATTTTATAAGCCTGAGCCAATGTCAGATTACTTCAAAAACACTTAACAGCCCTACAGGCAGGTACCACTCCAGGTATACTGTGTCAGGGCGTGTCGTCGCATCGTGCTTAACAATAACAAGCACTCCTTTATAGTCACGGATTGCAGTAAGTATAGGGCTGTCCCCGACATCTATGCTAGTGCTTAATATTTTATCTCTATATGTCCTATCGTCATTATTATTTTACACAGGTAGATGGATGAATGACTCCGCTAGGTCTGCGTTGCTTGTCGAAACAAGAGAAATTTAAGTATCCGCGACTGGTGTTGATAACAGACTTTCAAACACTTTGCAAAAGGTTTATCTGAAAGAAAGCGTACCTATAAGCTTTTGATCTCAAATTTCCCTATCATCAAGCTGAGGTTTTACTAATTTATAATTATTCGTAAGGTTTTAAAAATACATATATACTTTAGGTACTGGCATTTGACCCCGTAGCCCAGTTGGTAGTGACCCTGCCTGCCGAGCGTGGGGCCGCGGGTTCGATTCCCGGCCGGGGCAGATATTTATGTGACAGATAAATGTTTGTTCTCGGGTCATGGGTGTTTGTGATGTGATAATTGTGTATGTCCATACCACCCGCAACACAGGGAATCCTAGTGCGGGGGTGTGAGTGTGTAAACGTTTAAAAAAAAAAATTTGACTCTTGCAGCACCTCACCAACTCCAATTCAACGCATTTTTACCTGTTTGGTTAGCCACCATCCGGATTATATAGATCGACCGTAAAATATAAACGGACATTATCCGCTGTAACACTTTGCTGATATCCTTGCCCAAGCTCGTCACAGAGCGCCCTACAACCGCGTATTCCGGTACGCGGTCTTTACTCCAGAACCAATTACCAGCGATATGACCAGCGATAGCTTCCTTAGAATAAAATAATCGTTGATCTAATTTCTTTTGATTACCTGTATAGAATAGATTGACAATAATAACAAATGTTAATCTATGAACCTAATGGACGCTACTATCACTTGACCACAGCAACATCAGCACATCTATAGCGTCTGATAAAACCTATTCAATGTCAAAACAATTATATATAAGTTATCATTGGCTTCATTATTAATAGTATAATATTCTAAGGTCTGAATGTAAAATTTTAACGTCAGGGTCAAGGCCAAGATAAAATAGACAACAGGCGATTAAAGTTTTATTCGAGTAGCCATCATCCGCATTCCTAAGGTAGTCAGCTCAAATAGTAGTGAACCTCATACATCGACTGCTGGGGTCCAATTAACAGATGAATTTGTTTGTCCATCATTACCCATTAATTCTATGACCTATGATTTATTATGCAATTAGTGCAATTATTGCTATATATATTGGCTATATCAGTTATATATTTGCGCTCATGTTATATCTTTTAAATTCATAACACTGAGTCTAGTTTATCATGAGACTATTTTTATTATTGATAAAGACAGATAAATACCATATAATTTTAGTAGGTGCTCTTCTGTGAATCTTTCGAAATTTTCCAAACTGACCTATATTGTGATATCTTAGCAGATTGTAACATTTAACTGTGTGAGCTACATGAGATCGACATTTGGAAATTAAGACGATATATTCTTACACATACACCTTTGATTAAAGCTAAGTCCCTGTCTGTCTGAACGCGATATGATTGGTCTTGCTGTTTCTAACAATATGTAGAGATAAAATTTCACAAGAAAACTTTAAATGTGTCGGATAACAAACGAACGAAAAACAAGAAATACTTGTCCCATGAGCGATTAGTATTTGTGAACGCGAGAATTATGTTTCTGGAAGCGATAGAGTATGACTAATATTATTTAATTAGTTACCAAAATCTGTATTGTACATGTACATAATATTATTTATACAATTTTATGCAATAATACTAGTGGTAGCCCTAACTGTTCTCCTTCTCGGGAATAATAGAAAACATAACTCAAACAGGTGCTGTGGTCGCACCACAGTGTAGTAGCCACCGTTCAGCGCGGCTTCGTTCACCTCTCAGCTCTGTCATCACATTGTCCGCTTCCAAACCTCAGGTAGGATTATAATTCAAAAATATCTTTTACTTTAATACTATTTTTTATCTTGGTCATGTCTAAACCATGGAGAGTCTTTTGAAGATTCACTGATAGCGACAAAAGTGTAGTATGTGCTCTGTGGTTTAACTTTGTTTATTGAATTTCTACTATTTCAGGAACTTGAATTTTAATAATGTAGTTATAATTTATTGTACTGCAATGCTACTCCGTAGTCGTAAACTCTTAATAATTAGAGACATAGTAATTTGTAAGACTGTTAAGACCATGTAAACACGCAATTAACGACCAAACCAAAACAATATTGTCACAGATAAACATAAAATAATAATAAATATATGTATTAACGAGCAATATGTTTGAATCTAACTAGAAATTATTATCAAACTTATAAAATTATGTAAGTTCTTAAACTGAACTTGACCAAAATTGCAATTAGGTAAAGAAAGAAAGATTATTACACTAGTTGCCGTCTCGGCCGACTTCGTTCTGGTTGAACAGTTATAATTATATAAAGCCTATGTCTGGCCAGAATAATGTACCTTTCAAATGGTTAAGGATGTTATTTCAAATATGTACCCTGGTTCCAAAGATCACTCTCCGCATACAAATAAACTCATAAAATTCCCAAATCTCCATCTTCATAATATTATCAGTGTTTGATTATACTTATTTTAAAACAAATCTACGAAAAAGTAATGGGTTTATGCAAGAGTGAAGACATGACTTTTGATATTAATCAGTACAAGTAAATGTTTGGATCCTACACGCAATTCTAAATTTTCAAATTTATAAACGTGTTATAAATTTAATTATGACAATTTTTCCTTTACTGCAAACTGCGAATCTAATACTTCTCCATAATGTTCTGAAAGATGAAGTATGCTACTACTTAGTTACCATCGGGTTTAGCCTTGGGCCTTGGGCCTTTGTCCTTTGCATTGTGATTGGAAACTCGAGCCTAGCATTTATATCTATAGCCTAACATTTATAACAACTACAGATTCCCAATAGATCCTGATATGTTTTAGTGAGTTCCAAAAGAAGACGATAATTAATATTTTCAATACAATGTAAACTGATTACTAGCTCAATGATAATAAGTTATAAATTAAGCTAGCATTTCCATGAACGATTCTTGTATTCTTTGACTGTTTTGTATGCTGTGTGCGTAGCGTGTGGCGCAGTGCCGCGTGTCAAGTCATAGCTAGGACGGTTTAGAACCGTCATATTGGGACAATGGTGAGGTTCGATATGTCCATTTATTTTTCCATGTACCTGTACCACGATTATTAATTGTCATTTTACTATGATATAGGTACTATGATATAGTCCGCTTATATTTCAACATGGATTTTTGATGGAAGGTATCATATCATATTAAAGAATTTTGCCACCACAACTTAATATCATCGGAATTAAACTAAGTTGTGTATTTATTTATTATATTAAAATTCAAAATTATTACATCATTCAGAAATTTTGTAAATACACTTATGTATGCAATTTTTTACTTGTACCATTATTTCGAAAAGGTTCTTTAACATTGAGTGAAGAAACGGCGAAAGAAACTCTTCAGGACACCATTTAAAACTACATATTTTATCGCAACTACAAAGTAAGTTTTAACCTACGCGGAACTAGTTTCGGCACTGTTATTTCCAGGTGTCCTTGTTAAGAATATATTCATCTTTACCACAATAAGCTTCACTTCGTTTAAATCACTTACCAACTTTAGAACCTTATCGTAAAAACGAACTCCAAGCGCCATAAAAAAACGCCGAAGCTTTTGGAGGCTATATGACGTATATAAGACTATATATATAGGCTATATAAGACGTAACCAAATAAAATATAAAGTTTACAGTTTCAATACTATTACATAATGAAACTGCCAAAGTTTGTAGTTTTTTTTATGTAAGTAACTGACAAACGAGTTGACAAGCCACCTTATGATAAGTGATCAACGTCGCCCATATAGACATTAGTAACACCAAAAGTATTACTGATGCATTGTCGGCCATGAAAGAAGAAGGAAGAAAGTGCTGGCTCTCGAGTCAAAGTACGTCACTTTAAAAAAATGAAACTAATTGTTTTTAAATGAGTTAACAGATAATACTTCAATTTTTATTTTATATAATAGGTCTTTACCTATGAAATTGCCGTTCTGCTGTAGTGACCATTTCAAATCAAAATATTTTTTTTTTGCCTGATAATTCTAATTTCAAATTAATTTAATTTTTGAAACATGGATTTTTTTTTTCTAAAATCGTCATTTGTTTAATAGTTAGTGTTTTGTTTTCATCGCATTCGAACATTTTTCGTCATCATGGATACGTTAAAAAGTCGAGTAATTATGGAGTATGAGTACCGTCGTGACAGCAAAGCGGCACAAGCGGCACACAACATTTTCGGAGCGAACACTACAAACGAACGCACCACCCGTTATTGCTTTGATCGCTTCCGTTCTGGAAATTTTGACCTGAAAAATGAACCCCGTGGTCGTCCGAAATCTTTGGTCGACAATGACGAATTAAAGGCGATTGTGGAAGCTGATGAAACTCAATCTACGGCTGAATTAGCAGCAGCTATCGACATTAGCATCAAAACAATATTGGTCCATTTGCGTCAAATTGGCAAGGTAAAAAAGGTTGACAAATGGGTACCCCACGAACTTAAAGATCGCCAGCGCGAAGTACGCGTCGAGACGTGCCTTGCACTGCTCAACAGGCATACATATGAAGGAATTCTGAACCGCATTGTTACTTGTGACGAGAAATGGATCCTGTTCGACAATCGTAAGCGCTCAGCAAGTTGGTTGGATCCTGGTTCAGCACCCAAACAATGCCCTAAACGAAAAGTTACCCCTAGAAAAGTGATGGTCACTGTTTGGTGGTCTAACGCGGGTGTAATTCATCACAGTTTCTTACCAAACGGGATGAGCATTACTGCAAATGTGTATTGTGAAGAACTGAACACAATGATGGCGAAGCTCGCACGTCTCCAACCAGCTTTGGTCAATCGTTCGGCTCCACTGCTCCTGCACGACAACTCACGACCTCATACTGCACAGCAGACGGTCTCTAAGCTACAAGAGCTGGGGTTGGAAGTTCTCCGTCATCCGCCGTACTCACCAGACCTTGCGCCTACAGACTTCTACTTTTTCCAGAATTTGGATAACTTCTTGGCGGGAAAAAAATTCAATACCCGAGAGCCAGTACAAAATGCATTTGAAGAATTTGTTGCCTCCCGTCCAGCTGATTTTTTCAAAAAGGGCATCAATAAGCTGCCAATGCGTTGGCAAAGATGCATTGATTGCATGGGTGATTACTTTGATTAATAGAAACAAAAAATATAGAAAAAAATACGCATCATTTATTTCATTAAAAACGGCAGTTTCATAGGTTTTTCATAGTTTTTTACTATTACGTAGCTACATAGTGGTCGCCGTACCTATTGTTCACAAGGCGCATAGAGTCTGTTCTTTCTTACTTAACAACGACTTCCAACAGAAGGGTACTAACACTCGACCCTAAGCCTCAACCAGGTGTTAGCGCTGCACAGCGGGGATTTATCGTATCGTTGATTCAGAAATGGCCATGAAACGCCCTTAAGTTCAAGAGACCGGCCTACGGGCATAAGTCAATGCCACAGATATCTACCGATGTTTACAAGCCATTACCGAGATAGATAATTGGTCGTACTAATTACTAATCAATAGCAAACAGATGATGTTTGCAGTTCACTGGCGCTTATCGATAATTCATCGGTAATTGACAATGCTGCGCTGCTGCCAGTATTCGTTTCGAATATTGTCAAAAAAACAAAACACAACTCAATACAAGTTACAATGATATAGGTTAGTCGGTAGGCTGTGGACTGCGCAGTCTTTACACGTCCGTCTAAAATTTTCCCTTTAGGCAAGCCAGTAGTCGACATACAATCTGACGAAGAAACGTATTCGACGTTTCGTTATCATTTTTAATAATATTGTATATCCACATATATTAGTATTATAAAGATAGATGCGAATTTTGTAAGTTTGTATATATGGGAAGGGTGATCTTTGGAACTACGGCACCTACTTATTTACAAATTCGTCTATCATTTGAAAGATATATTACTCCAGATGGACGTTAGGCATATCAAGCGTATATGTATAATAATGAATTGATGAACCCAAAGACATCGCAGACTGTTAGTATAGTATAGTAGTATAGATATTAAAGCTTCAATGAATGAACTTAAGCAATTTCTTCATCAGCTACATCTACAAACAGATGCCGTTTCTAATCTGCTCGGAAATTTTTAGTAAAGCTTTTTTACAAAAAGTAAAGTTTTTTACGGCGTCATGTTTTTGTCGTATTTTGTGCTATTACTCTGTATTCTGTACTACAGTATCCTTGCATTAGAAGCTATGGTTTCACACGTCGCTTGAAATGTCTTAGAGATAAATCACGTATCATCTTCAGAAACGATGTTAGTAAGAAGTAATAAAGGAGTTTGTTGATCAAAATCATGTTGATCAAATGACCAATATCTAATTACCGCAAAGAAAATTACGACAACTGTTTAAGATCAAATTTTGGACTCAAAACGTTAGGTGAAGGCCACAATCTGCCCAGCTGGCCAGGTGCGGGTCGACAGGTTCCATACACCTTTAAAAACATTATGGAATCGTCTTAAACATTCATGTTTCTTCACGATGTTTTCCTTCACCGAAGCGAGTGATAATTTATTTGCAACACGCACATAACTTGAAAAATTAAAGGTGCAGGATTCGACTTCGAGTCACCCGTTGCAAGACCGACTTTCAAACCAGTAGCCTTTATATACTGTATATATTTATTATATCCTTATACTTTTTATATACGTTTTTTATATTTTTATATACTTCTTTTATACGATACGATACCAGTTTCTAAACAATCCTTTTTTAAGTTATTTGTCTGTAACTGTTTTCATGTATTATTAATGTATATTAATTATTAAAATGCCCCCTCCCCATCCTAAGTTTTAGCTGTAGCTACTCCTGATAGAATAGCAATTGAAACTAGAAGCTACGCTAAATGTTATCATTCGATGATCACGGCACTCAGTTGCACAGCTGCGATGCAAAGTTCAAAATATAATTGAATTACACTGAAATTAATGAACACTTCATAGCACACACAATAAAGAAATTAAAGGATATTGATTTTTGAAAGCGCGTTTAAAACAGTCGTGTAATTTGTTCATTTGAAAAGGAGATATGTATAATAAATATATATATGTAATATATATATAATAAAATTCTAACTGATCGCTTTCTGTACATGTATGATATATGAGAAAAATTTAAATTTATTAGGAGCCTTTATTAACGCAATAGAACACAAAACAATAGTTTTTAAAATTTTTGTCTCTTTGTCTGTATGTCTGTTAGTCTGTACGTTTGTTCACGCTAATGTCAGAAACGCCTTATCCGATTTTGTTACAGTTTTCACCAATGTATTGCAGTAAGCGTTACTTAATATTTACAGTTCGTATCATTTCAATCCGTTCATAAATAAAAAAAGTTATGAATTAATATATGTATTTCTAATTCACAGAACGTAAAAAATCCAATCCTAAAACAATGCAGATGCTATTTCTAAACTTAGGGTAGTTTTTCTGAAGCGAAGCGAGGACAATTTGCTAGTGTTATTCATAATAGTTTTACTTTTTTTTTTAGTTAATTCGATATACAATCTATCATTCCTTTAGTTTTGTACACGTACAGAAATTTGTTAAATAACAAAAACTAAATACTAATAGTAACATGATAGAAACAGTTGGCGTGAAAAACTTAATTTTACTTGGTTTATTGAAACCCTTCTAGGTGTCAAGTGCAGCTCCTACGATTATTGGTACCAAAAAGTCACTCGAATGACTTCTAAACTATACCGGGCTTCCTTTACTCAGAAAATATAATTTTGTATACAACACAACGCTCGGTCATCGAAGAGGAATAAAGAAGATAAATTCTTTTAGGTGCAAAGTTATTTACAATGCATGTTTTGCTCAACTTATCCAGAATACATTAAAATAAAAATTACAAAAAAAAATGTATGTATGTATTAAATTAAATACATTTATTACCTTAAAACATCATTATAAAATATTTAACTTACGACATAATACTGAACGTTATTTGCTGAATTTCAAAAGATATTTATCTTAAACAAAAATTCATCTACACATAAATACTACATCATAAATTAATAACTTTTTGTTACACATTTTACTTCTTCATATTTAATACAGGTTATAAGTTCAGTATGATATAAAATCATGATTCAGTCATAGTTATTCGTGCAGATCCAACAAACTTGTCATGTCAAATCTTATCTGGCAGTCTTATTCTATTATTACTGTTCAAATGATAATACATTTGAAAGTACTTCACCATATCAACTTTCAAATTCTATACAATCTTTGTTTGATAATTGGATCGCATCGGCAATATTCTATCGATTCTAATGATGATTTCAAAAGAGAAAAATTACACAAACCTAAACACCCTGCCGTAAAATCCTAATATACATAAATATAACAAGCATAATTATACATCACCTTGAAGGCGACACATACAAAACGCTAATAGGCATAATATTGCAATAGACGGAGTTCCGAGGAGTGTCCCTTCCCGGATACGATCAGGGGCATTCGGATCAGGGCCGCATTATCTGGAGTCGTTTCAGCTGATCACCTCATTACTAATGAACTGTTTGCACTGTTTGTCAATGATAGGGCGAAGGGCGTGTCGTGTTTGTCGAGTGCAGGAAAGTTTCACTGCACCCTAACCCGCCCCCGCACCGCGGCGCTTCCCTCACGACTTATATATCGCCTGTCGGACGTCGATCATCACACTTATCCCCCGACTCCTGCACAATACACTGTCTGCAAATCCCGTGGATCTCACAATGGCTGCAAGATTCGTGGTTCTCATTGCCTTCTTGGCTTTGGTGAGTAACAATAATCATCTTCTTTTTAAATATAATACAATATCATTTTTTTAATGTAATTTATTTTTTAATCTTTATAATTGTAAAAGTAATGATAGAGTTAGTACATGATTATTTTTTTATTAGTGTCACACTGATCGTCAAAAATTATAATAATTATAAATTATAAAGTACAATTTCAGGGTAGAATTGAACCTGACTGATTCTATTTATTAATCTTTTTCATATTTTTCAAAGCAACAATAAACACGGGCCAGGAATATTCGTTCTACTGTCGACTCGATCATGCAATAATAGTATTTCTTTTGCAGGCATCTGGCCGGCTAGTACGCCGTGATGCACCCAACACCGCTCTCCAAGATCTGGAGAAGCATGCCCAAAAGTTCCAGGAGACATTCAGTGAGCAGCTGAACGCTCTTGTCAACAGCAAGAACACTCAGGAAGTTAGCAAGGCTCTCAAGGAAGGTTCTGAATCCGTACTCCAGCAACTCTCAGCGTTATCCTCGAGCCTGCAGGGTGCTGTAAGTCTATTTTCCATGCATATACCTCAATATATTGAATTTCAAGAAATTTAAATTTTTATTATAACGAAATTTTATTGTTTAAATGTCGTCCTTTGCATATATTAGAGATATAACGAAAGCAATAGGCTGCCCCATCATCGTGATTGAGTAATAAATATCATGTAGTTGTGCAGATTAGCTTTTATGTCTTTATCACCTTTCTGTGTTATCTGTGACCCCTATGTCAGGGTTAGGTCGAAGCAAGATATCTTACGGCAAATTAATGGTTATTGCTCATTATTCGCCACTGCTGATAAATCAGCATAATAGAATTAAAGTTAACAAGTAATTTCTCTTCATGATTTCAATGCTGTGGCTTACATTTACTCTCCGGACCTCTTCCCTAATTTAAGGTTTCGTTAGCATAGATTTATTGATGATAGCCAAAACATTTTGTCATACTACTGCATACTCCTATGGACCCGAGTTCTGGGTGAAAAACTTAAGGAACTTAACTATTTTGAACTTAATGTTTGATTTCCAGCTAAATGACGCCAACGGTAAGGTAAAGGACGCCCTGGAGGCAAGTCGTGCCAATATCCAGAAGACAGCTGAAGATCTTCGCAAGGCACACCCTGAAGTAGAACAGCATGCTGCTGCTTTACGTGACAAGCTTCAAGCCGCCGTCCAAACCACCGTACAGGTAACATAACTTGCCAAACATACCTTTTTGTATTCTTCTTTACTGGTAATAACGAAAAGGCAATCATTCTAGCTCGTACTCGTATTACCACGGTTAAGACACTAGTGGATTAGAATTTGGTTACGACACATTTACCGTGCCATTACTATAGAACGATGTTGAATTTTCATTTGATAAGTAAATAATTACGTCAACATTACGTAAAGCTGTCAGTCTACAGCAAAAATATTTCTTTAAATAAAGAAGTCCAGAACTTTCCTGTTGTCCTTTTATGTCAATAGACGACAAGCATATAGACGGGCCACCTCATGGTAAGTGAGCACCACGGCGCATTCACGTTCGTAACATACGCACGACGAACTCTTTGCCGAACAAGATGGAAGTAGGCCAACTGCTTATTTTTTACTTCTAAAAGGTTCTGACACTGAGCTTAGCCGAATTATTAATCGTAAAAGTTTAATAATAAACATTGTTCGTAATGCAGGAAACCCAGAAGCTCGCTAAGGAAGTAGCCGCTAACATGGAAGAGACCAACAAGAAACTCGCGCCTCAGATCAAGGCAGCGTACGACGACTTCGTGAAGCAGGCCGAGGAGGTCCAGAAGAAACTGCACGCAGCCGCCACCAAGCAGTAAGGAGCTGTAGCTGCCCTAATTTCATCTTTATAATATGTGATATGTAATAATAAAACTAGATATGTATTTTTAAATATTATTTTATTCGTCTTTATTACTACTTATACTTTCATTGTTTTTCCTAAAAATATACCAATTTCTGCGATCGATATTGACTTATGGAATAATTTGAAATTGCATTTAAAACTTTATAATGCACATCTCTAGATGTATCTATACAATTTATGAAAAACAATCAAAAATACAGCAAAGTATAGTAATAAACTAAAAGTCTGGAATACAGAAACAAGTCCACCCGTCCACGAAAGAAAATTTAAAATATCGAAAGGCGCCAGTTTTCAAAATGATTACCTTCATTGCTATGTTATGCACATTTTTCTAGTTTTTAAAAAGATTTTACCACTGTTACTTCCTTAATAATTACAATAAACACAATACAATAAGAAATGTTGGAAAAATATTGTTCTCAAAATATTTTGTCATTTTGTCACTACAGCGGAGGGAATGAAAGAGCACATCTGATAAACTCTAATTTTATCGGGCAAATGTTGTCACACCAAAAAAATGGCGCTCTTATATGAAAAAGATGTTACGTAGTAGATATATGTAGACATAGCAAAACAAGGTGTACACATGAGTAATGTGTTTGTGTTAGCACAATCCGAATATCGGACCCTAAGACCATATGTAAAAAACTAAGAGGTTTCTCAGTCAATAACTTTACTGGGCCTAACAGTCAAAACCATTCACCCAACCGTGAGAGCAACACGATATAATGCTTTTATATTGCCAATATTTATATTGCATCAACATAACACCCATATGGCATCATTGTTTCTAACTGGAATGTGATCTAGAATCCTGGCAGATCCATTTTCATATCATCACGTACATACAAGTAGAGCGCGCGTGTAGCATTCCTAAGGACAACAATTTCGAGGCGCCCTCTAACGACGAGCGACTGACGCAGTAATCGATAAACGTCGAGCGTTCCTCGAGCGTTAAAGTGAGACTTTCTCACTATATTCTAGTTATTTTCATTATTGCGGGTGATTACACAGTGTAGTTCTCCAAAACAGGCGTAAGAGAGTTCTCCTCTAGGACCGACGCTGTAATAGTGCCTCTTGTGGTGTTATCTATATTGGCGATGACAACTAGGTGGCTCTTCAGGCTATAAAAAAAGTTCAAACGCGTCATTTTTGTATTGCTACTGCACCAGGACTGTGGCGCAACGTATTAAGAGATGTTCAGTATCAGGAATATTATGGTACTCCGTAACTCTTACCGAAACTATCGGACATCCGAATTAAAAATATATTCGAAACCGTAACTGAATCAGATAGAATGGTTTCGAATTATTTCGGATATGCGCCGAGTCTACATCAAACATTTTATGACAGATTTTCTTCGGCCGTGCCGATACACCATCTGCTTCAATTTCATTTTAGGACAGTTTTTATAATTTAATTTTTAAGGCTATTGTTTTTTCTGTGAATATTATATCAAATTACACCTAGAAATAAAGTTATACTGTTACATTGTAAATAATTATATATTTTGTTCAAAGTGCTAAATCATACATAACTGAAATTATTCAAAACAATCGGATAATCCGAAATAATTTCATATAATCGTAACAGAAACCGTTAAAATATTATTCATATATCCATATTTATATCCAGACCCGAAGTTTCATATCCATAACAACCCTTTTTTGAATTTACTTTGGTTTTTTGCGTTACATCAATATTTTATTACTTAGTGTCGTATTTTTCATCGGTTCAAGTAAAGGGATATTCCATGACACACATTTCTATGATATTGATATTGACACACATTGAATAGTGAGGAAATATTTGATCCTTCAAGCCGACCGGTCCGTGAAATGAAGCATGAGGGGAAGAATAAAATGAATACCAGTTTATCAAAAAATCACTATAATTCTCAATTCACATAAACTGTTATTAGAATTAACTAAATATCTGCACATTGTAATAATTCGCTGGTCTAAAGCAATCTGCGACACATGTGAATATTGCCAAATATCGGTAATGTTAAAACAGGATGAAGAAAAGCCTCAAATGAGAAATATTATAAAACAGTGCTTGTTATCTTATGGTATATAATTCTTTATCCTGTCTAATTTCGCTTATATTCATAGAAAGATACTTTATATGATGGTGGACACAGATTTACGAGGTAAAACAGTTTATTTCACACGATCAAAGTGCCTTTTCTATTACAGAAATTCTAAAATTTAACAATTAATGGCCGAAGTATGATTTCCAATAATAAAAATCTCCGTGTATTAGTGTATTATTTTTCACAAACATTCAATAAACACAGTCTATTACATGCTTCAAAGATGAAACAACGAATAAGTATCAAAATTTTAAGAAACATTTGAAGGCCAATAGTATTCTATATATTCGTGTGTAAAATACAAAAGGATTGGTCCTATGCTTCATGTAAGTGCTTCTACCGAATAATTCGCTCCGATCCGATCCGATGAGCAAGATTGTCCTCTAAACTAATATTAGGATGCAAGGACAATATGATTCATAATAATTTTCGTTATTACATGGTCCCAATTTATTATCAACATCACAATCTAAATTATATTTACTACTTTAGAATTAATTATTGCTATTCGTAAATTAAGTCGACTTCAGAACAAAATATAAATAATTTTGTTCCAACGGCGAACTTCCATTTAATCTTCAATCACAATGGGGCACAACATGAACTTTTTTGTTTTAAAGTATCACAAGTTAGACCATGCGATGATACTATTAAAAACAGCTTCATAATGACGCCGTATAGGCGAGAATTGTTAGGATTCCATCCATTTGAGTTGTTAGGATTCCATCCATTTGAGTTGTTAGGATTCCATCTTTTTTGTGTACATTCAGTCTCTGTTCAAGTTAGATGGTCACATCCAGGCTAATCTCCGCCCATCGGATTGGTCTCAGATTACAACCGAAGACTTCGTAAACTATCTATTACTCTTCTATAATGAAAATCCGTGCTACTGTTGAAATTGTTGTATCTTGATGTACAAATGTACGAATTGACTTGGATAATGAACAAGCGAGCTCAGAGGGTTAGTAATGTATCTGAATGGTGCTATATGCATAAATTTTGGATTAAATTCATTTACTGATCGACTACCCCAGAGATCGCTCGCTTTATCTGAAAGAAATCAGAGTTCTTCGTTTAGCTTTATTAACAATCATACGTACATAAAGTTGGGAACACAGTTTCAACAGGTTGCCATATAAAATAAATATGATTTATTTGACCACATTATGTAGTACATTTTTGTGTTTGATCCTATATGACAAGTAATTATTGATTTGTAAGAATATTTCGCAGATACAGTAAATCACAAGAATTACTTTTACAAAAGAAATAAATTTATCATAGCTCGTTTTAGAACAGGATAGTGCATTAAAAAAAATTCAACCAAGGTACGTTTAAGACCTGTGTAAACGTATTATTCTAATAAATATTAAATTCAATTGGTGTTCAACGCGAGGAGGTAGCTTGATTTGCGATTATTTCGCCTTCAATCAACGACCGATGTACTGTGAAGTCTTTTCTTGAAATAGATACTTTACGGCGCTGGAAAGGGTAAAAATAGCCGTACCTGTCCGAAGTAGGTACGGTTATCAGCTATGTATCATACATTAATACAACTGCTAAATTAACACTTGCCGGTATCACATAAATACTTATTTTATAATTTTAGTATTTCAATCAAGAAAATACCTCGCAGTATATCACCAGCAATACATCTGAATTCTCGGAGAGGACTCAACATTTATTAAGCACATACAATATAATTTTAATTTTAAAACGTATTTTATATCCGTATCCTAAAGGAGTTAAAATAGGTGCTTTATATCGAAGTCGAGAAAAACTATCGAAACTTGAGTCAGCTACGGACAAAGAGACGAGGGCTTCAGAATGTGGCATTTCAAAATACCTGATATTTATTCGAATCAAAGTTAACAATTGAAATATTCTATTAGATTGCGGTAATTTTAAAGTTAAGAAGAAAATTTAACTTCATGTTAGCCTTTCTTAGAAAAGTAAAGCGTTTTTGAGTCCAACCTCCACTCCTAACCATCTACGGGACACACCAATGGCTACTGGCCTCTCTGCAGGACGATACACACACTACGAGCACTACGCAACATTACAATATAAATAACTCTCGTATAGAAAAATTATTGCACAGAGTGGTGACGCACGCGTCGCAAACAAACGCATGTCATTTACTTACAATATTTCTCATTTTGCGCGGATATTTCATTATGGCAACACTGAGGACAGCTGCACATCGAACGATGGCGACCTGTAGATATTGTAAGTAAACCACAGACTGCGATCGGACATTTACAATATTAAAGTCATGCAAAAATACCTTTTATATAATCACTATGTATTTTTGTATACATTACAATTTGTAAGTTACAGTACGCTTATGTACACGGCCTACACTAAGAGTGGACTCTGATGTATTTTCCAAAGATTTAAATCGAGTGATTAGATCCTAAGGAAATTGACCGCGCGTGTTAAAGATATGTTTACAGCTTATATACACGTTTTTGTCTGTCTTACTATCATCCACTTCCTAAGGTATTCCAGGAATTTTCATATCATTTTTACAGCTCCAATAAAAAAAAACGTATTAATGACAAATGGTGTAAATAATACTGAAATAAATTGAGGATTATTATTGAAAACTAGGAAAACATCAAAGAAATGTCATAATTTACAAACACATGATTAATGTAAAGCAAATATTGTTCTTAATGTTGCTTTTACACTTATTAAGGCACATGAAGTAACATTTACTTTTTAAACAAATTATTCCATTATTTGATGAGTCTCTACTTCGCCGCGTCTGAAGTCAAATTAGTGTGAACATTTATTTTGCACTAACAATGCACTAATACAACCATATGACGAAGTACACACCGCTAATGTTGCACTATCGTACAGTAAATATTAAACAAATTTGACTTTTTGCATCGAATACCTTCCTTTACATACGAGCTGTCCTAGATCTACATACTTAAATAGTAAGATTACAAAAAGATCACTAACTGTATACTTAAACAAGCGTTTAAATACGAAGGTTCTTCTCTAGATTTAAATCTTTGGTATCTTCAACAAGCGGTGGCTGCAGCTCTACAGACATTCCACACTTTTTGAGCAATATATTTTCATTGACAGCCATGTCATAAACATCACAGTGTCGTCTACGAAATTTTAATAGATGTCAATGAAAATACAACCGAAGGATCCATGTATGGAGATGGAAATATTATCTCTATACACGTTACAAAAGGAAATATACATTTTACAATTATCCAAATCTATAAAATACAAATGTACACTTTACAAAAGCACAAACAAAACGCAACAACGTCTTTATATTCAACCTCGAAACACCGCGCGATGTACTGAAAGCTAAAATGCACAAGCCGTCTTATTCTAATGCTCCTTTTATTTTCAAACTTTAATGAATTGACAGTTTACGTAACATTTCAAAATTCATCAAGTCAACGCACACATTTACAAATTAATGATTATATTAAAAGCTTGGATCTACCTAAGTCTAGCGAATTATACCAGTGAAAATATTTCAAACGTGTTACAAAACTCCGGATAGGCACTGAGGGAGCGTAGGTCAAATATAAAAATCTTTATTCATACGTTGGAACATTCTTAAAATTTTACTATAATGAGGCAGCCTCGGCTTACTCTTGCCTCGCATGGAAGTGAACAAATAAATTAATAAGAAAAACACACCGTTAAAGAGCATTGTTCGCTTCTAGCATTATAGATATTAAAATTGGTACCATGGTGAACTGGTTATACTTAGCAGAGCACCATTGGCCCTGTAGCAGTTGCAGAAGGATGGGAGGCTGTCACGTTATTTTTAGGAATATGTACCAGCTACATTTATCATTAACGAAAAAATTTTGACATGAATCTTTTACAACCAGACACATGTCAGAGCAACACACGGCAACTTTTCCAATGTTGTTCCAATACATCATTAGCCTTCATAAGTAATTATATTCATCTGTCATCTAAGTATATTTAAAACAATACAATTAATATTTTCACTCTATAACTATTTACAATTTAAATCTAATTAATTGTTCTCAAGTATAATACAAATTTATATGCGACTTCCCATCATTGATAGACAAGGCACTTGGAACGCATTATCCACTAATACGGCTGGAGCATCCCCGACTGGAGCCAATATATTTAAAAACACTTAATCTAGAAAACTGTTATAATTTTCTAAGTCGTAAACTAGTTTGCATCAATCAAACTAGGTAATATAGAAAAAAACATTTTTAAAAAAGACGGTAGATATGATTTAGAAATCAGGACTACAAGTACGTATACAGCGCTATCTCTTATGCAATAATGGTAAGTCGCAACACTATACAAGACTAAACAAGACAAACTGCAGTTACCCAATGTTAACATTTGGACGTGGTACATTTGTATTATATGAGGAAAGAGCAGTGATATGTCGCAGTAGCAAGTGTACTTATCTAAAAATCGTAGAAAACTATTAGGACCGTTACTCGACGACGCGTCAAGCGGCTAGTGGTGAACTATTATGATCACTAGTGGCTGCAACTATCCATTTGTGGTAAGAACGAAGTTATTTATAATCTGGAAACATATAAAGTTAAAGATAACACAGAAAATGACAAAAGTCGAACAGTTTACTTCTGAGCAGAGATCGGACACCTAATTTGTCAAGGACAGACCTGAATCCAGATGACAATCCACACACTACTACTGACCAAGTCTGCAAAGATCCTATGTGATACAATATAATATATTGTATACTCTTAATATACAAATAAAGACGCCTGCTACAGTGAGGTGATAGTTTCCTGGCAACCTTTCAGACTTATTAACTTTCAAGGACGCTGATCAAGACGTATTTAATTATAATTTTAAAAATACTTTTTTTGACAATTCTAACAAACTTTATCACAACAAAAGAATTAAGTTTGGCACCGTTTATAAATGAGACAAAATTTAAATGAAAATAAACTTCGTAACTAAAACTTTTATATCAAGTACGGCATTATTTATACCGTCATTTGTACGAGATTTATATTTGTAGAATTACCGTATACAATAACAGGCAAATTGGCGATGTAACTTAGACGAATACTCATTAGAAAATGATAATAATTAATATCATATAGGTAACAGGATAACGCCCAGTTGAATTACAAGAAATAGCATAGATATCAATTGTACACTACGTGCTATGAAATTCCTTTCTACCTACAATTGAATTACGCGAGGTTCTTAAATGATGTAAACAAAACCTTTGATTACATTTTCATTAATTATAAATTTTGATATATAATAAATTTTAACACCACGACTTCCACTGGCCCAGTTAAAAATTACCTACGTAGAACACGCCAAGTTGGTGAATGACACCAACTTCGATCAGAGATTAAACCTGTTCGTATAAAATTAATTCTCGCTTGCCGATCCATCACCTTATTCTAATCATTTCGTCCATTTACATTCATATGTAAACTTTGTACTATCGATTTCAAAGCTAACAAACGAAACAGATGCAATTTCTAAGAGCCGGGTTGCAAGCACGCTGCTATATTTTTTATTATACTGTAAACCTAAAAATAAATATTTCATACTCGAAGCAAACTAGTATAGCAAAGAAAAATAAAAACAAAAAAATAAAATAGCAGTGCATTTAATAAAATAAAAACGACTGAGCACATGAGGCGGACGTCCAGACATACACATATTACATAGTAGTAATGCTTACACAATGCTTTGGTAAATGGTTGGCTTGCTAACAACGCGCTGACAGCAGCCCGTTTACAGAGTTTTTCTTCGCGAGCAATTTATAACTATATTATGTGAGAAAAACGAACGCAGAAAACACTAAATTATGTGATAAAATATTTAAAAACTTACGTCAAAGTATTTGAATACTATAAAACACGAAAAATTAGTCACGCGTTGGGCGCCATAGTTAGTCACACATTGAGCGCCAAGAATTACCTGCGAAGATGGAAATCTCAAAACGGGAGTCACCAGCTGGTATTACAGGTAATGAAGAGTTTTGAATGTCAGTGCGGGGCTGTGATAAGCTAACTTTATTTTCATATATAACTAAATAAATGGCTTGATTTATAAACCGATCAAAATGCACAAGTTCAGCTAAACAAACTGTAGCCAATATTCAACAGAATAAACAACCCAATGACCACCACCCCATCATATCATTAATGAAATAATACATTCAAAGAATTGAACCACAATAGATACATATTGTGTGTAATTACAATGTAACAACAACATCATTAATGAAAACAGAAAAAATATACACAAATATCATAATCACACTGATCAATTTAGCCGTTGAATTTAACAGTTTTACAATTAGTTAGTTCATTATATATAATATTATTTTTAAACAAAACAAAAATTTTGCTTTACACAGATGTTAGCAATACAACCTCTTCTTAACAATGAACACGAGGATAGATATAAGTATCCAATACAAAATATAAACATAGATAAAACTTCATGATATTTTGTCGTCGGCAAACTTCAAAACACTAGCTGGGCACCGCCACCGCGTCCACACCGCACTGGCGCAGATGATACTTTCTAACAAGAAATAACTCTAAAGGTAATATTATTAAGAACTAATATATAAACACTCGACCGGCTACAACTGACCGACTGACAAAATCTATCTCAACATAGCGTCGTACAACATAAAAAACATATCAGATAAGTACAAAACATATTAAAAAATTCCATAAGCGACCAACTACGATATTTCCTTTCAAACCACGTTCGGTAATCTCAATAAGACGTTTCATAATCATTTTACTAACCGCCATAAACTATGAACAACATCAAAGTGTAACAATTTAAACTTGGTGTCAACCGTTCACCGTGAATCTTATTTTATATTTAGTAATATTGACACGAATTTCCGATTTAGTTTACATCAATATTGTTTGGGGTAGATCTAATTGGATTTCCAATGAAAATCTGTAACTAGGAACCTACATAAAGAGGGTATAATCTAATTTACTTTTGTCGGTAGTTGGTTAATGTACCGTATGAGTCACTTTTGTAAGAGCTACTTACGAGTTACATAGTACAACAGACGCTGTCAGTCGGGCGGAAAATCAGCGCAACAAGCCATCGGGAAGAACGCGAATACTGCACATTTATATAAAGGGCGCGCCGGAAGACAACGTTCCCACTGCAAACACTTTTATAGCTCCAAGTAAAGCGAACAAATATAAAAAAATTAAAAAAATAGAGTCAACATGAAAAACATAAAACTGCAAACCAACTTTGAATCTCATTCTGAGAAATTCGACTGAGATTATATTTACACGAATTATTTTTATGTAAAGACAATGGTTTAATGCTATGTCCGGATTTTTAGGTCGCGCTATGGTTGCATTATAGAAAAACAAATATAAATTGAATCGGTTTATATTTAAATACGATGTACATCAAGGTATTTCGACATTTAGTTTAAAATTGATCACAGTTCCGTTCATCCATGTCGACAATATTCTACATAATATGAACACGGTTATTCTATAAACTCCCAGACCAATATTTCAATAAATTCCCCAGTGAAATCATAATAATATTAAGCTTTATAGTAATTTTAACCATAGTAAATGATTCACACGTAATCAGTTGTTTAACAGGTAACATTAGGCAAAATTTAACAGTTAAGATTACCATAGTACGATCTGTTCAAACCATAATGTTTAATATTACGATAATCACACAGCGAATTCATCTGTGAGATTACAGAATTTCTGCGCAATGTTAAAATTTAATCAATACATGGAGTGGACCGTTGTCACCAATGCTGTATGCAAAGCATGCAATCCATACCGCTACAACTAAACCGAACTAACGAACTAACAAGCCAATAAAAGTACGATGCTACATCTATTTATACGAAGCCGCGCCGAGCGCCGCGCAAGGTATAGGACTTCCGTGGTCCAGTATGATTCAGACAATGTAATACGAAGGAATACCTAAACTCAACAATAGGTATAATATTGGTAGTGGAAATTGATTACCAAAATATTTGTATAAAATTTTCGTGACTATTATTACTTATACAATTAAAACGTATTCATTTTACTATGATACAGGTCCTCACGATACTATTATATGTACAAAAATCTGTTAATCCTATATGTTTGTCTAATTGTTATTAATTTATTAAAAATATTTTAGACATTGGAAAATTAAACTACGAATTCTGTAAAAATATATAAAACTTTATCTTTCATTTAATTTTATTACTCAAAGATATATACATATGATTTTTCTACGACTTACACTTTTTGTATCACGAACATATGCCAACAAGTAAGATTTCAATTTAAATTTACAGATGGTTACAAATAATTCCGATGTACCCGAGCCTGGACCACGTCCGTCCATCGCGCCATCGCACGTCTATCGGTACGCAACATAACACAGTAACATAATACAACGCTCGCGCGCTGACCGCTTGAACCGCAACTTTACTAGTATCAATACGAACTAATATTCGAGTTTTAATATTGATTACACGACGGTAGCTGCCGAGTTACATGCTAGCGATACTCAAAAATTATGAACTGATTAAGAGCAGTAATAGCAGATACCTTATCTGCATTGTAAGCATTGTGGTTTATTTTACAATAATAATAATACTTTTGTAGATAAGCAACCTTTTAAAATTGTCTTTATATACATGGGAGTCTGCCAGTTGCTAAAATCAACGTTGTGATCAAGCAGTCAACGAACGACAAGCCTAAGTATAGGTCCACAACACGGCGATATAACGCAAACATTCTCGAACATGGCACTGAGCAGCGAACGCCACGACGACAGTACAACACGTGGACACTAGTGGTGTCCTCTGTTGATTTAAAAGTAAAAACCCATATCATATACGTGGCGCCATCTATTAGCTAATATTATCAACTGATTGCAAATAAAATAAAAGTAACAAAAATCCTTCAAGTGATTCTTTTGACATAGCCCAGGACACAGTTTTTTTTATAATTGTAAACTGCAGGAATAATTGTTCAATAATTTGTAGTAAATATAACTTAATAAGACTCAGATGGTTTTGTCGTCAAAATACTAGTAACATACTAATAACTGAAATACAATTTTGCAAAACAAAAACAAAGAAAATTTAAATTGAAACCTGTTGAGTTAAAAGAAAATCAAAAATTATAAATCATGGAAGACAGTGGATTTCTAAAAACGAATTTCTTTTTATATAATAATATTTTATAACCTTACATAGCAATAAAGCTACAATATAGCTAACAATACATAGCAAACATTATGTAAAGAAAAACATTGTACATATTGTTAATGAAGATCTTTATATCATAATGATAGCTTGAATGTTTTTACATGTATGACGTCATCGCAGCGTCCGAAGCCGATGGTAAAATTTAATAATAATAAAATAATAAGAAATAATAGCTAAATACAATTCACTATACAATATAACATAATAAGAAAATACACAACTCAATATTTCGCGAGCGGCCTACCAACAGGGCGGGGCGTTTTAAGAGCATTCATCAATTTTACAGAGATATACCTTGAGATGTTGAGTAACCACGGATTAGAAACAAAACCTTTGTTAAACAATAATTAATAATTTTGTTTATGATTTTTCATAACTCTTGTAATAACAAAAAAATCTACAACAGTGAAAGTAATGAGTAGTTTACTTTTATTACATTTAAATAGACTACTAAATTTTTCAAATGATAGGAAATCAAATGTATTATTTTTTCCACATTCAAAATTAATGCATAGCATGCATGTATTTTTTTTATACATGCATGTATTAAAAAAAATACATATTCAATTAATCTTATCGGTTGATCTTATGTTTGTAAAACATAAAGTAACCGTGTAAACCATTTAAAAAATGATGTATGCTAATGTTATCCAATCGGCTGCCATTTGGCGCGCTTATGTTGCAGACTTTGCCGTGACATGTCAGATGAGGTCATTGAAATCAATCTGCACCTTGTCTTCTGACCTAGATTTAGAAATGATATTAAATAGGGCAATCTGTATTAACATTAAGTACTGCGGACATGAACAATGACGTCACCACTGTCCCAATGGGCAGACGGTTCAACTTTTTCTCGTGAGGTAATATGAAGTGATGTCCAGTATGTGATGTAAGGTATTGCTTTAAAAGGTTAATGCCAGATAAAGGAAACGTTCAGTTACCTAAAGGTCACCGAAAGAGGCAAAGAAAAGATTTGTGTTCGGACCTGCTCCTCAACACACAACCCTCCGATAGATGGAACACACGCGTTACCTAACAAAGTAAGAAAGGCGTATTGCGTCGGTTGCGAGGGTACGACTCCGAAAGGGGCGATATCGCGACACATTTGTAACATTACATTTGTATGGTCCTCGTTAAAAGATTTTCTAATAATTTTTCATGTTACTATTATAATATAAAATTATAATACACTTCACTGTAACAGTTGAACAATACTATGGACGAGAATAGTATAAAATAGTTATAGTAATTTATTTATACCTGGTCTTAGATGATTCGCTGTTCCAGAGCACGCATCTGCAAGCCACACCTCTCGCACCGAAACACAACACAGACATCGCAACAAGATCGTTAGGATAGGTGCTCATCCATTAAACATTAAAATGTAAACACGACAATTGCAGATAACGAACGATTTACAACTCAATGAGCAGAAAACATGTACGACACGACCCTGCCTGCAAAACGGCTATATAGAAAGAAGTCTATAGTTACACGTGAGCCAAATATGAAATATAGGGAGTAAATAAGAATGCCCATACTGAAAAAGACCAAAAAATATTCACAATTTGTGTTTTCTGGGGCCGCAAACATATACCACAATAGAAACAAAATAGAAAATATAGATGCGTTTCAAACACACAAAGTTAATTTTCAAATTTAAAGATCTCGATCATAATTTCGCTGTAAGCATGTCGTATGACTGGTCGTGTCGAAAATCATAAACGCCGAGTGTTCACCCCAATATGTATACACCGATTGCATTGCCGTACAAAGCGTTAATCGTAAGCGGATATCGTGTCGTCTTTGAGCCTTCGCTTCTAATAAATTCATCACAACATACAATTGAGTTTGATTCTGTGCGCGAAATATTTTTTTTAAATCAGAGACGACACATTAGGATAGTAATCCTATTGAATGATTAGTAAAGTAAATAAAACAATAACTAAAACGTATCCACCCAAACGGAAAAGAAACCGACGGTTATACAATCGCGTGTTGTGAAGAGACAGAGAGTGAGAGACAGAAACACTGGCCTAATACCTAACTTCAATTACAACAACGTCACTCAAACGCACACGCTAAACCTATATCTATACACGCATCCGCCTATGGCCGCGGACGCAACGGTTGAGAACGTACAACTAAATTATTATTAATCATCAACTAATTAATTACATACAAAACTTTAGCGTTAAGAACTCGTCACGGACCGGGTAAGGTAACTTCACCAGATAACACAAGGCGCTTGCATTTACATAAAATAAAATTATAATATTAATATTTGGGCTATTCAAATGATTTTCGTTAACTACCAAGCTTTCTAATTCAATTATTAGTAGCAGATGTCGCGCTGATTACAAATAATACTGTTTTATTGGCTGTCTGTAACAAATATCTAAGAAATATATATGTCGTTAACATAACATAACGCAGTAAGCAGACTGTCGTGTTATGAATCTAGGTGACCGTAATATCTAAGACACCTAACTAGAGCCTTTAAAGAGAATAACAATCCAATTTGAAACCAGTCGCACTATGTTATGGCAGAAGGTTCGAAATGAAACATATATGTGGAAGAATAATATCAACCATGCTCAATTAGATTGCCGTCATTGTAAAAACCTTAACCATTGGTGTATGTATGTGTTTGTCAACTTATAATAAAATTCCTATAGCATGGAGCAGGTTATTATTATAATGTTATGAAATTTTATCTACAAAACATTTTTCGGTTTATAAAAAAATGAAATGATCCGGCTAGGCTAAGATACGTAAGGAAAAAATCACCAATGTTCTTCAAGCTTTATATGTATTCATCGCCACCAATCGGCCAAATAACACAAAATCTTCACGTATACTATGCTTAAACTTTCCTCTTCAACCTGTATACATTGATAAAAAACGCATGAAAATACGTGTAGTAGCTACTGAGACGTTTTTTATACTATATAGAGTCAGATATGCTTCTTTCAATCTTATTAGAACCGCCAAATGACGTATTATCTGAATTATACTACATGAAATGAACCATAGTTAACGAAATTCGTTCAAACCGCCATCTGAAGCGAACAATCGGAACTAATAACGAACATAACGTTTTATTGTCCTTGTTCTACAAACTTAATAGCCAGAGTCACTTGAAACTCGATCGGGAGATTTCATTGACAAACAGTATCAGCCGAGAGACCCTTGCCACTATAGCCTTACGGTGCATGTAAAACGAAGCTGTAAAACATTTTAATAAAGCACAATCAAGTAAATGCTATCCTTACAAATCTTAAGGGTTTAAATAGTTTGAAACTTGTCGAAGAAATTCATACATTGGACTCTTGAGGGGCAGTTGGTGCGTACACAATAATCCAGCCTTATTGCACTGAAAGTTACGATTCAATGTTTGTGGCACACTTACGTACATCTGAGGCACATACTAAATTCAATATTCACGAGAGAACAAAAAGCTCACATAAAATAAATTAAAATATCTATTGCACTAACTTTTCAATTGCAATCGGTTTAGACGTTTTTACGAAAAAAAAAAGATTTAAAGTAAAAATAAATCATTCCCAGTTATTAAAACTTAACTCTTAAAATTCATATAATTTGAGTTCGAATAAAAAATATGTATATCTTCGCTATCTACCTATAACAGAAAAGAAATTTATCTTTTTCTGATCGTGCCAAAACCTCATTCCAATCCATTCCATTCATTCGCCAAGCGAACAAGCTAGACAGAGCGACTACCGCGCTATCGGTTAACCGTTAAAACAACTCGATAACATAACAACGCAACACAACGTAACCGTTTCAAATACAAAATCCATTCTAATCTATTTTACGCAGTTGCTATAGAATATCCTTCGTAACAAAAGCACACGGTGGCGACGATCAGTCAAGTCAAGAGTAATGATCGCGACCACCGCTCGAGGAGGGAGGGCGCTGGCGTCACTCAGAGTTGTTGAAGTACTCCGATGCGTTGCCGCGACATATTGGACACGTTCGATTGGTCTGCGAACAGAAAAACATATCATCTTAACATTGTCGTCTACGAGGACACTTTCACAAGTATTTAACCCTAACAAAAAAAACTGTTTTTTATGTAACTAAATACCATGGTCTTACAGATCTCTCAGTTACTTTCCTCTTCCTGCACCGAAACAAGTGATATTTTAAAGTGCCAGTTCACCCCAAAACGGTGAATATGGAGTATATATGCAGTTTTAGAACGTTCCGAATAATCACACGGACACAAAGTAGCATAGGAGTTATTTTTCCAATACTCTATCAGAATCGAGTTCACACGATGTAATAATAAATAAACACGAAACATTGATCCCATTGTGCCATCAATTTGAAAGATTCATATATCTTAGAAGCATCGGCAATAAACTCATCAGTTTCTTTTTGCATTGTTATCATCATAGTGTATTAATGTAATAGGTATTTGAAGGGCACTCACCCGCAGCCATTTGTCGACACACTTCGCGTGGAACTCGTGCGCACAGGGTAGCACGCGCAACGTCTGCCGCGCCTCGAACTCGCTCATGCAGACCACACAAGACGACTGCTCTCCTGCAATACGAAAACCAACGGAATATTGCGCGTATTCCACATTTTTGTTGATATAAAAAAAGGGGAAACAACCTTAAAGTTTACCTATTTTTTACTGTCTATTGCGTAAAATCATCTAATTTTATTCGGTCGTGGTTTCGAAAAGATCTTGAGAACTTAAAAAAATGACATAAATTTGAGGAATCGATATTCCTACAAACCTTTAAGTCAGCTTTTATGCGATTCGTTAGTTTGTGTGCGCTTGAGCGTGCGCCTGCGTGCGTTGACGCTCTTATTTGTGTATATTATATATATTACTTGTGTATATATGCATAAGTATGTACCCGAGTGGGGATTTACACTGACCCTGGTGTGTCTGCCGACAGTACTTGTAGCTAGGCAGTAGGTCGATTTCGTGACGCTGCAAGCCGCGCGGCTTAGCCTCCCCGAGCCGCTCGGCGAGAGAGAGCAGCGCCTCGTAATTTTCCGTCTCGGGCGAAGCCGCCGCATCTTCGCGCGCCTCCGCGTATGGCGACAACGGGAACATTGCCAACAGATTCAAGAACACCTGGACCCATGAACGTTACAAGTTAGTGCACAGATAAAAATTATTATTTTGTGTTGATTTGTATCGTCTAACGATGTGTTGTTCTTCCTATAAAAGGTAAAAAAATTATATCAACTATGCTCTTTAATGCAAAATGCTGAGGGAACTCATCAACGATAACCATTGTACAGTATGCTGTACAGTATAAATGTCAGTGACCATAAAAAACTATAGAAGAATTATGCTCTTTATTGCTGACTCAACAATGTGAAGCGACTTAATGCAGTGTTAGACGAACCTGATAGGTAGGCGGTGGCGGTGGCAGCGCGAGAGGTTGCGCCACGTGCAACTGTGCCGGCAGCGCCGCTCCCACCAGCCCCCCGCCACCCTGCGGTTAAACACACACGGACGAAGTTACACACACACTCCAACGTACAAAAAACAATGTATCTACGGTGCGCATTTAAACAATGTCCCTCGTTAAACTCAAAATATGAAGAACACGAAGATTGCCGAAAGATATTAATAAGATGGCGCCATTCCAGGTAAAAAATCTCTTCTACCACATGCCAACGCGTGTCTTTTGGATCTAAATTAAATAAATAGATAATGCGGCTTTCTTTCACATTATGTCACACATAATTTACCAAGTCAATGATTGTTGATTGTATTGTAATACATAATTAATCTCGACCATTTGCTGCAATCACATCACGTTTCAGTCAGTAATGACCACCCTCGCTATTTACTGAAATAGATTATTTTGAATTTATACATATACACTTATTTAATCCTATTAAAACGCAATTTATTCCAAGTTTCGCAATATAAATCACCAACCTGTGCGTGTATGTGATGTACGGCGTGCGCATGAGGATGTGGGGGCCATCGTGGCGCGGCACGCACATAAGGCCGCGCACCACGCTGGCCCACCACGCCCACTCCTACGCCGCCCACCGAGCCCACACCCACGCCACCATTGCGGCGCTAAGGATTTATCAAGTAATACCATTTTTGAATTACCGCTTGCCAACCATTATATAAAAAGATCACCGTCACCTGTTACAGGAATATCAGCAAAAAATGCAAAAGCTTAAACACTCTTCACATAACTAGGTAATAGCAACAAAAAATTGTTGTAGCACGAGTTTTAGATGGATAAAATAACTTTTTAATAATAATTCAACAGTAAAATCAAAGGGGAGAACATGGTATCTATTACAGCAATGGTAGCAGCGGTGGGCGTCAAAAACACGTATTAATGGCAGCGGTGGGATAAAAGAACAATTACAATAAATAAAACATGAACATATATGACCGGACAATGTAGGCGTGATAATCAATCGTTCATGAAGTTTAAGACAATATTAAAAAATAAGTACGCACATGAACCATAACCAACCCCGAATAAGGATATTTGTGACTACGTCTGCGTCGAATATACACATTTTAACATTATTACTAAATTATTTTTCATTCCACTGTAGCCATGATATTCACTTTTAAGAAACTACACTGACTTTGTATATGTTGTGGAAACATAACTATATCCGAATGTATGTCCTTTTCATAAAAATTTTTCATTCATTTATTGAATGTGTTTATCGTGTGTATTTCTACATTCGTGTTACTGTCACCGCATTGGTCTCTGTAAGTGTGCCCATGGGCCCCTGTGCGTTTAACACTCACATGATGATGGTGCGGTAGTGTGTGCCGCGCATGATGCGCTCCCAGCAGCTCAAGGGGGTTGCCGCGTGGCTGCAAAAGTACAATAGATTTATTCGTCTCTTATTTCTTCACAGAATTCACTCAAGCTAACTAACACTAAACGCCTTTTTAAAATATTAATATACGAATGATTATTCCAATGTTGGATATGGATCTCCTCTTACAATAACAGCGGTTGAAGACTTATTCTGGTGATTACTCATTTGGTCTAAATTCATAGAAGAAAGTAATAATACTGTAAAACCCGATGTCGCCTGAACTGAATAAGCTCTTCTCGATTACATTGAATCTCTCTTCCAAATTAGCTATTTTTTAAGCATAACTGCAATTTTCATAGATGACAACGGTGCGTATATATTAAAAAACCTAATCTTTTTCGATATATAATTACTGCCTGATAGATAACTGAGGTTAAAATTACTTACTAAAACAATTATTAGGCACACACAGCTACTACGAGTAGGAGCACATAATAAATGATTAATACAATACCTCTGCAGCGATCACAAGCGGCGCATGGTGTAAATCAGGCGCGGATTGCAGCGGCGACAGCGCACCTTCACCGCCCAGCATGTCCAGCCGACCCTCCGCCCTCTGTACCAGCATCGAGGAGATAATAAAAAATATATATTTAATAACGACGGAAAAATGCAATAACATAAACCCCGACAGCATGCTTGATCGTTTTGAGAAAGAATACGACTAACTTAAGGACACTTTATGAGTGCCCCACGTAACCGCTAAAAGGAGTATGTGTACAGTACATCTACAAATTGATATTAGATATTATTAGAATTTATATTATTAGAAACATAAGGTATTATTGCTTAAGATCTGATGAATATGATGATCAACCATAGGGAGTTCGTTACGCCACTGACCTGCGTGTTGGCGATGTAGTGCGGATGCGGGGGCGAGGCGAAGGGCCCGCGTGGCGGCGGCGCGAAGTTTCCGTGGTACTGCAGGCCCGCGTACACACCGCCCATCTGTCGTCATTACGCACACGCAAGTTACACCCGCGTCGACGGGACGGCCGGGGCGAGCGCGAACGACACCTTACGGGAATCGCGATTGATCTCCATCGTTATATTCAACACCGGTAGTTTGATGATAGATGGCCGTTAGTCATAACATTAAACCCGTATATGGACATATTTCAACATTAACACGGTTTTTTAATGTGAAAACAAACACGGGGTAAATATACGACAGTAAATGATTTAATGTACAATTTGCCGAACGCTCTGTTCTATCAAATTCTAGACACACTGTAGAAAGGGGGTTTTATGACATGCATCAATTTAACATCTATTCAGAATTCCCTAGCACACGGGTGTCATTCACGCTGCCGCTCTATTCGTCTCTTTCGAGTTTCATCGAATACATCACGGTCCTTCAACTTTTACTTCAATATATTCATCTGCATTATGGTATGTCCATAAATAAATATTTGCAAAACAGATCATTTTAGACTCGCATACTAGCATAGTCAGTGTATTGACATGGCATACGGATGGGGTGTACGAATGCTTCCCGTGCCGTATCCCGGACGGACGAATGCGGGGCCCAGGGAGACCAACTGGACGACTACTTGGCTTCCCAGCCGTGTGCCATGTGGATTCAGTTGGCTAAGCGCGTTCAAACATTGTAAATGTTGTGTGCGTCGCAGTAATTGTGGGGCCGTGATATATCCGAACGTATATAATACAATAATAGCTAAAACCGTAAACCAGAACACAAAAGATAGCATTTTGGGCGCATTTTCAACTATAAAGCGTTGCAGATTATCATCTCGTTCCGTGATCATATACAAACAGATAGTATTATTAATAAATATATAGAAAAAATATATGAAC
The DNA here is from genome assembly GCA_003671415.1 of Megathymus violae. Classification (NCBI taxonomy): domain Eukaryota; kingdom Metazoa; phylum Arthropoda; class Insecta; order Lepidoptera; family Hesperiidae; genus Megathymus; species Megathymus violae. The sequence continues at coordinate 710,973 of PDGT01000008.1, read as the reverse complement.
ATAAACGTTATATTCTCAAGGTATTTTTAACTGTGTGAAAGTGTATGGGAAAGTCCAAAACTCTAGTTGTACATAAAATTTGTTAAATAAAGATCATTGTAAACAGAAACAGAACAGCCTTTGTTTAATTAGTTTCTGATAAGAAAATGTTAATTATATGGCATGTGTCTACTGTATAATTTGTTTTGTATTCGATCTACTTTTATCGTCTACACGGAGATTTAAAGTGCATTAGAATAGTATTAATAATAAAATTTACATTTTTGTATAAAAAAGACGTGGTTGACGGAAAGTTCAACTGCAGCGACGTTGTTGTAATACAGTTTCTTTGTATATTTTGTGGTGTATAACTTTCCCATACTTTTGCAGTTGAAAAACCCTAGTATTAAATATTGTCATACTGACATGAAAAATTCAACTCGGAGAAGTTAAGTCGAAAAATAATAACATAAAATGAATTGAAAACGAGCATTCTCTCGTATTCTCTGTAGGCATTCATTGAATGCATACAGAAACCGTATAATCATATAGTATAATATATAAAGAATACATAGTTATATAAATAAATATGTTAAGTGTAAAAAAAGCCTAAAAAATAAAACCAAATATCGCAGGTTTATTACAATAATACAAATATATAAGCGGGATATATTACAAAAAAGTGTCCTAACTACCGCATATTATCATATACGGTGGCGGGGTGAGCAGGACGGAGCTAGAGGTATGCACAATAGATACAAGAAAGAACGAGAGAAAAACCTACAGCTTCAAATTGATCACAACTATTTAAACACAAAATGGCGCCAATGTTAATAACCGCTCCCCTCAACAACACTCCACATTAAGTTATATTGAGTTAAAAATGTTATTTATGTCCAAATTAAAAGAGCATATCTCAGCCAAGTCTAAGTATGAAAGCGACCAGCCAAATATTTTTTTGTATTCGAACCAGTCAACTGAAATCAAAGTTCGAGTCGCGCGCGCGAAATTGATAATAATTATAATAATAAATAATGTGAGATTCGACCGGCAGAAAATTCGACCAGTATGACCAGTGGCTCTTAAGTCGAGCAGCCGCGGTCCTTTGCACCAATTGGTCGTAAATATCTCAGGAGCGTCGTACCACAAGGAGCCAACTTGGTCGACAGTCAGAAAAATATTTTTAACGAAAACACGGAGCACATTCAGAAAGATTCGGATAGGAAATTTTTTGCATGCGGTAAACGAATAAACATTTTAAATACAAATGTAGAATTAGTTACTAAAAATATTTGGGGAATCGCCATCGACCAGAACTAAGTGAGATCTGTACTTTGGCCATAGCATTGTATTGTTAGATAAAAATAAAAAAATAATTGCCTTAATCTGTGGTAAAGAACGTGTAACGCTAGACATTTCTCATATTCAGCAACTAGACCGATCGGTTACCAATACTATCAGGAGATATTCGACGGTGCTCTGAATACGTATAGTGTTGGCAATGCGCGACCGGCATAGTACTCTATGTAAAGAACCAAACGGTATGATCTCGAGTGTCGCATGCTGTAGCCCCGAGTCCCAACGCCATGTAACGTCACAGTATTACGCTGATGCACGCATGTCGCACGCTGTTGCGATGAAATGGCGCGAGAACATCGGTTAGGTCCGTTAAAAAATTGTGTATAAGTAAGAAAAATAATAATAAAAATAGTCGGTTCGAAAGTGTGAAATGAATAAAACATCGACACTGAATGGCGTTGTATGGCGGCGGTTGCAAGCGTTCGAACCGGCCGATTGTTGAGCGTGGCGTTCGCATCACGAGTTGTGATCGGTCGAGAATTGCGTCACGGTTCAAACAGGCCTACGAGAACATATGCAACCGACGCTTAGTACCTACAATGTCATCAAGCACTGTGCAGACCGAGTAATACACATATAGTAAGGTAAAGTAATTATGTGATGCACACTTTTCTATGCAGCCTACCGCCACCTCGCTAAGTCACACTGCGTCTAGCAGCAGCTGAAAATTCAATCCAACGCCTGGCTTAACCTTTCCAATCGAGCGCTCCGCAAACCATCTGACACCGCGATAGAAGCTAAGTTATGCCGATTGTACTAAAAAAAGAGATTCAAATTACAAAAAAAGAGATTGGTTTACAGGGCGCTCTTGACGAGGGCCACAATCACATGAGCCAAGCTGGTAGAATTGCTAACATGACAGTGCTTAAAGTTATTGGAAATGTATGAATAGTTTATGAAATCAAACTAAAATTTCCGTAAACTATTCCTCGTCGGATAACGCATGGTTTTGGTTCGCCCCTTGACGCTGAGATTTAAATAAAAAAAAATATTTATGTTAAAATTAATTATTGTCACCGATTAACATGCTTAGACAGAATAAACTTTATGATTTAAAAAAATGGTTAACTCATATAATCTCCCAGACTCGATTTGATTTGTCGAAGTGGTGAAAGAATCTTTCTTTCTATCGCCCTTTGCTGGCTCAATGGCCGTAGCTGTTTTGTATATTTTTCCAATGACAACGAGGTGTACACAAAACCAACGCAACTTAACCGTTAAACAGTAAGTATAAAGTGATTTAAAGTAGAAATCATATTAGTGAGCCCGCGTGGGTCGCCGCTCGCCCTACGCTCGGAAGCTGCTAGACTCGGGGGTTGTCACTAGACTAGGCTAATTCATTCACGGAAGGGGCGGCTAGTGGTTAATCGTAAAAGTTTACGCGCTACACAGCACTATTTATGTGTGAAGATGTATGATGTTATTTTTACAAATCGAACATGACTTTAATTTGAATTTATAGTATCGACGAAGGAAATTTTGCTGAAAATGTTTTTCAAAGTAACAATTAAATATTTTTTTCTATGCAACATTATACATATATCGAGACTGGTGTAGCAAGCAAACTTCACAAAACTAAGATCCGGGCATATTCACTATGAAGTTTCATAAATGGTGGTTAAGAAAAAATATATAAAAATCGTAATATATTAGATAAATCGTTAATTGATGCAGGATTTAAGAGAGTCAAGCAGCGACCGGTACATAATATTAAAGAGTTCTTAAGAGAACGAGCATAGAATGCTATTTGATATTAACAGCGAAGACGTGACATATCTCCTCGTTGTCCACAAGGATAATGAAGCTTATGTGCTCATTTAAGAACTGTTCATTTGAGCTAAAATGCTATATTCTCGATGTGTCACGTCAACGACCACCGTACTTCTCTACTGCTTACATTATACAAGCGACATGTACATATATTATCACATAGGATTAAATCTAGTAGTACCCTCCTCACCGCAAGTATCACAGTATCGTTATAATCTGGGCATGCATATCAGTCGGTGCTCGAATTGACATGTGTACAAAGATGTGTACCCGACTAAGTCGAACATCAAAAGTTAACAAACTAGTGGTAATTGAAAATCAAAGCGCGAGTGACGGTCGCCTCCGCACCGCGGACGTCCAGCGCGCCGCGTGCGTGCCGTGTACCTTGCGACTATACTAGGTGTCGACACAGCTACATCAGAAACCGTAAAACCAAAACGCATTCTCAGTAATAATAATGACACTACGCTGTGCTTACGTCTGAAAACGAGAAACTTGTACGGAAGCGAAAAATAGTAACGATCGAAAACTCTCTACTGGTAAAACATGATTTTAAAAGGCACCAAAATTATAACATTTGTAAATCAAAAGAAATCAAACAAGTTGCTGAACTAATAGTATTTGGTGAAAAAATTCGAGATAACAAAATAGTGTTCGGAGGCAACAAAATACAAGGCACGCCGAGACTCGAACGCGTCAGTGGCGACATCTGTACTAATCTTGCAAGCATGAAAACGGCGCAAGTTAGTTCCTCGACATCGGTAATCGATCTCACAACAGAATTTCCACCCATCCAAGATCGATAGCAGATTTGTCGCTTCCGACATATAAGATCACCGCGAAACGACTAAGTGAAAAGACGCCACTAACGCAATAGGTGACCCGTCGGAGTATAGAACTACGCACGCGTCGCGGGGTAGAGCAAGCGATACAAACGCACCAGACACCTGAAGCCGCGACCGGACGACACGGGGCCAAACCACAACACAACGCGCCCGTACGTGAGTTTTCCAAAATCGTTGAGCAAAATAGAAATATGAATTCATCGAGGATGTTTTTATCTTATCGAGGACTAGTTTTTATATAGTATATTACAAGAACTATGTATAAAAACTCACGTTCGGGCGTCACCTGGTCGACTAGATCTAGTGAGACAATATCGTCAGATACGGTACAACTCAACAAGCCACAGTTCCAGCCAGTCACAAAATTAATTACAAAAAACCTTATTTCAATGATTAAATTAGCATTAAGACTATGGTAGTGCCGCTAACGAGACTCGGACTCTGGGAAGCCATAGCAGATCACCTGATGCACATACCCGATGCTGTGGACAGTGTCAGAGGAAAGTGTTTTGTGTTGAAGTGTCACCATGTGTATAAACTCTCTTGAACTAATAATGCATTAAAGACTTACAATAATTTTGAAGTAAAAACTTAGGATTAATCTCATACCAACTGTATTGACTTTAGACAGACATAAAAACTGAGATCAAGTTTAGATATTGGCAACTAGCAAATTAATTGAAATTAATGAAGATTTTGTTATGCAATATATATCTACTTACGTTATTAGGAAATCATATTAGTTTTATTCAAAAATTATTTCTCCTTTCAAAAATTATAACAGCTGTCGTTTTTGCAGTATTTGTAATTTTGAGAATTTGGCACAATACACCAAATATAAATATCAATGTTAAATAATATTAAAAATAAACGTTACACCGTACACGCTTTTTATAAGCTTCATCAACAGATTTAAAATTGGCACTAATAGACAGCATTTTAAGATCAATCATGTTCTTTTGACTGTTTTTTGCTGTGATCCTTTGTTGTTCGCGAGCACGACGAAATTCAGTTAGAGAAAAAGCGGTGGGTAAGAGAAGCGACTTCGGTTAAGTCTTCTGTAACATTCAGACCTCGGTTTAGGGTTTTGCTTCGGAGGCTGTGAAGCGTAAGTGAAAATGTAATATAGTATAGTGTAATGTTATACGGTGGCGGTGTGGTGACGTGATAGTGTGACAGTGTCCGGGCGGCGGTACCTGGTAGCGCAGGTGAGGATGATGATGTGTGGAGAGCGCGGGCAGCAGCGCGCCCCAAACGTCAGCGCCGCCCGCCACCTGCCGCCGCCACACACGCCACACGCTATACCACTATACCGCAGTATACCGCTACATATCGCGCCGCGATCTCAACATATGCGTAAGATATTTAACAAATACGTCACATGATAAGCGAAGTTTTCAACGTTTACCCGAGAGCCGGTAGTCCCGTTGCATGTTAAAGAATATTAAGAGATAAATACAAATTTGGACCAGCATGCAAACTTAACATTATGAAATATAAAGAAAAATTGATTAAGAACAATGAGAGGTACTTATGGTAACATTTTCATTGCTTCATTTTTTATCGAATCAAGAGTTCAAGCAAATTTTTCAATGACTATCAAATAAATTTTAATGTATTAACTTTGGTCCTTCGAGCAAGATGGATTTGTCAACGTATGACTACATTTCAAAATAAATTAAAAAAAATTCAGTGAAAAAAAATAATTTTCAAAATCAGAAATGAATCTGCGGTAAATATTGAATAACAGGAAATTCAAAATATCGGAGTCAGAATAGTATGGTGCAATAAATATTATATTTTACGCATAGTTAGAGATCGCGCCCCGTCTAACGATTCTTATAACTAAAAAAACAATTACCTTATAACAACTTAAATAATACTCCTATAGACAATGTTCGACCCTGATGTGAAAATACCTTAATTTAAACGGCTAGTGATATGCAACCTTAAGTTAAAATCATAAATAAATAGATATTATAAGTCAATGCAATCTGGAGACTGATAATTGCCGGATTTTTAGCATGACTATTCTGAACCTAACATAAAAATTAAATTTAACAACGTAAGTAAATTTGACTGAGGGCTTAATAATAATTGAATAACATTATTTTAGGACAAGTGTATCAGTTGCATATGCTAAATATAATGTATCATTTAATCATGTAAAAGTGACAACGAAAAAAGGTGACAGCTTAATGATTCCATAGAAAAACAACAATATTACTAAGTCGATAATTAACAGTTTTTAATTTAATAACTTTGATATCGGCACTTACAGTCTTCACAGTAGCAATGACAAGTAGCCCAGCGAGGTCATATATTTCAAAGTGAAAAATATGAACTAACTTGAGCACTACATATTTACTTAAAATCTATAAATTTATATTAAACTTAAAAGAGAAGCCTTTACATACTTCCCTATTGTGTAAACAAAGGCGGCTGTCGTATAGCATGCCCAGATTGTAGGATCTCCGACCGCTTCGCCAAAGAACTTAAGGCTTTCCAAAACAAGCGCGTTAATTCGTCCGTTACGTAATGCGATACTGCGTTATCGCTTTTCCTCACTGCTACAGTTTTACCTGTCCATATTGTATTATTCCATATAAAATTATAGATATATTCATTTATATAAAAGAGTTACTAAGAATAGCAAACGCAATAAAGCAAAACACTGCTTCTTATAACTATGAATATTTATTGCAGCGTTATAAGCATAATAGTATTTATACACAAAGTGTATAAAATATTTGAAACGATATAATAGAAAATACACACAACGCTGTGGTATGTGTCATGGCCGTTATAACGCACTTATTTTAAAAAGTTATTAATAAACATAAATAATTTATAACAAACACAGTAAAATTTAAATTCGCTTAAAAATGTCACTTAAAACTATAACTTAATCGTTGTGTTATTATGAGACATTGACATTAATTTAAGTGCACACGTTTGTGTAAGCACTTAAACACTAACACAGTAATGTTTTCGCTGATTAACAGTGAACAGATTGGATTCAAGTATAGGATTTATAATGTAAAACCAAAAAAATATTTTAAGAATGTCGGTCTTTCAAAACATTCTGCACATTTGAGAAAAAAAAAGAATATATGTCCTGAATTAGAAACAAAAACAAAAGAGTGTTTCAGTGAAAATAAAACTCAAATATAGTCAGTGTATCTGTATGAGGGCTGAGAATTAATAACGCGTAACAAATTATACAAAAACAATCAAATATTCCTATATAATTTTATGTACTTTGCTTCGAATTATTACCCGCTAACAATAAATAGTTAAAAATATTTCGTACACATAGTTATGTTTAAAGGTCGTTGGGCGGTACAGAGATACAATCTGGTATATATGATGAAATAGGAACCAAGGTCAATCTGTAACCAGCCTTAAATTGACGAAACATATTTTATGTAATACAATGTCAACACTAGTTATGCGGTATTAGTGAACGAAGTCGTTTTAAATACAAAATCAAGATTTCCCTCAAATGAAACCAATGAATTGTTATACTTCACTAAATATACAAATCTCAAGTACCAGTATTGAAATGTAAGTGAAACGTTTAGTTAACGTACGTTTAAGTTAAAAGTTTATTTTAATCTTTGTCTCAAATTTTATGATATATTGTCAATGTACCGTCCAACGTCCCCTATCCCACCGCTGCTACCAAAGTACACTCGGCGGGGAGCATACCTGTGTGCGCTGCGGATGGTCGCGGTGCGACCACACGTTGCCTCCGAGCGCGCCAAGACGTGCACCGCGCAGCGACATCTACCGGTCAGGACAATAAAACGCCATGTTACCAAAAATATAGGCTTTATATCCAACATATGACAGTTACAGAAATTAATAATGTTTTATCTTGGCGAATACTAATAAGCTAATGTTGATAAGCTAATGATGTTTATTTATGAAGGATTTATTATATAAGGTTTGCGAAAGTTCCACGGAAACCAACAAAAACAAAACAATAAATGGCATAAAGCCCCGAGAACATTACGTGACTGTCGCCCCCATGCCTTGTGCATAAGGCCGTATATCACATACTCGGATTTTTATTACCTGCGTCATCAGTTGTCTTATTGTTTTATAAGGAATGTTAAACTGATGTAAAAAGCATTAACAGTTCTGGAAAACCCGAAAAGCAGTATAAATAAAGAGCAGGGCGAATAGTTTTCGAACTCGAACCGAAGAGTTATCTCTATGAAACAAAATATCTGCGATCAACGAGTGTGACTGCTATTGTCAAGTGGTGCTAGACTAATTTAGTATTCTAATTTACTTATTAACTAGTAACTATTTTGGCGTTTTCACAAACTCGACCTCCTAATACGTAACATTATTATTATGTAACATAATATGTAACATAATATGTAAAAATATGAGTAGGTAGTACGCCTACCGATCATCTCAAGAAGGCAGGGTGAATCGATTGGATTCAGTAGCCGGATTCTTTACCGATTGAAATGTTAGCATTTAGAAAATTCAATTGAATGTTTTCAAAAGATGGACAATGGATATTCGGGTTGACTTCTCATCTATTCTTCTGTAAAGAAAATATTGTAAATAAGAGTTTTATAAACTTGAATAAGAAACATTCACAGCAGTTCCTTATATGGCGTTTTTTCTTCACGCATACCCAAAAGGGTAAGGGAATCGATGAACAGCTACCGCCCAACTAACCTGGTTGATATCCAACAGCAGCGGCGTGTGGTGCGCGTGCTGGATGTGCGCAGGGTGCGGGTGAGGATGAGGGTGCGCGGGATGCGCGGGATGCGCAGGGTGGGGGTGCGCGGCGTGCGCGGGGTGAGAGTGCGGATGCGCCGGCTCGAGGCGCTCGTGCCAGCCCCCTCCGCCGCTAATATAGCGCACTCGACGCCTGCAACAGATAAGAACGCCATGCATTTTGAGCAATCAAATATTCACGTACAGAAATGTGAGACTAGTTACCAATAAAATATTATTAGCCCTGCCATATTACGAAGAGCACAAATTTATAGATAGACAGTAATCTTCGAGCATTGTTAGACGTAAAAATTACAGACCCCCCCACCCCTAAAACCACTCTCTGAATCTGTCAAGGTTTGTTTCTTCACCCATAAAGGGCTGCGAACGGCTACAGCCATGACATGATGCCGGATAAGGAAATGATCAGGACAAGTTTCCTCACTGCGGTTGGTAGTGGTGCCTGGGGGTGCGACGCTCTGCAGGGGGCGCCGCCACGGACACGTTGCTGTCCCCTGCAATACACAAACTGTTAGCACAAATTTTAACAACATCTAGATTAATTATGATTTACACGGTGGTCTTAAACCTCTTATCATGTTATAAAAAATTATAAATATTAATTAAGCCCACACCGTGCTTTTGCTGGTTTCTATAGTTATTGTTTCCTTAATATTTGAGTGACTTCGCAATAACTTCGATCGCGTTATCGTCTACCACAGTATGTTACATAGCATTTTAAACTAATGCTTAACAAATTTTATCATAAACCAGTTTCAACGTTTTAATTTGATTAATACCATTGTAATTTACTAATCAAACTACAACAAACTTGATCTAAAAGTAGTAACCGCTGGCTACATGCAATTTCCAGTTTATACGGAGAAGTAGATAAGCAGGAGCACATAACATACCAGAGGAGAGATGTCGTGAGATGCGACGACGTTTCCGCGAGGGACTGTCACCCGCCTTGCTGGACACCTCACCGTCCGAGGAGCCCGCGCCGCTACCCAGCGACTCCACCGGGCCCTCCAGAGGATTCGTATCCTGCAACCAAACGACCGACGACCGTAAATAGAATTGTGTAGATATTTTACAATTCAAAATGAAGAAGGCGTACCAAGGAAGAGCTCTAAACATATAAAGGTTAACAACTAAATAACAATTAAAGGTGTTTTAACTAAGATAAAGAAAACTGTGATTAGGAATGTAAGATGATGGGGATAGATGTCTAACAGATTTATGTTACTGATTTACAGTAACAGATAAGCCTACAAGTACTTTATTAGGTATCTTAGAAAAGACACTATTGTATTTTGTCTTTAATTTGATATAAAAAAAAACAAGGAAATCGAATCATGAAAACACCCGAAAATATTAAAGAAGAACCGTTTATTTAAGATCATTGTAATTTTTAAATACATTTGAATGAAGTTTCACGTTGACCTTTGGTCATATAGAAGTTGCAATGTTGGAAAGATACCTATCAGTGTCCTTCATTTTGAAAACAATATCAAGTGAAGATATAACATTAAATAAATGACAGGAGTTCTTTTTTTTGTGTTGTTTCTTTGTACTGTGTATCTCCACAACGCAATACAAAAATTATTCCAATGAAATCTCCACACACCTAGTCAAACCATTGGTGTAATACGTGATCTCTGAAAACATTAATTTATTCCTCTTTAGTTTAACATGTCTACCTTTTTTACTGAATGTAGTTCTCATTGATAGGATTTGGTACAGACAAATCAAGACAAGATTTCTGCGTGTGTGTGTGTGTGTGTGTGTGTGCGCGCGGTGTAGAGGAGCACTCACCATATGGTGGTGGTGCGGCGCGTGATGCAAGTGTGCGTGCGCATGTTCCGTTGAGGGCCCTGCGCCGGCGCCTGGGCTCACGCGCAGCTCTGTAAACGTTACAACCGTTTGTTAGTATTACAAAATGAAGATATAAATATTAATTTCGTTAAATTTTGATACTTAACAGTTTTTCAATTTATTTTGCTGTATGTTAAGTTGCCAGTAAGATCATCTAAGAATCCTTGCATTTTGCTACCGTTTAAAGATTCAAAATTATTCATAAAACCACAGCCTTGAACCCGTAATTGAAACAACATTATACAAAACCGGTAGAATTGGCAATGGTTTAATTATACAGATCGTCGTGACACGTCGTACCTCCGTAATATACACAGCGCACAAAGGAACCTTCATGCACCCAGCAACAAATCTCACCAACACTTTCCCCGGCGTTGCGTCACCGGGCAATATTCAGAACTGACCGTGTTGCGTGCGTGTACGTGCCTCTCTACAGCGGGGCACATTTAATACACTCGCAAAACTGCCCAATTAATATTACAGACATGCCGCCGATGGGAAGAGTAAGTGATTGATAATGTCATTTAATATCGTGTTAGTAAAGTGTTGATGTTAGGAGTACTGTCGGAAGTCCATCAAGATATGATAGTAGTCATCATACATAAAATGTACTCCATTAAAATGTGTACTTAGACTACATAACTTCATGGTGTTTACGGTAATCAGGGGAATTCCAAAGTCGCGGCTTCCGACATTTAAGATTCATGCACACACGCAAGCTCCGGCGTTTCCGCCTGAACGCTGAATATTTCATTTTCGTTTTGGAAAGTTTGTTGAGAAACCGTCGACGATGATATAAGTACGAATAATAATTCAAATGCATGCAATGTTTTCGTGATGCAGAAATGTCTCGTTCCCTTAGGAAGCACAACAAATTTCAAATCTCGTTCCAGGCTTGCACTGACAGGTGACAGCATAATATGAGAGTTCGTCACGTGAACATTCTTTGACTTCCGGATATGCATTAAATGGCTGCTTGCTACGTGTAGCTAATATTTATATAGCCTGACACCAAGAATATCTATTTCGGATGAAATTGCTGAGTGAATTCGCGGAAAAGTTTCCAGAGCTGCCACCTACTCAAAAGAAAGTCAAATATTGGGTCCAATAGGGACAAGCCTGGAGTCGAAGGCATTTCGCAAGGGAATCTATACCGAGTAATCTTTCTACATTAATTTGTCTATCATCATTGGTACAAGCGTTCAAGGTTACAGGGCACTCTCATTGGATCACTCTTTACAAGGCTGTTCAATGTGAACTTCAAATATTCAAGGGGCGATAATGACCAAAAAAAACTAAGATACTCACAAAGACAATATATCGATAAAAGGATTGACTGTTAAAAATAATTTCGTTAACAAAAATAGTATAAAGTGCAACGCAAATTCAACTAATTGAAGGGCGATTCGGTCAACTTTCTCACTCTTCGATAATGTTGAGTTGTAACTAGTTACAGACTATTAAAAACTTGTTATCACAACTCAAATAGACGGCACGGTGCAAAGAGGAGGTTTCATAAATGACATGTTTCAACATGACATTTCGTAAACTTAGGTAAGGGGGGCTTCGCCCACACCACTCCCAATGATTTCGACGATATAGTTAAGAGTAATGGCGGATCTTTTTCAACGGCCGATAACCGTGCAAACAAGCCAGGTGATAACAAGTGCTCACCGTACACGTCCCTAACACTCGGTGCGTTCTAGTGAATGAGAAAGCGCTAAAATTAATAAAATTTGACACATTACCCGATATCTACGTAATTTAAATGTGATGGTTTGAAATCATTGGTCATTCTACCACTTCGCTAAACACTCGTGACATTAATAAGAATTCACGTCTGAATTCAAATTCAAAGAAGTTCACATATTAGAATGTATAGGAAGGTGAATCCCCCCATGCCGCGTACGCAACGACTTCATCAGGCAACTTCCTCGTATATATTTTTGAGATTTGTATCTTTATAACACTTCGAAGTTATGAGTCACGACACTGTTTTGAGGGAGTTAAATCGAACGAGCTTTCACTATAAGCACATAACATGTCCTCGGGTTTGAGTCCTCGAAGAATTGAGTTATTGGGGTTCTATACATCCGTTGAAATTCCCGAACCTTTGTATAACCACTAGCGTGTCTGTCTTACTGATAGACGTTCGACACATCTAATTTTTTTCATAATCTATTGAACGATATGAAAAGGTGATATTGTATACAGATATAAAGTTCAGTGACTCAATGACGAACATGTACCGTGGAGTCTGCGACTAAAAAACGAGTTCAAATATAATGTAATAATTTTAGAGGATAAAATAAAATACTGACCCCAATCCCATGCTCAGAACAGAATCCCCGAACAGGGTGTTGTAAGAGGCACGAGAGGCCGGACTGCTTGGTGGGAGGGTTTCGTGTAAGTTTTTTATTATCTTTATTATTATTCAATCATTAATATTATTACTGGTATTATTATCTTTCCGAGAAGCCTGCTTGGGCTAGGTACCACCGTCCTGCTGACATAGCCGCCAAACGATTCGCCTGTGACTGGCTGAGGACTTGAGAGCCAGCACTTTCTTTTTTCTTCTTTCTTGGCCGACAACACATTAGTGATGACTTTTGTGTTACTAATGTATATCGGCGACGGTGACCACTTACAATCAAATGACTGGGCTGCTAGTTTGTCGGTTATTTACGTTAAAAAAATTTCTTCCAGTGTATCGAGCTACTAAGTTTAAAATATATAGTTTCAAAAATATTAAGGAAAACATGAAAATCTAAACTCTTAAAATCATATCAGCTCCTCATCCCGCTGCGCAGATTAAATTTGTATCTAATGTACAGTAGATTACTGTATTCAACTTAGCATAATGTAGTTATCTAAAGTCCTATTTTATAAGTGAAAGTGTGTGTGAGTAGGTTGGTTTAATTTAGTTCATAATTGTGAGAAGATCTGTCTAATGATAAGTTTTAGAGTTAAGCCAGTTTGTTAACCTTAATTTTCATTGAGATTTAGTCATATGGTGATCATATGTTCTTATTTTATTGTATAAATGGGGACCTATGAAACATAAAAAAATTGTGCAAATGATGAGATTAAAGAGGTATTTCAAATATCAGATTTTTACGTCAGTTTGGTGTTATTTCTTTAATACGAGTTAATATATGTATAATAAGAGTTTAATATGATTTGTAAAATAAATAAAAAATCTTCGTACAGAAAGAACTTTATACTCGTTATCTAACAAATCCATCCAAACTCTGTGCTCTTTCTTATCTGATCATAGAAGTCCTCGACCGGCCTTCCTACGATTGATATAATATGTGAGCAGTGGCGGACAGATTGCGTAATAAACTGACTTTAGCGTGTGGTAATAAATAAGGTGACTTTTTTTTTTAAATAAATCATGAATTTCAGTATGGACATTAATATGCTCTTCTAATCGAAATTTATTGTCTATTAATTAATATGGGGTATTCCCCCAAAAATTTGGTAAATGTGATTTTGGCCACAACCTGACAAGTACAAATTTGGTTTTCATCATTGTGAGATTGTTGCTGCTATTACGCATAGTAAATGATATATAGGTACAAGTAGTTTTGTTAATATTTAGTATTATTACGAAGAAAATTCATAACAGTGTTAAAACTATTTTTGTGCCACAGAAAATGTTTGACTCCGAGAAAGCATTGTAAATAATATGACTGTATCATCTACAAATGTTAATGTTTTGCCCTTTTCCAAATTAAGTTTAGTTTAGGCCGCATAATTCATTAATATATATCAAGAACAGAGCAAGGCCCAAAATGTTACCCTGTGGGACTCGATAAGTTATTGGTAGACTGTCACTAGTTTTAAAATATTAGGAAAGGTACCAGGTGACAATGAGCAATTATATAGGAACTTGTGGACTTAAACGCATAATACTTAAATTTAAAACGCATTTAAACTTCGAAACTCTGTGACGCGCGATTCAGATATTAGCTTGATGAATTTCTATTACTCAAAGTATGTACTGTAACGTCAGAGGAAAAAAATGTAATTGAGCCGACATGGAATATCCATGCTTATGCGAGTATGTACTGTGGGGTCTCAATACATCAAAGAAGGATGAAATTTTATTTTTGCACGTGATGTCATTCCAAGGAAGGACAACGATATATTTTTGGTGAGTCGATATTTTAGTTTTTACTAGGTAATGGAATCTTTGCAATTGGTAAAGTGTTAATTTTGGTGAATTAGTACTGTTACGTTTAAATTCCCTGTTAAGAGAACAACGACTATGTCTAACACACTTGGATATAAAATTTTGTAAGTTTAAGTACTAGTTTGTTGTCAATAATAAAATTTAGGAATCTGTACGGCTCAGATAATAATAACCTATAAGCCATTTATTTTCATAAAGTTGCGCTTTATCAACAAGTATTCGTTTGTTACATTACATAATGTCGCATTGAAACCAAATTTGTTCTAAGGTGAATTTAGGTGTGTAGCCATGAGCTACACATATACACATACACGTATACTCGGTAAAATATTTAACTGCAAATATACGATCAGTGTACAGTACCAACTCGACGGCGTTCCGACGGCGCGGTTCCGCGGCGTTCCGAACGCCGCGACCCGCCCGACCCGCTGCCTGTGACCAAAAAACGTCAATGTCATTAAAACATAAAATTATATGAATAATATACTATCGTATTGACATACTGTTTAGAAAACAAACTTTTAACTCGCTATAAAGCTCTACAAATTTGCACGACAAAGAAATACAAGCAAATTACGTCATAGGTCGTTTTGATCGACACTCAATTATTATTGTTCTCGACTTTATTATTAATTTGATATGCGATCAAAACATGTCTTGTAAATAAAAGCGCTTTGAATCTATGTAAGTGACGACAAATGGGAAATGAAAATAGGAATCATGCCAATGCACCTATTGGCTTTTTTAGGCTTATAAGAAGCTATGCATTGCCCCCTCTAAGCGACTGGCCTTCAACTGCTCTTGGGCTCTTTCAATTCAAAGTGTGGAGATTTGCCCGTTAATCAAGAACATCCCAATCCTCAGCGTTTTGGTTTCAAACCCGACATCACTCCTCATGCCCCGCTCTCCGTGAACGTTGAGAACGCGATCTTAATTATCACTTTAACCGGTAATTATAATGTAATTTGAACATTCTTGGGACACAAGTGACTGCCAAGAGCAGTGCGAATGCACTCTGAATACAGCACAAGTTTAACAACGTGAATTAAAATAAACAAATGTCATCTATTAGCGATGATCGCTCGGGGAAATGCGACTTATAGAGCTTGTCGCAGTAGAAGCCACATCGAATGTTGTAACGCATTAAGTCTAACCCGAAACATTTCGAGGCAGGTTTCACTTCAACTTATTTCAGCGCCGTCAATTTATGTTTCCATTAGAATGTAGGTTCGACTAAAACTTCAACCTAGGAGTAACAAAAACCTTTTGTAGAACCTTCATAATTATAACTTCGTATTATGTGACCAGGGTTATAATTTTGTACTTACAAATTTCTGTTACTTCTATGTGATGAACAAATGGTATGGTTATATTTGGTCCTTGGAGACCGCTATGAAATTATATAAATATTCGAATGGCGATATATATTAGTTTCCATATCTCTTACTTACCCGTACTAAGCCGCCGCTGGTCATGATGGTGTTGCGCGTGGTGCGGTAGGTGCGCAGGGGGGTGGGGTGCGCGTTTGGCGGGGACCGGAGGTGGCGATTGCGCCACGTACGCTTCTTTTGGACTTCCGGCGCTGCTGCCATCGCTGAAGGCAAACATGATTATGTATTAGCGATACGGAAGAGGGATTAAATTAGACTGCCAAAAACTTGTACTTTAGTACTCCATAGAATCATTACACTAACAAAATTACATCTCTGAGATACCCTGTTATTTATAGTAAACAATAAAGTTAACAACAAAAAGAAAATCTGATTTCTCTATTTAAATACACATAATCCACTCGGAACAATTCTACATATTATTATTATTATTATAAATATTATTTTATTCATTCAATAAGAAGATTATCAAAAAATCACAGCTGATATAAAAGATACAGATTTTGAATGGTCAACCTGGACACTTTCAGAAGTGGTTACACCGCTTCCACATTTACCACTACCAACCGGATTTCTTAATTTTTTAATAATCTATTTGATATAACTGATAAATAAGCGATTATTGGCATGAGTGTTACAAAAATAACACAATGCAAGCCAGTTATTCTACAGACTAAACAATACGCTTCTCATAATGTTACAAGGTACATGTGGCTTTTTGAGAAACTAAATGCAAGCACGTGAATTTGTACATACAACAATAATAGTCATGGTATGTAATGGTGTAATATAAAGAATATAGATAATTTATGCTGAATCATCAAATACTTTGATTGTGCTTTGTTTTCTAGAAATGTGCCAGGTACTGGAACATGCCAGTTTTCAGATGAAATTGCAGTATTAGTATTGTGTCATATCGTAATCAACTGCACCATTGTTGATCACGTATAAAGCACCAAATGTACATAAAATGCAAGATCTCCTAACTGACAATAGAGGTACAACGACTATACGACTACACACATACGTCAAACAGTCCGCAGACCTTGACGGTTGGTGGCGCACGCGGTGAGTCAGAGCCGTAGAACGTCGCTCGGGACCCTTTGTTGTTCACGAGTGCCTTATCTTCTGCGTTTTACGTTTGTCGAGTTGTTGAGTGATTGTTACATAGACTTCGACACTCCAACCCAAACTCGGTCCATGAACATAGTCACAACCCATACCGTTCCTCTGCTTTACCATTCCATTACAATAAGAAAAGTTAAAGCACTAGAACCGCCAAGTGAGCACTGGCAAACTTAGAAAACAAAATGAAAAACGTTGTTTGTCTCCACCGATGTAAGTGTAAATTTACATTTACAGGTGCGTGCTAAATACGTACCCTGGTCCACATTCAAAACATAACGTCGTCTCTGCACGTTTCGGGTATTTATATATTCAATTTTTATTGTAAACCTACAAATTAGATTACAATGGACGGATTTAATGCCTGATGGCATGCTCCACCAGTCAACCCCTGGCAATGGTAAGAGTTTGCTGTAGGTGCTACAAGAGATATATATATACATATCATATACTTAGGCGAATCCACAAACTATGAGTTGTGTAAGATAATACTCGCGGACTAGTTTCTTAAATTTCCCGAGTTGGAGCTTTTCGGATATTTACAAGTAGGGCGTTCCAGAAGAGTATCGTCAATTAATCAATCAATCCTCTCTTGTACATTGATGTAGAATCATGAACCATTTCTTATTGACAAATGCGGCATTTCAACTTAAGCTAAATAGCGATTATTTAGTATGTTGTCGATCATGAAGGAATTTATCTGGCTAATGTACTAGCTCCGTTTGAGGTTGACTGCAGATGTCCGGAAGCTGCATCAACCGGTGATCATTTTGGTGACATGCAAACGAACATGCACTATCTGCTATGTATTTAGAACGAAGCAAATTGCAGTCCTATCTGAAGTCGTTTACAGAAATCCGCTCGTTCACTTGTAAAGGTCGCTGGCTCAAAGATGATTTGTTGTCAGTCAGTATTGTAACTCTATAAATATTTTTGCTTGTACGGAGTTACCATCCGTGTGTCCAACCAACCTTCCGTGCTCGTGATGCCCCCTGCTAAACATAACTTCAGAAACGCATCGATACCGTCTTTGATACCCATTCATTTAATGTGGCCCCTATGCACGTCTGCCGATTATTACCAAAGAAAAAGTAAGTTTGAAAGAACCCTACAAGAGCCCTGGTGAAACTATCGAGAATACAGATGAGATATTATTCATTTTGTCCTTCTTGTCTTCGATGCGAACGGTCTTGAACTCAACTTTGCCGATGGTGACAGTTTTGCGGGTCGTGTACCGATAACTGGTCCGGACCTCGCGAAGATAGGAGCGAAACGTCAGAACGGCATGTATTTCGGCTTTCACCGGCCGTCGCGGGCCGCTTTCGTGCGTTGCGTCACGCGGGGTCGTGAGGCAGGGGGAGAGAACGCCGTTGCCAACCGAGATGATTCTCTGTTGAAAGTTGCTATAGGCTATTTTTTCGAAGGCAAACATCAAGAAAAAAAATGTTTTGCTTATATAGTGACAGAAAAAAATATGAGCTGAATATCTTAACAATTGAAAGTTATTATTAAGTTCATCTTTAAACCGTTGTGCATAATCATGAATGCTTTATGCTTCGAGATGTTAATGGGTAAATTCGTGATGAGCGTTAGGGAAATCTGGTCACTACAGTGGGATGGATAATCTCTTCCACGGTTGGTAGGGATGTCTGATAGGTGATAGTTCCCTTGGAGCCACATCACCAATTAGTTCCTTGTGTTCCCATTCAGAACGTATTACGCCAGCGACACCGACAAGTAAATCTTTTTATCTTGATCCTCAGAGTTACGAGCAAATCAGCAATACATCTGTGTAGAATTCAAATAGGATAGTTGTTGTATTTGAGGTCACCTAGAGGATATCCATGCATCGCGCCGGTTATTGAATATATCCAACTACAAAATATCCACTTCCTCCTAGATAACACCGGTCGTTTCAACTGTTCAAACAGGCACACAGTATAAAAGTAACTATCACAAGAGCTGTTACACTGTTTCCTGCGTGTACTGATAACGCCAGCGGAAACACCGCCGAATTGATAACCTCTCCGAAGATATTAATACCGAAACATGTGAGTATGGTCCGCCTGAGGCAAGACCACCTTCACCATTCCAAACGAATTCTAGTTTAAAGTAAGTTTGCTGCAAGCACCCCAGTGTATGGCAAAAAGAATTTCGGAGGCTGCGACGCTTACAAATGGCATGTTTGTTGTTGTCGATTATAGATGAACATAATTTCTGTCTCAGAATGGGGCATACTAAATTTAGCCTAATTTACCATAACGTAACCGTATCACTGTTACGTTACCGGTACCGTCAAAAACAGATTTGTCATGGAATCACAGTTTCAGAATGGGCCCCTTTAATTTTCTAAGAGCATTTGGATCCTAGCTGGCGACATTTAAAATGTAGCCTAGTTCCAGGACACCTTTGCCTGTAAGGTCAAAATAGCTTTAAACAAGCTTGTAACGCTCAAAAGAGGTAAGGGGTACTTTATGCCAAAGGACAGAATACTGCTTTTTATAGTACAAGTCCAATTAGACATCGAGTACTGCTCCCACAATGGCGATGGAGTCCCAACTAGCCGAGTGTCCGTTAAGTCGACGATCTCAAGCTCACAGATAAACAACTGATGACTATACCGTTGTTTCCTCACACATAAACACAGATTCTATACGCATAAGCTGAATGATACACACTTATCATGAGGGCTAACATTGAAACATCGACAACGTCAGAAATTCTTAAGAGATGTGTAGCTAAAGCTAATCTAGACATCTCATAGCAACATGCCGTTCTAATGTCGACCTTGTACGGACAGCTCAAGGTCGAATGCGGGCGAGCACGAGACCGCGGTGCTTCCGCCATGTGAATAGTACGCGAATTTACAGCCCAACGCTGGGCAAGTGAAGCGTAAATATGGACCCTTTCTGAATAGTGGAAATTCTTGAAACAGTTACAATGAGTCATATCGATGTTGCGGTATAACTCTTTCATTAATGTTTCGTGCAACTGCGTCTATGGAATTAATGATGCGGTTAAGCATATTGATTCTCTGTTGGTATGGAAGAAAGACGCAGAAATTAAAGGAAAGACGTGAAAACGATGTTTATATATTTTTTCGTCTCAGCCATAAAACTTAAGGAATAGCCCAACAGAGGAAAAAAGGCGCTAAATAAAGGTAAGCCAACTCGTTCGTCAGCTCACTGCCTTTAGGCAGTCAACTTATACCTAATATTTGCACCCTAGCTACCTACTGTTTTCACTTCTAGCAATCATCATTCGAGAACACTTTACATCCCTTCGGTGCCACCCTTGTAGGGCCGCACACAATATGAGGTCGACGAACCTTACTTTTGGGGAAGCATTGATGCTGCAACCCAAAACCTACTTTTCCTCGTTACAATACAGTCTGAAATCGTTCGTACGATGTCATCATAAAGAAAAAAATCCAAGGGTCACCTTTCAACTTTTTATTCGTCACTTCGGAAAAAATAACACTGAAATTTCAACTTTCAAACAATGGCACTGAACTCAAATTTATATGAAGAACAGTTTCGGAGTGTCGAAATAATGTGCCATAGTAATTACAAAATTATTCAGCTCAAGATGCACATAACAAAAGATTCGAGTCTCCGTTCTATTATAAACTCTATGGCGGAAGCTGAGGTTAAAAAATCGCGCGAGTACGTAAAAGATGTTGTTATAATCGGAATTAAATGTAAATAAAAGAAAAACGCGCACAAAATAAACCTAAAGCTTTTGTGTTAAAATACAAAATACAAAGATGTTTGGTGACTCGGAGTCACGGCATTACAATTACGTGACATCTATACAAGGTCTACTGTCTTTATCGCACACGTATATATCATACATATATACAAGAGGGACAGAAATAGAACAACAATACTGACATTCCACAAGATTTACCTAAGAATATGGACACAGAAATATAAACTTTATTGTGTACAACATTAAGTTCAATAGACTAGCTTTTGGTCACAAACGTAGCTACGTATCTGTTTATCTGAGTGATATGAAAGAAGTGGCTTCTCGTTTCACGTTTACCGTTCCATTCCAATTTTAATTTTGTTACTGTATAGAATTTTCTACGTTACTATCGATAAATATAGAGTCGAAAATAAAATGAAATCTTTTTATTACTCGATTTGATAACGTAAGTTTTGTAGCGCTATAAATTTTAACTTTATGTCTTATGCATAAGACTTAAAATTATTCAACCTTCGTACGAGTAAGTTGAAAAACTTACCATAATGGCCACATTTAAATATTTTTATGTAGTAGTACCCAAACTTTATTTGGTGGCAACGATTTTGTAACTGACAGAAGTCTGTATTTCGCCAACGTTCGACTACCCAGGTAGATACCAATATTACGTTATTTGTAAGTTGCGAGTTAAACACACCATGTAATACAAAATAAGCATCCCTGCTTATTTAGCGATAACCTATAATTTCAGTTGAAAACTGCTCTCACTTTCTAATCTCCTAGAAATTTAGAAAGTTAAAACGCCTAAATGACCTAAAAAAATATTTGAAAATCGAAGTCCATTAACTTCACAGTATCGTATAAATAAATGACTTACACAAACTTGTACTCTATTGGCAACACTGTCTAGTGTACCCACTCATGCATAGGCTAGTATAATTTTCCATTGTTAAGAATATTTTGATCAACGCCAAAGTCAAGTATCTACTAAATCTAGGGGACAGTGGGCACAGAATCGCTGTGAGCATAGTGGCCACTCAAGGCCTTCAAGATCATGAAATAATTGTATGAGTATTATTTAACAATTAAACGTGTTCTACTGACGACGGCAGCGCTGGGACCATTTTGCATCTAGAACCCATCGAACTCCCGACCGAAGCCACGTTATACTGGGCTATGATCACTTTATTGGCCTGCTAATTTATTAGTTTTCTCAATCGCGTGTAGATACTATACAAATTTTATATCATATGTTTAAGTATGTCAAAAATAGTATCTCATATCTAGGCTGTTACGAATATCTTGAACTCTGTTGTAATTTCTTCGTTCGTTCCGGTTATTGTGAACATAAATGAAACGTAGGTATTCGTTGATTTAGTAATAGGTAACTTGTTTTTTATGATTACTGATTAGGAAGAAACGGTTTTCGTGGTCCAGATTATGACGGTTTTCTTCTTTGTGACTTGTTTGTGACAGATGCGTATAAGAAGAAACAAAACGCAGCAGGCCTTCGCAAATCACCGCGGCGCCGCTTCGTAATTCTCCGTGCACCGTTGCGTGATAGACTTCAACTGCCAAAATCATTATAGTCCAGTGTAAGGTTTGTTCGAAATGTTTTTCATCGCCGAAGCAGATAAATTAATTTTTAATACGCTTACGAGTTGGACAAAATCAAAGATCGGTGCTATACTGGCGCCCTAGATTCCAGTGGAATACTTTAACAAAACAATAGGCTATCATTGCTAAACAAATTTTAATATTACATTAACCTGGAACTAGTTTACCTACGAAAACATTCAATAACAACTTTGTTTACTATTCGAATTGATACCAGTCCCCCGCTAACGATAAGCGCGCATATGGCGACCAAAGAACAACTTGCAATGGAAGCGCTATCCATGTATCGAAATAGACGACAAACGACCACAGTCGACATTGACGCAATGCGATATTGCGGAACCAGTTTTTTAGTACATTTTTACAAGAACGCATATATAATTTTACGTATCGATTAGTAACAATAACAGTGACAGATGGAACGTATTATCAGTGTGTAAATTTCATAATTTATACTAATAATTGTAGTATATGGCCATTACAAGAAAGAAGTG
The DNA here is from genome assembly GCA_003671415.1 of Megathymus violae. Classification (NCBI taxonomy): domain Eukaryota; kingdom Metazoa; phylum Arthropoda; class Insecta; order Lepidoptera; family Hesperiidae; genus Megathymus; species Megathymus violae. Next base: position 687,866 of record PDGT01000008.1, on the reverse strand, counting down.
CTTCTCAATAGTGTCGTGATGTGTTGCATTTTTCTATTATGGATTCCATTATAAAGACGGGAAAGATAAATGCGTCTTTCATTACATATCCTAAATAAGTCCTATACCAGGAATATTACAGAAAAGTTTTGGGGTTGAATCTGTACATAGTGTTTTTTGGAAATCGTATTTTTTGGACTTGATATAGAAGTCAAAACATTTTTTTTATAATTTCTGTCTGTCTGACCAAGTATTACACTAAAACCACTGAACAAATTCGAAAGATACTTGGAATTAAAATAATTATGCAAATTCTATTAAGTTTTGATCGCCTGGTTGCGGCTATTATAATAAATTAATACGTTTCTAATTCACAGAACTAGAAAAATCCAATCCTAAAAATTGCAAATGCTGTTTCTAAACGTAAGGCGTCGGTTTTGTGAAGTGAAGCGACGGCGGGTTACTATTGCATTAACACATTTTATGTTAAGATACCTGCTATTTTGCACACTGCATAATTCATTTCTAAAATCGTAAAACGCCACAGTGGGAGATTCACGACCCAGGTAGTACAAAACGCTGGGTATCGGCAGCAGGTCTGCGTGGGTTGTTTGTTAGATATTTTTAAATCAACACTTGTAACCAGCATTGTGTGAATACTTACCGTCCGCTATTTTGTGTCTGGGTGGGCCTTTAGATGCCGATTAACAATCATTACACTTCAAAATCTATAAACCTTAATTACACCTGAACATCAGTGTGTCTTTGTGTCGGAATATTTACATAATATACAATGTTGTTATCTACGGCGCATTATTTATCGGTGCAATAATTTTCATATTATATGTACCTATTCAATTACAGCTTTACATTGTTCTGCAAAAAATAAGATTAAACTGGTTCATAATCGATGGTGCGCTGCAATGCTCGGGCCGCTCTTACCAACTGGTTAAAGGAGTTCTGAAAATGCCGTCAACTACGGTGACCAACCTCGTGCAAGATCTACAGCCCTAAGAATTGCAAAGGAACGCCTCGATCCTTAGGCCGATACAACGTCGTGTTGCAACAGTTACATCCCTTAATTCCGCATACTAATTGTGTTTTCCAATACTATTCAAAATATACTCGCAGATCTAATTCTAGAGGAGAGTCGAGTCGACTCCGGGACGCACGAGACGAAGTTCGATGGCTTTGCTCAAGGCATTCTGGTGCCACACTGCTTATCTAC